>QEPC01007542.1:288298-314585 GCA_003113815.1 Sphenodon punctatus | reverse complement strand
CAAGCAGGCCCTACCTGCTGCCCCACGGCTGAGGCTCCATCCTCCCCTGCCTTGAGTCGCCTGCTCCACAAGTGCTCTATGCGTGCAGAGCGCAGGAGCCATCTCGAAGAACCTTCTTTACAAGGTAGCAACCTTCTGATCAGCATGTAGGGAGGAGCTGTGTTTGTAAACAAACAGCCTTATCTCCCAGTCAGATCGAGTCCCCACTGTTGCTGTGCTCCTAGGAGGGAGAGGCAGGTGAGGCCTCCCCCCGACCCGGCCCGACAGGGGTCGGGACCAGCAATTTTTATTTATTTTTTTAAAATAAATTTTTTAAAAAAGACAGTCACAGCAGGACCAGTCCTCGAGCCCAGCCCAGCCCAGCCCAGCCCAGCGGGAATCCTACCGGTGGGTTCAATGGCCAATCCGCCCCTGCATCCACGCTCTAGTCATCTCACGCCTTGACTATTGTAACCTCCTCCTCGCTGGCCTTCCCCGCTCCCATCTTTCTTCCCTCATCTGTTCAAAACTCTGCTGCCAGGATCATCAACCTAGTCCGTCGCTTTGACCACGTGCAGCCTCTCCTCTCCTCTCCTCTCTCCACTGGCTCCCTCTTCCTGAGCGTATTCTGCACAAGCTCCTTGTCTTCACCTACAAAGCCCTTCACAACCTCGCTCCCTCCTACCTCTCTGCCCTGATCTCCCTCCGAACCCCTGCTAGAGCACTCCACTCCTCTTCCATCCTCTCCGTCACCCTCCAATGCCTCCCCTGCTCCCCCAACCACTTTCGTCCCTTCTCCCTCGCTGCCCTGCACACCTAGAACTCCCTCCCTGCCCTCGTCCGCCCCCACCCTCCACACCTTCAAGTCCCTCCTCAAAACCCACCTCTTCCACTCTGCCCTTCCTAACTCCTGCTAAGCATCCCCACCCAGGTTTATCCCCCACCTGTTATCTGCAAACTCCCAATTTACTGAAACCAAGCCAAGAACGGGTACCTGAGCTCTCACATCCTTATGACTGTTGCATTCCTTGTCTCTCCCTCTGTTCCCCCTTCCCTGTCTCCCCTCCCACTGTCTTTAGATTGTAAGTCCTCGGGCAGGGACCATGTCTATCTTATTCATTGTAAAGCGCTGGGTACATTGCTGGCGTTGTATAAATGCTAATAATAATAATAATAATAAATAATAATAAATGTCTGCAATTTTTTTACCCTTAACTCTGTGGGTATCTGTGTTTCCTGTTAGTAGTAGTAGTTAGGGTCTTTGGATTGGATTAGATGAAGCACTCTTTCTTTTAATAGGATGGTTCAGTCCTCTTACATTGACTGGTAACAGCGAGATGTCAACCATAGTTCTATTTTTTTAAAATTGGAATATGCAAAATAGAGTTGTTTGCCTTTTAAGTTGGCATTTTACTTTACTGCTACTAGGTTTCACCCCCAGGCCAGACTTAGTTAGCTTCCTGAGGTTCCCATAGCTCATTTTCCACCCAATTACCTTTTTTCCCCCAGGAGATAGTAGCAGCCTAACCTACCCCTACATATCCCCAGAGATATGTTAGATCTGTTGATTCATGCAGAGTTGGTATTTGCAAGTATAAAAAGCTTATACACCAGTACCTCTTTAAACAGAGCTATGATGTAAATTGAGCATTGCCTGCCACTTAGGTTGGGTTTTTGAAATGCAAAAGACTTGGGAAGCATTACCTCTTGAAACCAAACCATTGTATACTTAGTTCCTTGACCTGATCTCAATAGATGAAAAAAACATAGGCACCGCTACCACTTTAAACAAAAGGGTTATGTAGGTAGGGTATTCCATGGCACTTGAACTAGTCTTTGTGGATAGGCTGATTTTTATGGGTAAAAAAAAACTTAGGCACCGCTACCCCTTTAAACCAAACTGTTATATAAATAGGGTATATCAAATTCTTTAAGCTTATCCTATAAATACAGAAAACCTAGGCACCTCTAGCCCCTTAAACAGGACTAATATATAGGCATATGTTGGGTATTTTAAGATGCGAACATATGTAAAACTCTCCAGGTCTGGTCTCCATCGGAACCACCCCGCTGGCCTTTCCCATTTAACAACAAACTCTAACCAATTAACCTTGTGAACTTTGAGAAAGCAAGACCTTAAAACACGGTCATTGCCCTTAACTTTGTGTGATGAGCAAAAGCTGAAAATACCAATCAAAATACAACAAAACTGGATATATGCAAACATTCTCGGTAAAAGGCTGTGTGTGGGTGCTTTAAACATTGTGTCTCTTATGGTAACAGACACTCCCCCTCCCCCCATGACTTATTTATTATTATTATTATTAGCCCATAACCTTGCACTGAATTGTTGTTTCCCATCCCCTACAGCCCTCTTTATGAAGTTAGATTTTCTATCTTAAAGAGGGGTACAAATGTAAAGAACAAAACAGAAAGCTTGGGTACTTCCCCTGCTATCCTTCTTGTGAGGGAGCTGGGGTGTCATTAAAACTTCTCTTGGGAGCAGACTTCAGAAAGGTTTCCAGTTCCTCTGGCACCGTAAAGAAGAGTCTTCTGCCGTTGTGCGTTATTGTCATCCGAACATAGTGACAGACCTGTGGCTGGAAGCCCTGTGCCTTTAGATTGTTGAAGTATTTACCCCAAGCTCTTCTTTTTTCCATGGTCTTGGGGGCAAGATCCAGATATAAACGGAGCTTATTTCCCTGCCACTCAAGGTTATTGCCAACTTTTCTTGCTGCAACAAGTACAGCTTCTTTCGTACAAAAGTTAAGGAATTTTAACATAATTGCTCTGGCTTTGCCTCCGTCTTTAGGTTTAGGCTTTAAGGTTCTATGTGCTCGCTCAATTATCGCGTCCTGCAATAAAATTAAGTCAGGGAATAGTGTTTGTAGGAGCTCCAAAATAAATTTCTTTGTATCTGGGAGTTCTGCTCCCTCAGGCACTCCAACAATTCTAAGGTTTGAGCGGTGCAGTCTGTTCTCCAAATCATCACAGCGTGCCTGAACGGTGCCCATTTTGTTTTCCACCACACATACTCTGACTTCTGTATTTAGTGTATGCTCTTCTGTGGTGCAAATTCTTTGCTCTGCTTCAGTCATGCGATTTGCCAGTTCCTCCATTTTTTTTGTTGTAGGAGGTGAGAGTGGGTTTGAGCTCTTTTGTCTCTTCTATGACTTTCTCTCAGTCTCCCAGGGCCTTATTAAATTCAGTTGTGATGAGCTGAAAGTTTCTTAGTGTTGGTCTTTCCCGTCCTTCCCGTTTCAGGTGCCATGTTGTCCCGCTTTTCCTCCCCGACACTTTGTGAGGAGGTTGGATTCAGCACCTCACAAAAGCCTTTCATTGTGTGTGTTTTTTTTAAATTGCAGGGTCGTTCATTCTGTCCCTCTTCTTTTTAATTTTTTTCAACAGGTTGGCTTTTTGGGTGTAGTTATTCTTTTTAAAACGGGCCTGTCTCGGGGAGTGCCGTCTTTCCACTGCTACTCTAGCTGCTCGTGCATGCACACACCCCACATATAGCCAAGTCTTGAATAACTGCCCCCCAGATACAATTAATCACTCTAGTCGTCTACAGTTTCTTGCAGTCTCTCCCTCCAACTGGAATCCCTCTCCTCAAAGTACCTCTGAGTAAAAGGTCTGTTGTTTTCAGGCGTCATGGATGTAGTCTGTCCATTACCTCCTTAGTCAGCCAAAGAAGGGTGTACTAACCCCTGAAAGTCAGGGGAAAGTAGTCCACCAGCTATCATTGATTGTGGGGAACATAGGCTAGGATGAAAAACACAGGCAGAGTAGGAAGACAGAAGGGAAAGCTAAGAGAAGCTCGTTCCCTACAACCAGGAATCTGGTATCTGAAGAATAGGAGGAGGATTGGCCTGGAACCTGAAAGAGAAAATCCTAATAGTAGTGAAAGACTTTTACGGATACTCCTTGTGATGGAAGGGTCTAGAGTAGGACAGAAACGAGAATTACATTTCTTTTCATGAAACGGGGACTGATTAGAGTGTTGCACACAGCTGTGAAGAAGCTTCCCTGCTCCCCTCCCCACTCAGATAATTTACTTTAGAGTCCCAGCCAAACTTGGCAAAGTGCAGCCTAGTCAGAGATGCAGAGAGCAAACTCAAGCCCTCTGCAGAATGCAGAGGGCGGCAGGGAGCGGCGAGTAGTCACTGGACCAGAGGCCAGCAGCCCTGCAGTGAGTACTTTTAAAAAATTTCTCAATAGTTTCTCATTTTTCCAATGAGAATATGGCCTGTTTCTCAGTTAGTTCTCGTTTTGTAGAACAAACCGAGAAACACGATTCATGTTGAAAAACAAGAAAATACCAAGAGCAAGTTTCAGCCCTAGTCCAGAGCCAGAAAACTCCCCAAGGAAGGGAGAATAAACAGGACCATATAGAGAGAAAAATATTGAGTGACTTTTGAGGTGCTGACAATGGAAACCTATCTTATGCACCCACACACAGATCCTCTTTGCTAAGGAATGGATTTCCTGCAGAGGCTATTCCCATACTACATTTTATAACTACTTTTTTGAGGATGGTTAGTGCTTGGATACCCTTTGAGGCGGGGGGAGATCCCCAAACCTAAAACTCAAACTAGATACAAATCTGAGGTGGTTCATATCCTAAGTGCTTCAAAATGCTGGAAACACAGAGCTGCAGGACTGACTGCAGGCCCCCTCCTGCCCACCCTTTGCTGAAGATCAGGAATGTGGGAAGGTATCCTATCTCGCATAGCATTTTGGAGGTTTTTCTATCTATGTCTCCCCCTCCTGGAAAGATGCTCTTCACAACCTTGCTCCCCCCTACCTCTCTGCACTTATCGCCCTCCATACTCCAGCCCGTGCACTTCGCTCCTCCTCTGTCCCTTCTCTCACCCTTCCACGCCTTCCCTGCTCCCCTAAGCGCCTTCGTCCCTTCTCACTTGCTGCCCCCCATGCCTGGAACTCCCTCCCTGTCCACATCCGCCTTGCCCCCTCCCTTCATACCTTCAAATCTCTCCTTAAAACTCACCTCTTTCGCTCTGCTCTGTCTGACTCTTTATCCTGCTGAGCCACTATTCCTATACCTACGATCGGTTTACCCTTATCCTTGCAACATGGACCTGCCTGCTGTCATTCTCATCGTAACCAAGCCAAGTACGTGCACTTGAGACCTCGCATCTTCATGAATGTTAGACCCCTTGTCTCTCCCTCTGTTCCCCTTCCTAAGTCTCTCCCCCAGCTCCTGTCTCTCAGATTGTAAGCCCTAGGGGCAGGGACCGTGTCTATTTTATTACTTTGTAAAGTGCCAGGTACACTGCTGGCGCTATATAAATGTTTGTTAATAATAATAATAATAATAATAATAATGCAGCTTTGGAAAGAAAATCACTAGGCCTCTTCCACAAGAAGAGAACTTGAGTGGCCAGAAGAACAGCTGCATGTTAGCCAGTGGCCTATTGGAGAAGAGAAGGGTAGTATGGTGCATGTATGCTAACACACCTCCTATAGCTTGAGAAGCAGCCACATTTCATGGAGTTTAAACAAACTGAACCAACTTCCAAGAAGTATTATTGATATCACAGATGCTAGCTAGGCAGCTGTGATACACAGGAAGAGACTATTCATCTTGTTAAAATGTTGATAAAGCTGTAAGGGTAGAGGATTATAAATATTGCAAATGACAAATCTCAAGTATGCTGTAGTTCATTCAATAACACTCAAGTAATTTTCACCAAAGTGAACTTGGGCAGTTCTTGACCTCTCTTGGATGCTCAGGTAAAATCACTCATCCATACATTTCTAGGGTTGAATTTTCTCATCAGATGAGGAGTATACTTTAGATTAAAAAAAACACACACACTCAACCATGAATAAAATAATGTTAAGTTTTTTATGTGGAAACCTTCAATGTGTGTATCAAACAACTGCATCACCCCAGGCCATCAAGATTCTATAAAGTTTAATGTAAATCTGCAGAAAAGGACAAAACCACAGTAATTTTAGGTTACTCTCTCCACATTGCAAAATAACTGAAAATCTAGCTATGCGTTGTGGAAGGAAAGTTACTTCTGTTTTATATCTTCACAGTATCTAAAACAGCCTCCTGCTTTCCAGATATTTCACTGATTAGGCCTGATTTTTATTTAATTTCACTGGGAGTTTTGCTACTGACTCCAACTGGATTAGATTTCACCCCTTAATTATTTAAATTAAAAATGCTGATTAATCAAGTCCTCCTCCTGAACTTTAATTTGCAACCATTGCTTTTTACATACCAAATCAGAAGAAAAACTCCTAGGCAGCACAGTCTTCAAGCTGCTTATACTTAGTGCTATGCCTTGGCACTGATCTAAGTCCGATTCACTTCAGTAAGACTTGGGGTAATTTCAGACATTACGAAAACGCCTTTTACCACAGTGAACCCCAGTGGATTCCCTGTGGTGGCAGCATTCCCGTGAACATCTGTTTGACCCCCGCCAGATATTCACCACAGTGAATCTCTGGCGGGGGTCAAATTAACCACGGTTCTGGACCTCCGGTCGGCCGGAGGTCGAGAACCGTGGTTAGACTGGCCATGATCCAGGATGGGCCAAAAGTAACGTGTGTTACCTTTGGCCCATCCTGGATCATGGGCCTGACCGCGATACGGAATCGGGCACAGCAGGCAACACCCATCTCCGCGCGGGCGGGCGGCCGACGGAGCACGGGGGGTGGGGCCGTGGGGCCGCATGTCACACCATGCAGCCCTGCCCCCTCCCTGATTCCCCACAGTGATGTAGCCGGCACGTCTGAAGGACGGTCGGTTTCATCACGGACTGGGATCTGAGAGAGATCCCAGTCCGGGGTTCAGCGTGGTGGGCCTCTGGGCCCGTCACGTCTGAAAATACCCAAGGGTTGGCACTAGGGACAGCACAGGCACTAACCAGCTTAAAGTTACCACTGCTAATCTTTGAGGTCAACAATTTTCTTCAAATACTGTATTAAGCATTTGTATCATTTTCAGTCTTTATAATGGAATGAATGTCAGTATTCATTTTTTCTCTCCAAATGTCAGCACTATCAAGTTTTTCTTGCATAGAAAAGTTTTTGTCTTAATTACTTTTGGTTTTCAATATAGTAGAAATAGCTTCAGTAGACCCTTTTTGTGTTATGTAGCCATCAATGTTGGAGTACTGGACCCCTTATGGGGGTGATGGTTCAATCACTGGACCATAGAGAGGTCAAAGGTGCAGAGACAGACACAGGGAATTGTCAAATTATAAAAGGTTTTATTACCAGACTTCAGAGATGGACAGACGATTCCCTCCAAAGCTGGGAGATAAGGAATGTAGGCTGAAACTGGGTATCGGGGGTCCTAGTGACACCCCAATAGTCTTTATAGGTTTACAGACAAAGGATTCAGACCTGTCCAATGAGATGTAAGCTCAATGGCATAATTATACATATGTACAACCATACATTCTAAAAAGTGTCAATTTCATCTCACATTGATCTTCTGAGTCATTTTCATAACATCCTCTGTACAAAGTATCAATATTCTTAGACAGACAGCCTGGCAGGGCTGACACACAAACAATTCCTGTTCACAGGTCTCTACCAAGCCAAACGTGGGCGTATTAATACAGTTTCTGAATTAAGTTCTTATTTCCAGTAAATGACCCCTGTTAGGTTTCATTTCCCTTTGGAGAAACCTCAGGCCTGAGCCAGAGTCTGGTTCACTGAAGTGACCCACACCGGAGGCCTTATATCCTTACATCCACCAATTTATTTTCTTTCTGAAGTCTCCAGGAGAGCGGTTATTTCTCCCACACCTTACCAGAAGTCTCAGTCTTATCAAAGTTCTAAATGGATTGGTCTTGCCTATCTGTGTATTTTCCTCATCCAACAACACATCAAAATGATGGTTATTGGTTACAGTTGTAAATGCCCTGAATTAACATCACTACTACTGACAGGGTACCATACACATAGCTGGATGCAGAATGACTTGTTTTGGAATTGCCCACCAGAGGGCTTTCTTGGCTGCTCATTGACAATACCATGTGTCTGTCTCTGTACCTTTGACCTCTCTGTGGTCTAGTGATCAAGCCATCACCCCCATAAGGGGTCCAATACTCCAACGACCACAGTTAAGGCAATTTTACTTAACTAATAAAACCAATTTTTAAATGCTGGTGGTTGGGTGGGTTGTTTTTTTAAAAAAAGTTTAAACTGAATTCCAATGTCCATCCAATTGCAGTTTGACAAATTATGAGTACAAAGTAGATTTGTATATAAAACACATAACAACGAAAAAATATACAGTAGGAATCTGAATAGAATGCTGAGTTATAGAATAGCTTAAACAAACAAACAAACAAACACTGTTATACATATCTGTTCTCACTGGCTAAAAAGTACCCTATCAAGCATAAAGGCTAGATAACTAGCCAAATCATCATGTTTATGGCTAGTGGTGGCACCAGCCATTGAAATGGTACAACCAATGAGAATGTACCTTCTCTTTAATAAAATAAAGACATGATTAAAATTAGTTATTTAAAAACAATACAGCCAGCTGGCTCCTTGCACTGGTGAGTTGACTCAACCCATCACCTTTACAGTCTGTGTGTGACTAAGGGGGTGCAGAGAGCTCTGGTTCCTCTCTGACCAGCTGATTGACATGGAGCAGGAATGCCCTTCCTCCTCTAAGTGCAAGTCCCATGCAGTAAGAGGCCAGGGTTTGCACTGCTGGCTTAGAACAAGTCTGTTCCTGCAAATCACTATAATCAGCAACTTCGGTTCTCCCATCCCCATCTGCAACACACTAATATTTTACAATGTAGTCAGCATGTCCTGAGAGTGTGCAGGAACCCAATCCTCTTGCAGGACCCTATAACAAAGCATTCAGACTTGGGATGACTTGGGTTGTTGTTGTTTTGCCAGCGTGTTACGTTACCACCTTATATCTGCTTTACTGCTGTTCCCATCATTGTTGCTTCCCAAGTCTTTCTCATGGGAAATATAATTCTCCCCCTGCCTTCGGCTACTCCGTCGCTCGGGTAGCTCTCCCATAGACCGCCAGGAGGCAGAAGTGAAAGTTCTTGCTCTGCGCATCGTGAACTATCCCGGTCCTTCAGTCTGTTTTCTGCCTCAGGACGTCTTTTTTTTCCCCCCTCGGAAGAGGATGCCGCAACAGAACCCAGGGAAGGAGGCAGGGCCACGGGGCAGTGAATCTCCCAGACGCGGTCTTGGGAGCCACTCTGTTAACCTTGGCCAGCTCCCTTGAAATGCACCTGGGAGCAGGGGAAGACGTGACGCGAAGCTGCAAGGACAGTCTCCAGCAGCGCTGCAGAGACGCTGCTGGCGTTCCCCCCGCCCAGGAGATAGACCCAGTGTGCTGAGGTCACTCTGGCCGAGAAAACTGGTCATGAGAAGGCACAAGCCTTCCCCACCTCCTCCTCCACACCTATGGAGACAGCACAAGAAGCAACAGAGCGGGAGCAGATAGTGGATGAACCGCAAGTATGTCAGCCGTATCTAATTCAATGGACAAAATACTGGAGTCCCTAGATAGGCTCTGTAAACTCCAGGGCAAAGGGAAAAGAAAAAGGGCGCCAGAGAAATGAAGACCTAATAAGAGGTCCCCCAGAGCGGGAAAAACAAAGGTGGGAAAGGGAAAAGCTCCACTAGGGGGAGCTAAGGCCAGCCTTTTAGAATCTCTTCAGGTGTCTGGGGAAAGCTCTAACTGACTAGCATGTGAGCTTCAGAAAACAAGTAATGATCACTTCAGACTCTGATTCAGATTCCGTCCAGGGGTGTTCTGAGATAAAGGAAGGGGAGCTAGGGGAGTCCAGCTCAGACCCAAAAGATAAGGACAAACAGTTTCCTCTGGCCCTTAGGGAAGAGCTCATGACCCAAGTCATTGAAACGCTGCAGCTGAAAGAAAAACCCTCCAAAGAGGAATCCTCAGATTCACAGGAGGAGGAGCACAGAGATTATATTCCCTCAGTACATGGGAGGGACCAGGGTCTTCCCCTAGACAGAGCATTTGAAAGGCTGGTACTAGAAGAGTGGAAAAGTCCAAACAAAATCTAAAAAATGAACAAAACGCAGGATTCCTTATACTCCTTCTCGAGAAAGAAGGAACCACTCTTTAAAAATTCTAAAGTGGATGCAGTGGCTGCCTCTCTAGTCAGGCAGACAGTCTTCCCCATGGAGGGGGACTGTTACCCAAAAGATCCCACAGACCGGGCCGTGGACTCTGCCCTTAGAAGAGCTTTAGATTCCACAGTTGCCTCCCTAAAAATAAATATTGTATCTTCCTATGTCGCTCGAGCGCTCCTGTCTTGGATGCAGAAGGCCCAAGATCCAGGGATATCAGACAAAAGAGCCCAAAAGCTTACTTTGCGTACCCTAATGGCCACCGCCCTTATAACCGACTCCACAACAGATGCTATGACCTGGGCGGCTCGAGCAGTAGCAAACTCTGTATCCCCCAGGAGAAGAGTTTGGCTTAGATCATGGTAGGGAGACATTACGGCAAAAAAATCTGCTTATATCAGGCTCTTAAAAAGGACTAAAATTGTTCAGAGTCTGCCTGGACAAGGTCTTGGCCGATGCAACAGATAAGGACAAACCCCAAACCCTCCAGCAGGTGGGAGCAAGAAGGAGGTTTTGTCGGACCCCTCCCTTTAAACCCCGTGGAAATCAGGCCCCATTTAAGAAGTTCTATCCCCAGAATGCTAGGGAATCCTCCTGCCCTTTTCCCTTTTGTAATAGGGGTGCAAGACAGGGGAGATACGATAGGCAGAAGCCCAGGATTACCAATCAGGGCCAAACCAAACAGGACTCCTGAC
This sequence comes from Sphenodon punctatus, assembly GCA_003113815.1. NCBI lineage: Eukaryota > Metazoa > Chordata > Lepidosauria > Sphenodontia > Sphenodontidae > Sphenodon > Sphenodon punctatus. Next base: position 303,789 of record QEPC01007542.1, on the reverse strand, counting down.
TATTCCAAAACAGAGGTAGGGGACAGACTTCAAAATTACTCGTCAGTTTGGATTAATTCAGTAAGAGATGCATGGATCTTAACCTGTGTAGAACAGGGATACACCAGAGAACTGAGAAGCCAACCCCGACAAAGATTCCTTGTGTCCCTAGTAACAAAGAATTCTCCCAAGTATCAGGCAATGCTAGACAAAATCCACAGGCTCCGAGATATACGCGCCATAGAGGAAGTTCCACTCGATCATGCCAGGCAAGGTCTCTATTCCATCTTATTCCTCATTTCCAAAAAGCTAGGGAACTGCCGAGTGGTGTTAGATCTGAAATCCCTAAACAAATATGTGAGGAGACAAAGATTCAAGATGGAGACTGTGACATCCATCTGTCAGAGTCTAAGGAGAGGCGACTGGCTAGTGTCTCTGGACCTCAGAGAGGCATACTTGCATATCCCGATCTGGCCTTCTCACAGAAAATGGCTAAGATTCTGCTTCCAGAATGCACATTGGCAATTCAGAGCCCTCCCTTTCAGCTTATCATCCGCCCCACGGATGTTCACAAAGATCCTAATTCCTCTCATAGCGAACCTCAGGAGGGAGGGAATTCAGGTATATCCCTACCTGGATGATATACTCATCAGAGCACAGTCCAAGGACAAGGTACTAGCAGACGTGAACAGAATGATACAGTACCTAGAACAAAATGGATTCTTAATCAACAGGGACAAAAGCCATCTGATAACAACTCTCAGGCTCGAGCACCTAGGAGTAATCCTAGATACTTCCTTAGACATCGCCCTGGTTCCTCCTCCCAGACGACAAAAGAGTCACACTCTGATCCTCCTGATGCAGCAGAAAACGAGAATGAGGCTAAAGACGCTGGCCCAGCTGTTAGGTCTCCTGATTTCTTGCACCCAACAAGTGAGATGGGGGCGTTTTCACCTCAGACCCTTGCAGTTGCAGCTGCGACCTTTTCAAAGAGAGCTCACCTTAGGGCGCAACCCATTGGTTCCAATCACACCAAGGCTCAAACGATCAATGTATTGGTGGTTAGAACCAGAAACATTCCTCCTTGAAATGCCGCTCACAGAACCCTCCAGAGCAGTTATAACAACAGATGCCAGTCTCCGAGGATGGGGAGCTCACATGGGTCCTCACTCGGTGCAGGGCCTGTGGTTCAAGTCGGACTTGGCACGGGGGATCAACTTCCTAGAACTGAAAGCGATCCGCCTGGCACTGAAACAACTTCTACCAGTCCTAACCAGTACACAACTACTGATATATACTGACAACATAATAGCCAAGGCCTACATAAACCATCAAGAAGGCTTCAGAGTCCCGACTCTTCATGTAGAGGCGGTCAAACTATTCTCTTGGGCTCAGAGACACCTAGCATCGCTGAAGGCTCACCATATAAGGGGGCGAGACAACCAAAGGGCAGATTGGCTAAGCAGGCAGACTATAGACCCACACGAGTGGTCCCTGAACAAGGAAGACTTCAAGGACATAGTGAACGACTTTGGTCTCCCAAAGATGGACCTTTTCGACACACCAGAAAACAAACAGGTACCAGCATTCAGGTCCAGAATTCCCTGCAAGGGGGTGGTGGCAACGGATGCCTTGAATCAAATCTGGCCACAGGACCTCCTCTATGCGTTCACTCCGTTCCCGTTAATAGCCAGAACAATAACAAAAATTATATGACAGCAAGCGCAGGTCGTCCTCATTACACCACAGTGGCCCAGGCAGCCATGGTTTTTGGATTTAGTGGAGCTGAGCCATTCATAGTACAGGATCCTTCCATCCTTCCCAAGTCTACTGTCACAGGGCCCCATATTGTGCGACAATCTACAAAACCTAAAACTGACAGCGTGGAGATTGAACGCGCAGCCTTGAGAAAGAGGGGCTACTCAGAAGCGGTCCTATCCACGATACAACACTCGAGATGCCCAGCTACCAGACGAGCATACAGGGCTACATGGAAAACCTTCGCTTTATGGTCAATGAACAGAAGACAAGACCCTTGCAGAGCAGGAGTACCAGAGGTGCTGGAATTCCTACAACAGGGTTTGGACAAAGGACTCAGACCCAATACTCTGGCCAGACAGGCAGCAGCCTTGGACTCAGTACTCAAAACAATTTCTAATAGGGCAATCTCCGCTCATAAACATGTGAGGCAGCTCATGAGGGTGGATAGGATAATCTCACCCCCTGTAGTACATAGATGCCCTTCATGGAACTTGAATCTGGTTCTGGACGCACTTATTAGGGCGTCTTTTGAGCCACTCAGACATGTGTCTATGTATTTCCTATCTATAAAGGTAGATTTTTTAGTAGCTGTGACATCGGCAAGGAGAATATCGGAGCTGGGGGCCCTCTCGGTGGAGGATAACTTTTGTGTCTTCCATGAACAGTCAGTAACCTTGAGGCTGGACCAAGCGTTTATCCCCAAGGTCAACTCAACCTTTCATAGATCCCAAGAAATAGTATTGCCATCCTTCTGTCCAAAGCTGAAACATCCCAAAGAAAGGTTGTAGCATTCCCTAGATGTGCGCAGGGCCTTGAAGATTTATTTAGCTCGAATTCAGGGGTTTAGGAAATCCTTGGCCTTATTTCTTAATATCAGGGCAGGGTACAGAGGCACCAAAGCATCTAGGACACTGATAACGAAATGGGTTAAGCAAGGCATCACAGAGGCGTATAAAGCAAAAGGAAAGGTTCCACCTCTCCAGGTCTGGGCTCACTCAGTGAGGAGTGCTGCAACCTCGTATGCTTTTAAATTCAGAGCTTCATACGAGGAAATATGTAAAGCAGCCACCTGGAGCTCATTACATACATTTGTCAAGCATTACAAGCTTGACACATTCCAATTTGCTGAGGCAGCATTTGGTCGGAAGGTGTTGCAAGCGGTACTGGAGGCTCCCAGTGCTGTTTGTTCCCGCCCTTAGCAACCTGTTTTTCTTTTGGGGTTGCTCGGGGACATCCCGAGCGGAGGAGTAGCCAGAGGCAGGGGGAGAAAAGGGAATTGGTTACCTACCTTCGGTGAATTCTTTTCTCCCCTACTCTCCGGATACTCCTCCGGCCCTCCCTAACAAACAGCAGTAAGAAGGTGTGGAGCATAGCCAACCACAAACAATAATCGGGGTTTGGGATAGGTAGGACCTCATAGAGGGTAACTGGGATGGGGTTCCCTTCAGAGGGAGTGTCTTTTCCCTTGTCACAATGTTCTTTACCAGTTTTTTCTATAGTTGGTAGTGTTTCTAGGGTTGACACCAGCAGAAATGTTAAGCACATGAGACCTGGTCCAGGGCTTGGGGACAGACTGAAGGACCGGGATAGCTCACGACGTACATGCGCAGAGCAAGAACTTTCAACTTCTGCCTCCTGGCGGTCTACAGGAGAGCTACCCGAGTGGAGGAGTATCCAGAGAGCAGGGGAGAAAAGAATTCACCGAAGGTAGGTGACCAATTCCCTTTTTTAATTGCTAAGTACCATCTTCTCTGTGTGACAAGAAAGATTAGTGTGATAAAGCTGCGAGACAATAAACTGTTTACTGATATAAGCCTGAGCAACACACAGTAAATTATAGAAATGGCTACATTAGTACTGAGCTACACACTTATAGTTGAAAGTGATTCTATGCTAAATACTGAGATTTGTGTTTAAAAAACAACAAAGTTCACCTTTCATACAGTGGTAACTATTTTAAAAAGTCACCAATTCCTAGCAGCAACCATACTACAACATCTGGTATTACTACCTGGGGATACTTAGAGTAACAGATTGTAGTTAGTAATTAACTTTTTATTGCCTTCTATAAAATTCTCCAAATGGAGTTTTAAAAATATGTCTCTATAAAATCTATGATATACCTCAAATCTTCCTAGACAACTGTTGTTTAAAAAAAAAAAAAAAGTTTATTCTGTTACAACAAGCTTCCAGACTAGTGCTGAAACTCAGTCCTCGGTTTTCCCCAGAAAACTCAGGGCATCGAGGTACTCGACTCGGTTTTCCAACTTCCAAAGTTTCGACGAATGGCCCCTGAAATTTGGAACTTGGAAAATCCTCGGCTGAGTGTAGGGAAAGGTACTGGAGGCCGGTGCTAGGCCCCTGTTTCCCTTTCTCTGGATCCCGCTGGCCAGGGAGAGAATAGGCCATTGGAGGCCAGGAAAGGGGGGTGGGTGGGGACATAGTGGGGCTATAGGGTGGGGGCCTAGCAGGGGCTGAGGGATAGAGTACTCACCCTCTGGAGGGGCTCTGCTGACGCGTGGCTTTCTCTAGACCAGGTAAGTTTAAAAAAAAAAAAAAGCNTTTTTAAAAAAAAAAAAAAAAGCTGGGCATGCACAGAAGGGCTGAATGGCCCCTTCTGAGTATGGTCAGACCTTTCCAAGATGGCGCTGGCAGTGTCAGCATGCTGAAGGCACCATTTTGGAAAGGTTTGACCATGCTCAGAAGGAGCCATTCAGACCTTTTGGGTATGCCCAGCTTTTTTTTCTTCAAACTTACCCAGTCTGGAGGAAGCAATGCATTGCTGGAGCCCCTCTAGAGGGTGACTACTGTACCTCTCAGTCCCTGCTAGGCCCTCACCCCCTCTTCCCTGACCCATTCCCTCCCCCCACAGACTCCCTCTGGCCCCCTCCTCAGCCCCTGCCCTCAAAAACTACTCACAAGTATTTACCAAGGGTCCTTGGACCGGCCCGAGCACTCAGGGCCAGTCCTTGGAACTCGGGCAAATACTTGTGAGTAGTTTTTTTACTACTCGGTTCAGTAGTAGTAAATGTCTATTCCAGACAGAAGCCTTACTTCTCTTATGGTGCCTTATCCAGAAGTAGCTAAAGAACAGCACTCCCCTACCACTGAAAGTGATTGCTAAGATCCGTAAAACCTTCTCTGTATAGGTCAAATGAGTTAGAGAAGATTAAAGATGTATACATTTTACATCAGATCAATGAAATATTTCCATGTGAGAACAACTGACTAGTGGCTTTACTGATCCAGTGAATCACTTAACCACCTGAAAACAACTTCACTGGGATCAGGGACAGAATGCTCAGTACCTTGCAGGATTGACTTCTAAATCTCAGGCAACACACACCATAAATTGACAAGATGATGTGGAGGCTTGCACAAAGGCAGAGCAACATGGGGTTTGCTATTGATCTATGCTTTCATCATGTAAGCCTCGGCAGTCATTGTAGGACACTTGGGCACTATCCATTCTGAAATGGTTCATACAGAGCAGAAATGATATCCAAGCTCTAGTTTGGTTACTCAAAACCTAAAATGATTTATTGTTCTGCTATTGCTTCCGTTCCTAATGTTTCCTTCAGCCTCAATTTTTATTTTGCAAAGTAAATGTGTTATGTAAGAAATGTGTGACAGCACATCAGTAAATATTCAGAATTTATAAAGAGGAGTGTCCCTACTTTCCCCTGTTTATACTAATGCTAAACCAATCCTGAGAACTCCAGGCAGAAATATGGTAGACAGACTGTGAGCTATTAGCAACTACAGGAGAAGTAATAGGCAGTTGAATGGGCTGTGAGCATACAGACAGACATCTGCTAAAAGCCTGAAGAACTGTCTTCCTACAACGAGGTTCCATCCCAGAAGCAAAAAAGGGAACATGCTCCCCCCCACCAAGCTGCCAGAAAGTATGTACTTTCATCCAGCAAGGGGAGACTTGAAACACTGACTCAGTACTGACCCCTAATGGGAATTCCCCCATTCCTAACAGGTGAGAATTGCCAGGCTATGAAAAGTGGCACTTTTCTGGGTAGCTTGTATGGGGCTTTCTCTTCCCACCCTTACCCTGGACAATCTGGTTAGAGCATTAGAACTTTTCAACTGTGGAGCAGCCCAGAAGATCATTTACTGATTATCAGTAGTCTAGTAGGAAATAGAACTCACAAGCACAATCATCTGGTCTGCAGGACCTACAAGTACCCAGTGAGCTGCACAGCAGTCTAGGACACACTTCAACACTAGCATGGCATGGAGGAGACCAAGGGTAAAGGAAAAACTAGGTTAGTTCAATGCTAAGATTACAAGTTTGCAGCAAAATAGCCAGAAAGTGCAAAAGCGACTGTTGTGTTGCTAACTTTGTACATGCGCACATTTCATGTATGAATTTTCAACCACTAGTTAGGATGCTAAATGTTACCTTACCATGCAAGGTTTTTAATGTGAGAACAGTGAGTTTTGCATTGTTCAGCTTTTGTTTAAACAAAAACTAGATTTGCATCAGTGTTTCCTTACGTTCACTGTACACCAAACATACTTACTGCAGTTAAGCGGGGGACCTCTAATAGCTTCTTGATTTCTCACTTAACTTGCCAAAGTTTTCCAAACCAATTTTTCCATAGTTGTTCTGGGGCCCAAAATATTTGGTGAAAATTTTATAACAGCATTTCTGACTTCTTTAAAAGCTATGACTTGGGAAAGAGACATTGGGTGCTTTCAAAGGTGATGGACTGCCTCCACTACCACAGACTTCTCTGGGCGGTGGAGGAAGCCCTCACCCCAGTAGGGGCCACCAAAGAAGCGTGCCAGTGGCCTGGGACAGGGAGAGGTGATGCACGGATGTGCATCCACATGTCCCTGCCCCTGTGCTGCATGCAGCTCCCTTCCACTGTCTGACAGGCGGCCATGACAGCCGCCATGGCACCCGGCACCTGCCGCCACTCCAGACCAAGGAGAGTAAAGTGGACTATCAGACGTGATAGACCGCTTTACTCCAGGTCCACTGGCTGGTTCCCAACTGTTGTGGAGTTTAACCTGGACTGTCACTTGGGAACTTCCTTGAGTGACAGCCTGGGCTAAACTCCACCATGGTCAGGAGCCAGACTGTGGTAACATTTGGTGGATGGTTTCAAACGTGATGCTTGCACCTGGATTAATCCGTGCTAAAGAGGATTAATCTGTGCCAGTGTCACATATGAAAAAGGACAATTGGGTCACTTACCTTTGGGAATTGTCCTTCTATGGGATCCATGTGAAAGGAATTGTAAACACTGGGTAGAGATTCCAGCCATGGCCAGTACGAGGCAGTGAGAACAAAAAATTCCAACTGGGGATGCTCTGAGGGATCGTGCCCTCTAACCCAGTTGCTCTGAAGCTGAGCTATCTAAAAATGAGAAACTAGAAAACAAAAACAAAAAAAGAACAGGGCATTCTAACCCTAAATAAATTAACCCAGCTATGTACATTCTTCCTCTCTATTCCCCTCAACCCACAATAATTCAGACTCATGCGTAAGACAATGCCTTTCATGTGTATCCCACCGAAGGACAATTCCTGAAGGTAAGTGACTCAATTGCCACTTACAATCTCCTCAGATTCACGCTTCAGGCATTGTAAATGTTGAGTAAATAACACAGCAGTACCCATCATACGATGGGAGGGAAGAAAAGAGAGGTAGAATCCAAATAGTCACTGAGGATAATTTAACTGAGGACCCTCTAAAGGACCTGCCTCCCAAAAGCTGCATCTGCAGAATCCAGTAGGTCAGTTCCATAGAGTTTAGTAAATGTATGAATACTGGACCATGTAGCAGCATTACAAATTTCACTATAGGGCGCCATAGCTCTAAAAGCACAGGACGAGAGGTGGGGGTGCACTGGGCATGTGTGAAGGGTGGACGCGCTGGTGAAGAGCTCCGCTCTGGCCCGACATTATAAGATGCTGCAGCAAGGTAAAGGTGGCACCGCGGGGCTCCATATATGACCTGCGGGAAACATTTAAGGTCTGCGGACCTGCCACCCCCCCCCCAAAAAAGAGGTCACATAGAAATTTTCTGCACCCCCAGCACGGAGGAGAGGCCCAGATAGACAAGATAGCAGGCACCACAGACGTACGGGTGGGAAGCCCAGAGCTTCAGCTTTCCCAGCTTCAGACACAGAACTCAGAGTAAAAAAAAGACAGAGAGATTATTAAGGAGGGGATGGAAAAACTGCGGGCCTCTATGAATATCATTAATTAAAAATAGACAAGCTCACCCACAGAGTGACACACGTTGAACAAAGAGTTGGTAAATTAGATGACTCAGATATTGAAAGGGACAATGTCCTGCAAGAATTACTGAGATCCAACAAATTCCTGACTGCTAAGGTGGAAGATTTAGAAAACCAAACAGAAGGAACAACTTCAGGATTCATGGTGTCCCAGAGGGACTAGAACCCATGGGCACCATAGATCATGTTAAAAAAATCTTGAGCACAGTCTTCCCAGATAAGCCTGATCTCCATGACATCAAGATAGAAAGGGCACACAGGGAACTGAAAGCGAGACCTCAAAATAATGAAAAACCAGTCTCGTGAAGTGCCTGAGGTTCCAAAACAAAGAGGGTGTGATAAGATCTGCACGGATCTCTAAAGATCTTTCTTTTTAGGGCAGTAAAATTGCCTTCTTTCCAGATCTAGCTGGAGAAACCCTAAACAGAAGGGTGCCAATGGTATGACTATATGGGATCATTCAGAAAAGCAGGGATTCCAGCCCAAATAAGATTTCCTGCATGCGTCACCTTCCAAATAGAGGAAAAGAAGATTTTTCAACAGCTCACAGGAATTGGAAAAATATATAAAATCTTACATGCAAGATACATTTGTGGAGAAGGCGAACACCTGACTCAAGAATCCCTTCAAGAAATATGACCTACTTCAGGGACTATTCACCTAAGGACTTTATTATACGTGTATATAAAGATAAGTGTATAACTGTTTACTCTTTCTTTATAGATGCCTTGCAGTTGTGTTCATTACTTATTCTAGTTTTCAGGAATTTCATTACCATAAAGTCATTATATAAAGCTATAACTGTTTCTGCCACCAGATGGCACCATGAGTATAACTTTCTAATAGTTTCTAATGTTGAAAAACTGCTAACACTAAATAGCAGTCTTAATGAGTTGACCCAATTTGTTATAATGTGACATTGCATATAATATGAAACTACAACATCAATGCCCTGCTTATAGTTAACTTTTACCATGTACAGTCGGACCGGATGAGAGAGAGAGACCTATACCCGCGAAACCAAGCAATCCTCCTCGCCCACTTGGTGGGCTCTGCCCCAGGTGTGTAATTTGTATGTGTTGGTTTAATAGAGTTCATGTTTCGTTTTTTTCCTTTTCTTTCGTGTTGGTTTGAGTGAACAATGCAAGTGTGAGCCGCCCCGAGATGCCTGAGGCAGGAGGGGGCGGCATATAAATTGTAAAATTAAATACACAAATAAATATATAAATAAATAAAGTGCTGAAAGGTTGCACACGAGGTATTACCTGAATTTTTCCAGACTAAACAGAAACATAATAAGAGACCAGGTAAACTCCCCATGGGGGATGACTCACCCAGTATGGACAATAAGGGAGACTAGCAAAAAATTAACTAAAACTCTGTTAGACAATAGGGGATCTTAACATCTAGACACTCAATGACAGGAGACTGAACTCCCCAATAAAAAGAAAAAGGTTGTGGCAATTAATAAATTTGCATAAAATAAACATACAAGAAACACATCTAATCAGATAAGATAATGGAAGAATTAAAAACAAGAGATTTGATCAATTTTATTTTGGAAATTGAAGAAAAAAAAAGAAGGCTGGAGTCATGATTTGCATAGCTACAGAAGTCTCATTTCAATGTAAAAAGCAAGTGGCAGCGAGCGATGGGAGGTTTCTACTCCTTCAGGGAATACTAAACAACGAGGAAGTAACTCTGATAAACCTCTATGTCCCTAACAAAAATCAATTAGAGTTCTTCCAAAAATACATGCCAACTATAAAAACAGAGACTGTCGGAAAATTAATTCTATTTTGAGACTTCAAAAGTCCACTTACAGAATTGGACCAGTCAATAAAAAGGATTTTGATAGACAACAAAGAAGAATTGCTGCCCTCTTCCAAAAAGAATCTATGATTGATGCATGGAGACTGTGTAATCGCAACAAGATAATTCACCTTTTATTCGAGTAAACACATGTCGTTTTCGCTTATAGACCATATTCTCATCACCAAGGAGTTGTGCCCCACATGCTCCTACGCTAAAATTCTTCCCTTGACACTATCAGACCACAATGCGATTGTAGTGACACTGAAAAAGGATAAAAGCCTAAGACGTAGAAGCCCCCCTAGTGGAATGAGGAAGAACCCCTTGAGGGGGGACCAAATCAGCTGCCCTATATACAACAAGTAATTCACTTGGCTAACACTGATCTAGACGTTTTGAGACATTTTTCTTCTAGGGTGATAATTAACAAACAGTGCAGGGGACTTTGTGATTAGTCTGTTCTCTCTAAATAAATTTTAAGAGCCCTGTGAATGTCTAATGCATGCCACTTGTGCTCCAAAGTATGCTTTGGTTTTGGACAAAAAGAAGGTAATACTACTTCCTGCTCCTTACGGAATGGAGTATTGACTTTAGGAATAAAAAGGCAGATCTAAATGAAGAACCACTGGTTGTTTTTTGAAGATACAAAGAGTGGGTTCTATAGACAGGGCACCCAACTCTGATATTTTTTTAGCCAAAGTAACAGCTATCAGAAAAGTCACTTTAATAGACAAAAAGTAAGAGGAAACCTCTTTGAGTGGCTTGAAGAGATTGTAGGACTACATTTAACCACTAGGTGGGAAACCTGTGGATCACAGGGGGAGAGATGACCCACGTGGCTTTCAGAAGCCTACAAATGTGGGGATGACTAGAAACTCTGACACCCAATAGCTCCCACTGTGCTCTCTAGGGTCAAAACCTGCCAGGACCTGCGGTCTTTGTCTAAACCGTCCTGCAAAAATTAAAGGATATTTTTAATCTTTGGTTTTTGCGGATTGGTGTCTCTGCGCTGGCACCAGAGTCCAAACACACTCCAGGTGGACTGGTAGATGTGCTGGGAAGGGGCCCATTTTGTCCTCAATAACATGGAAAGGACTGAATCTGAATAGCCGAGACTCTTCAGGGCTAAGCGTTCAAGAGCCAAGTTGTCAATTTTAGAAATTTTAGGTCCTCATGAAGGACTGGGCCTTGTGACAGATGGTCCGTGTATGAATGTAGATGCAGAGGTTAGGTTATTTTGAAGGCTATCAGGTCAGTGAACCAGGGCCTCCTGGACCAGAATGGAGTCATCAGTATTATGGTCACTCATTCTTTGTGAATTTTTGACAATGTTCTGGTCAGCAGGGGCAGAGGAGGGAACGCATACAGCCTGCCCGGAAGCACGGGTTGGTTCAATGTGTTGTACGCTATTGCTTGCGGATGGAACTCCCTCAACATAAACCTGCTGACTTTGGTGTTGTTGTGACTCACAAATAGATCTATTATCGGCATTCCGAAGTGGTCTCTGATTTTGTTGAAGGCCTTACTCTCCGGGATCTATCTGCTTTTGACTGAGCCAGTCTGCAGTTTGATTATTCTGGCCCCTGATGTGCATCACTGACACTGATAGAAACTTTGTCTCCGCCCACTGCAGCATTGAGAACGCTTCCTTGTGCAGGGACTGGGACCTTGATCCTCCCTGGTTCTTCACATAGGCCAGGGCTGTGGTGCTGTCTGTGTATATCATTATGTGCGAGCCCTGATCTGGAGGGGCAAAGTAGTGGAGAATTTGATGTATGGCCCTCAGCTCCAACCAGTTCATGCTGTGGCATTTGTCCTGACTAGACCATGTTCCCTGAGCATATTGGTGCCCCATGTCCGCCCCCGCCAGCCCTGCAGACTTGTGTCCATTTTGATGGACACCTTTTGTGGGTCTGATAGTTGAACACCTGTCTGGAAACGATTGGGCTGCATCCACCAGTCTAAGGAACGAAGGACTGTGGGCGAGACATCAGACTCACGTTGCTGTTCTGCATGATGTGACTTTGCCAGGGTCTGAGAAATAGCTGAAGCGGTTGCAGGTGAAGGCAGGTCTATTGAAGCTGCTGAGAGAGCAAGATATCATTAGGGCCCTGCAGTCTGGCTAGGAGCTTGAGGGGAATCCTGTGATGGGACTGGATAAAATCTATCTATTTGTGGATCTTCTCTTGTGTCACCACCAGAATGAAAATCAGATCCAGAAATGCATCTATAATCACCCCTAGGTGAAGCAGAGACTGTGAGGGGATTAGGTGGCTCTTGTCTTTTTTTATTACAAGTCTTGCTCCTCCAGATATGAACTCGTGATCTCCAGGCTTTTGTAGTGCCCCTTCCAACTGTGAGCCTGCACTAGGAGATCATCAAGATAAAGATGGACCATTATTCCCCGCAACCTCAGGTTGGATATCAGAGGTACCAATACTTTAGTAAACGTGCAGGGACTGGTCACCAGACCAAAGGGCAGAGCCCTGAACTGCCATTGTTGGGGAATGTACGAGAACTGGAGCCACTTCTGGTGGGAGAGCCTGATGGGAATGTATAAATAGGCCTCTTTTATATCCAGGGAGGCAAGCCAGTCTCTGGGAGATATTGACCCACAGATGGATTTTATATTTTAGGGTCTCCATTTTGAACTTGTGGACGCACTGTCTTGTTCAGTCATTTTGGATTTACAACTGCTCACCATTCTCCCGACTTTTTGGCCACCAGAAAAAGTACTGAGTACAGCCCCCTCCCCTGCTGGTGAAACGGAACTGCCTGTATCGCTCCAATACATGACAGCCTGAGAATCCCTTTTGACACTGCCAGATGTTTTAGATCGTTTTTTTTATTTGGGAGATACAATGAAGAACTCCCGGGGAATTCTTTTGAGTTCTATAACGTACCCCCTGGAGACTGTTTCCTGGACCCAAGAATCTGAAATTGATTTTTCCCACCCTGTGGCAAAAGGAGTTTTCCTTCTAGTGGTGGGTCTGGGTCCGAGGAGAACTCTAAGGAGTCATGAGTCCTTGAGGGCGTGCTGGGATCCAGACGCCTATTTAACTCTGTTGCTGTTTGAGAATTGTCCTTGACAGGGCCAACGTCCTCTATTCCCATGGCCTCGGGATTGATTGGAATACGCTCCTCTTCTGTGAAAGGAATAGGAGTAGGAGGATCTGTTAGAAGGATGAAAGGAAGATCTTGAGGAGTTAAACTGTTGATGCGTTTGCTTCTTCTCCTTGTTAGTGGCATCTGGCAACACCTTATCCAAGAAGACTCTAAACAACTTGCCCCCTTGGAATGGACCTGCCAGAAAATGATTTTTTGCATGTGGGTTCACCTTCCAGGACCTGAGCCATAAATGGCGGTGAGCTGTTACATTCACTGCAATCCCTCTTGCAGCCCATGTGTTCACATCAGCTAGAAAGGACAGAGCCAGAGCAAACGTAGCGGCTATCTTATGGGAGGTTTGAGTGGAAATGTCTGGTATTTTGCCCAGCTTAACCCACTTCATGATGGCCCTGATAAAATATGCCAAGTCTGTGGAAACGTGAAGCACCATAGACACAGCTTTGAAAAATTTTTTGAAGCCACACTTCAATTCCTCTGTCTGTAGAAACTTTCGAATAAAGGTCCTCCTCAGCCGGGCTAGAGATGCTGCTGCGGCATCTATTTTCGGTCCCTGAAAGATAGAAGCCTTCCTTTTTGAAAATGAGTATAGTGACTCTTGAGTGTTTGAAAGCGTGAATGATTTAATAGGCTACTTCCACTCTGAGTGATTCTTTTGAATGCTTTGTCAAGTAGCAGTCCCTTCTCTCTGCCCTGTACCTTGGGAATATACCTCCCTATCTGAAAAGTCAGATTTGTCTTTCTTACTAGCCTTTTCCTTTAGTTTCAGGGCTCTAATAACCACATTGTCTTGTTTGGCAAAGAAAAATCATGCCCCTGAGACTTGGGACCTTCAAGCGGAGGAGCTGGAATAATTGGCTCTTCCCTGGTTACGTGTGAAGAGGCTGAACCACTGTCTGCATCTAACTGAACATTCTCTGACTCTTCTGAGTCTGACTCCTCTCTGTGTGGTGAAAAGGAAATATGGGCTCTGTGATATTCCCTTCTGGGTTGTCTGGAATGGGAGGGGGGAGGGGAGGGAAACTGCCCTGACCCTCTCCGAGAGGCCTATCTCCATCCTCGTCATCTTGTTCAGACAGAATTGCCTCTTCTACTGAGGAGGAACCGAGGTGAGCCAGGAGCACCTCTGCAGTGTCTATCTAACTGCCTTCTGGGTTTTTTTGAGGCTGACTTTGCCTTTTCCCTTTTCTTGGGATTTATGCCTCCCTCCCGTGGGAGCTGCAGGGGGCGTGTGTGGCTACTTGTAGGCCTCTTGTCTCTTTTTTCATGCAAGCGCTCCAGAGACATAATCATTTTATTAAGTGCCTCCATTTGTAAAGCCTCTACTGGGGATAAAAGAGGGACCGCTCTACCCATGTCCACTGGTGGGTCCGTGTTCACCTCCCGCTCCTGCTGTTGGGGGTTCTGTTGCGTTCCGGAACATGTCTGCATCATTTTGTTTTGGCGCGAACTAGAATCTCCTCAGAGATGCTGCTGTGGAGACTGAGGAACTGAGGGCCACTAAGAATTCTAAAGCGGCATTTGAGGCAAGCTGCTGAGGCTGTGGCAAGCCTTCCAGGCAGAGACGGGCTTTCGTTGGGCGGGCTTTCGTTAATTCCCCATCAATTAAAATTTGAGAAACCGGATCCTTATATATAGCTGTCACCCATTCAACAAAATTACCCAAAAACTTCATTTTCCTCAAAGTTTCTAATAGGCATCTAATTTAAATTTGATCAAAGGCTTTTTGTGCATCCATTGATACTATCATTGTTGGAACATGCTTTGCTTGTATATAGTAGCATATGTCAAAGGTTTTGTGAATGTTATTTGCCCCCATGATCTCATTGGGTATGAACCCAACTTGGTCCAGGTGAATTAGTTGAGTTATCACCTCTGCAAGTCTATCAGTCAGGGCTTTTGTAAAAAAAATTTAGTCCAAATTTAAGAGGGATATTGGTCTGTAGTTTGAACAATCCTCTATATCCCTTCCTTCTTTGGGGCATAACATAATCGTAGCAGAATTAAACAAGCGGGGGATCACAGCAGCCTGTAAAATATAATTTAAGGTATTGGTCAAGGCTGAGGAAATTACATGCACAAAGGACTTGTAATACTCCACAGGCAAACCATCTGGGCCCGGTGCTTTGTTTGTTGGGAGAGTTTTAATAACTTTTTTGATCTCTTCCTCTGAAAAAGGGGCATTTAAATAACTATTTTGGTCTGAATTCAAATGGGGGAGTTTATATTTCTTCAGAAATTCCTTTATTTTATTGATGTCTGGTAATTTGGATTTGTATACCGTTCTAAAATGTTGTAGAAAAGCCCTTTTAATGCCGATTTGCTGCATTGTCTGTCACCTTGCATGTCTTTGATCACCGAAATTGCACTTTTTTTTTTTCCGTACCAGATCCGTTTTTTCCGTTGCTAACATACGATCTGCTTTGTTATTTTTCTCATAAAAGAAATGGTGTGGGGGCGAGAGGGTCGTGGGGGGTGAGGTTGGTTGCTGTCGGGGGTGTTCTATCTGCTGGAATACCTCCCCCTTCCCCCCACTTCCAGCTACAACAT
>QEPC01007542.1:233296-283626 GCA_003113815.1 Sphenodon punctatus | reverse complement strand
CAATACTAGCACCTTGAATCTGGCTCGGTACGCTATAGGCAGCCAGTGCAGAGCGCGGAGCACCGGTGTTATGTGCTCACGCCGCCCCGTCCCCATGAGAAGACCGGCCGCCGCATTCTGCACTAGCTGCAGCCTCCGAACCAGAAACAAGGGAAGCCCCACGTAGAGTGCATCGCAGTAGTCTAGCCTCGAGGTGATGAAGGCATGGATGAGAGTGGCCAGATTGGGCCCGGAGAGGTAAGATCAAAGCCTCCGTACCAGATACAGCTGGCGAAAGGAGGTTTTAGCCACTGCCTCCACCTGCCGATCCAGATGGAGGCCTGAATCTAAAACCACCCCCAGACTCCGAACCTGTAGAGCAACAGATGGGCGAATCCCCCGTATCGGGGGGGAAGCACCTCCCCCACCCTTCCCACCACCATCATCTCCGTCTTATTGGGATTGAGCTTCAGTCTGCTCCGCCGCATCCAATCCACCACGGCCTCCAAACATTGGGAAAGTAACGAGACAGCAGGGCCTGGGTCAGTTGAAAATGAGAGTTACAGCTGAGTATCATCAGCATATTGGTGACATCGCACCCCAAACCCTCTCACGATCTCCCCCGGGGGCTGCATATACACATTAAACAACAGTGCAGACAGAATGGAACCCTGCGGAACGCCGCAGGTCAAGGCCCGGGGGCTAAATGGTTCAGCCCCCAGCACCACCCGCTGGCTTCTACCCGAGAGGAATGAGCAGAACCATCCAAGGACAGTCCCGTCCAGATCCCCCCAAGTCTCGCAGCCGTCTCAACAGCAGCCCATGGTCTACGGTATCAAAAACTGCCGACATGGTCCCATGTATTTATGCCAGTTTCTTCTTTTAGTCATAGTTTCAGAAGACAGGTGTTGGTAGATTTTGGTCATACTCCCCTAGAATTCCAGGCTTTGCTTCATATGTGTCAGCCACAAAATCTCTTTCTTCTCTACATATTTTTCAAATTTTACGATTGCTCTTGGAGGCTGGTTATCTCAAGGTCAGGGTCTCAATGATCTTTGTGCGCTTTCCATCTGTGCGTTGCGAAGGTGGGTCTCTGTGGGGAAAATTTGTTCCAGCACCTGTTTTATAAAAGTCCGGGTACTGGTTGTCTCACACCCCTCTGGGATTCCCAATAAAGCACAGATTGTATCTGCAACTTCTATTCTCCAGATCTTCACACTTTTCTTCAAGGTGTTGCATTCTAGCAAATACACATCTTCTTTGAGATTCTGCATCTAATTCTCTCTCTTCCACACTGGCAATACGCTCCTCAGCAGTATCCACCCTCTTACTGACTACTTCCAATTTTTAATTCACTGAGTTGAGCGCTGAATGTACTTTTGCAAATTCTTTTGTAACTTGCTCCAGCAGGTTTTCTCTGTCTTTTCTTGCCGCTTGCAGTTCTGATTTTATATCTGCATAAGTGGCTGAACAATGGGTGCAGGTACTTTCTTCCTCATTCTGCCCCACCCGAGACTCTATATTTGCAGCTATAGCGTCCGTTGCTTTAGCTTGCAGGCTTTGATCTGTTGCACTAGGCCTTTGCTTCTTTTTTTTCCGAAGGGGGTATCTTTTTTCCTGCCTCGTATGTACTTTGGTGTCTGGACCACGCTGTTCTTTGGCGTTTTCTCTTCATGCAACGAGAGCTCTCCCTTTATGCTGTTACCCTCGGCGCATGCTCAGTCGCCCCCCTGTCTGCTTGTGTTTTAACTACCTTGAATAACTTGGTCTCATCTGCAAATCTGATCACCTC
The DNA here is from genome assembly GCA_003113815.1 of Sphenodon punctatus. Lineage (NCBI taxonomy): Eukaryota > Metazoa > Chordata > Lepidosauria > Sphenodontia > Sphenodontidae > Sphenodon > Sphenodon punctatus. Next base: position 281,855 of record QEPC01007542.1, on the reverse strand, counting down.
ACTCTTAACGCCCTTTTCCAGATCATTAATGAATACATTAAACAGCACCGGTCCCAATACAGATCCCTGGCACACACCACTTTTTACATCTCTCCATTGTGAAAACCTCAATAAAACTGTGCTCCAGAGAGCAACTAAGCGCTGCGCAGTGCTACCTGGCAAATACTGCTAGAGAAAAGAATTTCCCTGGCTGCCAGTTACACTTTTAAAAAGGTGGCCCGGGATAGTGAAAAAATGCCTTTGCTCATAGAGTGCCACTCACCACCTCCATTCAGTAGCAAGGCAGAATTCCAACTGGGTTAGAGGGTGCGATCCCTCAGAGCATGCCCAGTTGGATTTTTTGTTCTCACGGCTTCCTACTGACCATGACTGAAATCGCTACTAAGTATTTACAATGCCTGGAGCGGGGATCCCAGGAGAATACCCATTATACCATAGCAATGAAAATAGCCTGGGCCACACATATCTGAAAGACCATTCCCACCCATATGTCCCATTGCAACCCCTGAGATCAGTTAGGAGCACCATCTACCTGCCAAGTTTGCACAAAAAGGGTGTGCAGAGAGGCATTCTCAGTAGTGCCTCACAATTATTGAACTCCTTTCTCCTGGAGGTTCATCTCAGCGTCCTCCTCTTCCAGAGGTAACGTAAGCTTTTTCTATTTGGCCGGGCATTTGGCAGTTCGGGATAGGGTTTGGGATAAAATATTTTAACTAGTTTTACTCATGCTTATTTATGATTTTACGTATTATAACCAACCCGGCCCTTGGGATAATAAATCTGAATAAATATTGATTAAGTGAAACCTGTAACATGGTAGATTGAATTTAAGATTGCATTGCTAGTTTTTAGGGCCCTGAACAGCATAGGCCTTGGCAATATTCAAGACCTGCTCTGGGAACCTTGACCTGGTGCTCAGAAATCACCCGCTTGGATGGAGAGCCTGCCATTGTGCCTTAAGTCTGCAGGCAATCAAGCCTTTGCTGTGGTGGGTCCCTTGGTGTGGAATTTACTCCCTCCAGATGTTCTTTTCAGGTCCTCCCTCCTCACCTTCAAAAAGTACCTGAAGACAATTTAAGGAGAGGAAATGCTTTTAGAGGATCCATTGCTGGTTCCCCTTAATGTATTCTGTCCTCCCTCTTTACCTACCCCTTTTTAAATGTTTCAAAATGGATTTTACATTGTTTTATTTTATTGCATTGATTTTGTGAAGCACTCTGAGTGCCATTTTGCAGGGGCTGCTATATTAAAAAAAATAAATCAATCAATCAATCTCACACACACACACACACACACACACACACACACACACACACACACCCCTTTAAAAAAGCTACAATAAAAAACAAATAATGAAACCTGAGCCTTTGCATGGACACAGTCTTCTCACTAGTAATGACCTTTTTCTTGCACAAAACAGATCGTTTTCCATTTAATGTCAAAATCCTTAGAAAAATGTAGCTCATTCATGCAACGCAGAATATTCTGTAGTCTCTATCAGCAGTGCGGTGTAGTGGAAAGGCATTCCCTGAACTGAGAATCAGGATATCTGGGTTCTGTACACTGAATATACAAAATCTAGGTCATTAGGACCTGGTTTCCACATGTGTAAAATAAGAGTAATAATACATTTACAAGTACTTGTTTTCTAAAGATACCTGCACATTGATGATGACAAGTCAACAAATCTAGTAGGAACTCTAATAATATGAAGTTCAAAGCCTAGAATCCATAGTTACCCTATCATATTTTACTCGCTTTGTCCAGTGTGTTTTTGATATTTACATTCATATCGAACATGTGAAACCTAAATTTCTTCAAAGTTAACATAAAGAAACAGAAGTTCAGCTTGAGTTAACTTTGAATTTCCTCATCCTTCAATACTTATCACAAAGCTGCAAGAAAATGACATGACAGTTTGGACTTTAGTGGCATACGGTGTATATTTCATTCCATTACCTTTTCCATGCAACAAATGAAGTATTTTAACTAGCCGCACATGTGATTCAAGCAAAGAAATAATTATCAGTGTAGGCCAAAGATATAGGTGTTACCCAAAAACATTTAGACACCAACATGGAATTTAGACAGAGCATTAGTAGCCACAAGCACAGATAAGCAAACTAGAGAAGCCAACAAATGAAGCTTAAAAATCACACTCTCCTAGCACAAGCTGAGCACAGCTTTGAGGTCTTACCCCTGCTAGGCATCAAGAGGCGCTTCTTCACGTTGCCTGACAGAGCACAAATGAACAAAAAGAGAAAAAACACCACATCAACAAATCAGAACAGTAGAATTCTTTTAAGAGCTTAACTTACATCAAACAGTGAGATATTAGGTATTACCTGCAAAGTGTGTCTTAAATACAGATGCTAACTGAATAAAGGCAAAGGTGGGAAAGAGTCTGATCGCCTGTCTCAAAAAGCAGAGTATTGCTGCTTTAGAACAGTGCAGCACATTGTCAGCTTAGGTGCGGGAGAGAGAACTTGATCCCACAGTTCGGAAAGAAAACAGCTTTAAGAGATTAATGCTATCAGAAGCAGTCATGTACTCCCCCCTACACTTTCACGCAAACTGCTCTGTCCCTCTCTGCCCCACAAGTATGAAACTCCCTCCCCTTAGAGGTCTGCCTAAGCCCAAGCCTGTTCATCTTCCGGAGGACATGGTAGAGCTTCTTGTTCGGCCAGGCATTTGGTAGGCAGGAACAGGGTTTGGTAAGAGTGGATAGGAGGGGTTGGGGAGGGGGACGGACAGGTGGTGGGGTGGTTAGGATGCTGTTGGGTGGTTAGGATGCTTTAATAAAAATTAAATATTTTTAATATTGCAGCCACCCTGAATGTGCAGAGAAGGGTGGGAGAATAAATAAATAAATAAATAAATAAATGTATTCCTCTGTAAAACCAATTTTGAGTCTTATATTATTTCAATAGACCTCTCTCCTTTCCAACTGAGGGTGTGTTCTGATGACATGTTTACCCCAAAGGTAAAGGTTTACCCCTTTAAACCAGGGTATTTGACAGATGGCATGAGCTTTTGGGCTAATTACCATGAGCTAAACTACCCCTACTAGAACCAGGAGTAAAGTAGTCTTGGACAGACTTTACCATACAGCTGAGTACACATGATGAACATGCCAAACAATTTGGGGGTAGCTAGTAAAAAAGACTGCCAATTAATCCTGGATGGCCCAGAGTTTCCATATGCACTTTAAAGCATCTACGGGCACTAGAAGTTACCCAAAAGTCCTAGCACAGTGTGAATACAGAAAGATGCGACAGATTATGTAGTGATTTACTGCGAAGTGCCTTGAAGAACTTTGTTCATAAGAACATATCCTGAGCGGCAGCTTCAATGCATGTTTTAACTGTTCTCTTCATGACAGAGCTCTGAACTTCTGTTGTAGTGTAGGTACATGATGCCTTCCCTATGGTGCTTACTGAGCTAATAGAAGTGATTGGATTCCTCAATTGTGGGAGAAACGGTAGGAAACCGTTGCTGAACTTCTTCCACCAAACCATGGCATGGTTTAGCCCAGACTGCCTTACCCAGACTATAGTCACTGCTAGGCATTGGCTACATTCCTATAATCAGAAATATTTGATGAAACAAGGGGCATTTGCCTGCTGCTCTGTAGTGATTTCTAGGCTATCAAAGAATAAAATTGTAAACCTCTTTTTAAAAAAAATCATTCCAAACGTGCACATAGTTGAGATTAGCCCAGCATTAACGCAGGTAGGCAGCATTCTGTTAGCTTAAGAACACTACACAATGCAACGTATTTCATGTATGTACGTACACACATTCTTTGGCATAACTTGAACATAACCTTCCCTTTTTTCTTTACCTCCTTAAACAGGATTTTATTGTTCCATAAAAATCTCGTATTTTGCTAGGTCTATTAATAAATCTTATATTTTTAAAACCATTTTTAAAACAGTTTTTCAAACTGGAAAAAAACCCTAATTCTATGTACAAACAATAACTCACTATAAAATGACAGACCTTGCCTACTTGGAAAATTTCCCTGTATGAACTGAAATGGAAACTCGACAAAACACTGTGTGAAGACAGAAGAAACACCTTGTAGAGACAACAATGTATGACATTTACCATCCATCCCGTTGTGTTGCTCATAGCTCCTTTTTCCCAGGATAGTTGGGGATCCATTGTTAATGACTGGTGTAAACTTAGCAGGAGGCAGATTGTTAAGAGAACTGGACAAATTTTTTACAGGGTCTGGTTTCGGAGGACATGGATGAGACTCTGTTGTAAAAGAACAATGTGTTATTTTTGTTAGTAGATATGGCAGTTAAAATTTGAACAAAGAAGAAGAGAAATCAAAGGCATGGTAAAGTGAAGTAGACCCTCTTACAATGGGTGATTTCAGACATTACGTGAACACGGTGAACCACGGTGAATACCCACCTGTGGTCACCGTGTCCCGTACGTCTGTTCGCGGCGCGCCAGATGTTGGCCACGGTCAATCCCCACATGGGGTTCGTTTGAACCACGCTTCCCGGGCTAGCCGGGGGAAGGTCCCGGGAAGCGTGGTCAAACGGACCCCGGGCCGTGACCAAGGAAAAGTAACGTCTGGCCGCGTGCCACGGCCCGGGATCCCCGGCGGGATCCCGGGCCGTGGCACGATCGGCCGGACGCGGCGGCCGCATTGGCCCCGCCGCCCGCCCGTCTCCTCGGAGGGCGGGCGGCGGGGTGCGTGGAGGGGGCGGGGCCGTGCGGCCGCACGTTGCGCCGCGCGGCCCCGGCCCCTCCCACTTTCCCCGCCGGGATCCCCCCGGCACGTCTGTTGTGCCGTTACGGGGTGACCCCGGCGGGGAACGAAGTCGGTGGTGCCGGTACGGGGCCAACGGCCGGCGTCACGTCTGAAAATACCCAATGTCACAGACTAGAGGTGGGTGAATGGCAGCTGCGGCTCGTGTCAGAAGTGGCTGTTTGGGAGTAAGTTCGCACAGCTGCCTCAGAAGCAAGAGAAGCCAAGCTGCCATTTCCACAGCTGCTGCTGCCAGAGCCTCTTAGGGCTTACGGGAGCAGAAGCAGCGTGCCCTGAGCTACTATTGATACTGGCGAAACCCGCTAGACTGTTTGGGAGCGGGAGCTTTGATTTGAGAGGGCTGGGGGGAGCCATGCTACCCTACCCCTGGAATCAGAGGAAGCTGCAATCAATATAAAGTGTCTTGTGGCTCTGTATGATATGAACATTTTGGTATGTGGTTTTCAGAAGTGGGACCTTTGACCATCCCTGCCATAGACACACTTACAACTAGCTAATGAGATGTAAGGGAGGCTAAGCTAATGGAAAGGTGTACAAAATTACACCTCAACGCTGATTTTTGCCTTTAGTCTCCAACAGAAAATTCTGTTTATTTAACTAAAGAATCCTGATTTCCTATGATAGAGGGTTGCTCTTCTCTAGATGCACCTATGATTACAAATTTTGTCCCTGTATTTGCTTGTGGGTCTTTGGTCCCTATACCAAATTTGATTGCAATTGGCCTGTGGAATCAAAAGATATTACTAAGGGAACAACAAACACCCTTATTGCTTCATAAAATTCCAACTCTTGCTAGATCTATTCATTCAGTTTTGTATTATTAGATAGGAAACCAAGCTAAAAGTGTGTTTGGTGTCCTTTCCTAAAAGTCTTCTTTTCATGTAGGGTTGATCATTTCTAGGGGTGGGAAGTTCAGTTCCCCCGGTATCCGATACTGCCGGTATTTTGCTGTACCGGCAGTATCGGATTAATCCGGTAATTGGGGGAACAGGTGCCGGTTCCCTGTGCCAGATTTTTTTACATTGCGGCCATTGAAATGAATGGCCGCAATGTAAAAGAAAAAAACGGGGAAAAAACACCCCACTTTCCCTCCCCCGTTCAGGCTGCGTGGGTGGAAGGGGGGACACCCCCCACCTACCCTGCCCAGTCTGGATTTTTAAAGAAAGTCCCTGCTAGTGAGGGCTCCGGGCCGCTGCCATGGCGGCGGCGGCGACCCAGAGCCTGCACCAGCAGGTACTAGGGTGATCCCTGGGGTGGGGGGTGGTTTAACACCCCCCACCCCAGGGATCACCCTACCCCCCCTATCCAGAGATCACGTACCTTTTGTGCCCCGGGCGGCAGCAGCAGCACGACGGTCCGGCGGCTTCAGCGCTGGCTGGCTTCAGCACTTTACTAGGCCTTCCTGGGAACTTCCGGGTTTCCCCGGAAGACCTAATAAAGCGCCCAAAAGGTAGGTGATCTCTGGGTGGGGGGGTAGGGTGCCCGGAGCCAGCACTAGCAGGGACTTCGGCTAAAAATTTATTTATTTTTTAAATCCAGGCTGAGCAGGATGGGTGGGGGGGTGTCCCCCCTTCCACCCGCGCAGCCTGGACGTGAGAGGGAAAGTGTTTTTTGTTTTTTCCCATTGATTTCAATGGGGACAGTTCCCCATTGAAATCAATGGAAAAATACCGGTACCGGTATACCGGTTCTAATCCGGTAAAGTGTTTTTTTTGGGAACTGGTATCCGGTAAAACCAGTATTTTTTTTTTTGTGTGAAGTCCCACCCCTAATAATTTCTAAACTGCTTAGAAGACATCTTCAAGCAGTCATGCGACACCTATACATGGCAGGGAAGTAACAGCTTTGCCATTTTCATGAATATTTTACAAATGCTGAACTGGCCAAGCCACTTGAGAGTTAGAGAACAAAGCTGTGATGTGCATGCACAGAATTTAAATCTAACTATTTGGCATGAGGCAGAGATCAAAAACTGGCACCCAGAGAAAAATATTTTCAGAAAACTGAAAATAGGTTTCAGTTTCTCTTTCTCAAACTTAACTATGGATTCACAGTTTTCAATGAATATATTAAGATGTACAGAGTTGTAGCAAAGGAAAAATCCCTGGCTCCCTCTCTTCTACTGTTCCAGACTAAGAGGTAGGGTTGGAATCTCCATGTCATATTAATTACCTAGACAAAAAACCTTCGGTTTAAGAAGCTTGTTAAGTTGGCATTACAAATTATACTCAAATGTTAACATGACAGTAAATTGTATGTTAAGGCAATTTTATTAAGTATCAAACCAATCTATTTCTTTTCTTATTCATTAATTTAAAAAGTTATGACAACTAAAATTAAGCTGCATATGTGTGGTATGGTGACTGAACAATACTTATACGTGATGAGGACTGTATACACTGTAATTTCAGTTACAACACCCATATATAAAAAACCAGTTCAGCTGTGCCCCCATAATCAATTCATGCTGCCGCCACGCCATAACCATTTCATTTGCGCCCCCAAGGCAGCGTGAATTGATTATATGGGGGGCACAAATGAACTTCATTAAGAAGAGTTAGTGAAATAGCAGCCATAATAATCTCAGAACCATATCTGCAGATTTTCCAAGATAGAACAGGTATTGTTTTATATCCTAAATTCCTACCTAAGACAGTATAAGAAAGACAGTTGTGAGAAAGTGGCCCTTTTTACACGGGCCTCTCCCACTCATGAACACGCAGATTTCTGCATGTTCATGGGTGGAGGAGCCCTGTGTGAATGACATGGTGCGCGCCCCTGCAGTGAGCGGGGGTGCGTGTGCGCACCTGCCTAACACGTATTCCCACTCACCCCCCCACCCTGTCCCCATGCACGGAGCAACCGGGGGAAACAGCGGTTCCTCCATGGGTGTGGATGAGTGGGGGGTGAGTGGGGATGCGTGTGCGGCTGTGTGCATGCCCCGCCCATGCACCAGCATGTCCATGGATGCACCACCCAGCGGAGCCATGTAAAAACAGTCTGTAAGGAGCCACTCAAAGAAGAACAGAAGGTTGCTGCCTTGTAAACAAGGTTCTTTGAGATGGCTCCTAACATTCTCACAAGTGGGTTGTGTATGGCAATTTCACCCTATTCAAATAATAGACCTTTCTAGGAAAATAAGAAAATTCCACCCTTCCAGTCCTGCATGAAATTTTCTTATATACCTAGAAAGGGTTGGAAGGAACTGTCATTCTGAAGGGGAGAGTGCTTTTTATACTACAGGAGCTCGAGACCATCACGTGGTCTATTATTTGAATATGGTGAGCATGCACAACAAACCCAGTTGTGAGAATAGGAGTCATCTCGAAGAACCTTCTTTACAAGGCAACAACCTTCTGATCACCCACATGGGGAGAAGTTGTTTGCAAACAAACAGTTTTATCTCCTACTAGCAGGAAGAGGCAGGCGAGGGATGGGGACCCTTCCACCTTCAGCCCCCCACCCCGCCCCTGAACTCCCCTTCGTTGTTTGCAATCACAGAACACATGTGTTGCTGAAGGAAAGCTAGAATGGTTGCCAGTCGGAAGTTTTTGTTCTACTGACTCCCATTGAACAGCATAGGCACTGTTCAATGAGAGTTTGCTACTGTCTTAACTATAGGCCCACAATCATGGCTCTATAATGAAGCGTTCTAAGGTCCTCTTCTGCTCTGCACAGGTATCGATTTTTCTGTGGTACTTTTTATAAAAGTTGGCATTTGCCCTAGAAAACTATAGCAAAGTTTCCTTTTCCTTTCATTGTGTGAATGCTGGCAGGGGTAGATGCATAATCAGGAATGGTTTCAATGGCCCTTAATTAAAAATACTCAACAATAATGGCAGTAATTGTGGCAGTAAGTACTGCACATAAGAACTACCACAATGGGCTAAACCAATGGCCCATCTATCCCAGTATTTTGTCTCAAACAACTACCAGCATTAAAGTACATGTGGAAAAAACAAAGCACACATGGAGTGATCCATTCCCCATTAGTCACTTCCAGTTTCTGCAGTGAGAGATTGCATTCCTCAACCAATCTGGTTAATAGTCACTGAATTTATCTAATCCTTTTTGACACACTAACCCAAAGAAAAAAATGTCTCTGCTGAACAGCAGGAATAAAACCTACAATAGCCTTTACCAACACGCTTTGCAGCAGACAATTCAAAATACCAGCAATCTAAAAATGCCAGTCATGGCATGTGCGGTACTTCATGCAATGCACAAAATGCCCCAATGAAAATACCCGTTACAGTGGCAAATAGCTCACACAGAAAACACATTATCAATGAGGGCACCCAATCACTCATTGCTAGACACTTCTCCCAAGAGTGGCTCCTCCATTTCTGATCTCTCAGTCCATGTCCTAAAAGGGAACCTGTACAATACCCTTAGAAGGCAGACCTGGGAATTCAACTTCATAAGCTCTATTTCATACAAAAATGGATTAAAAGATTTGGTCTTCATGAGTAGGTCTACAAGAGTAACAGAATATGCCATTTAGCCTTATATTAACAATTTTACCATAATTTTATTTAAGCTGTTTGACTTGCCCATGACATTTCCCCACAAACAGCTACTTTCCAGACCTACCGGTTGCTAACACCCTTTTTATTTGGCTAATCAAATATGCTAATCAAACCCAGCTGGCATTTAGCTCAGTTTCAGTTTTCACTTTTAATGTTGTTGGTGGAAGGGCCCGATTCAAGGTGTTGGTGCTTGCCTATAAAGCCCCAAATGGCCTTGACCTGAACTATTTGCGAGACTGCCTCACCCTCCGGGTCCTGGATTGGCCCCTGTGGTCATTGGGGGGTGCTCTCCTTGAGGTCTCCTGAGTCTGCTGGGGGGGCCACGATGGGGAGGGCTTTCTCGGTGGCTGCTCCACAGTTGTGGAACTCCCTGCCGGTGGAGGCCCGTTTGGCCCCGACTCTCCCGTTTTTGACGCTGTTGTAAAACGTGGCTGTTCTGTCTGGTTTTCATGGGGAGGATGGGTAGGGAGGGGGGAATTGGTTAGGGTGGTGGGTGGTTAGGGATGTTTTTAATTCCTCCTTGTCCTGAGAATTTTAAGTGTTTTTATTGTTGATTGTAAGCTACCGAGAGCTGCCTGTGGCAGGATGGGCGGGGTAAAAATTTAATAAATAAATAAATAAATACAATAAAGGGCTCCATGTAGCTAAAAAGCTTACGTATTTTCACCAAGACTGACTGATCCCACAAATGGTATCATTTTTACTACTTCGCCTCCTTAAACCAGTTATATTATTGGTGTGCAAACATTCCCTAACAATTAGTTCCACAGGTTAATTGTGCATTGTGTGAAAAAGTACAGCCTTTTGTTGATTTCAAACCTGCTGCCTGTTTATTTTACTGAGTGTCCTCTGGTCCTAGTATTAGGAGAAAGGGTAAATAACAGCTCTCTATTCATTTCCTCTGTAACATTCATTGTTTCATAAACCTCTATCCTATCCCTCCCAATGTATCTTTTCTAAACTGAAGAGCCCTAAATTTTGCAGCCTCTCCTTACATGGAAGTTGCTCCATGCCCGTGACCATCTTTGTTGCTCTTCTCCATTCCCCCTCCCAGTTTTACTTTATCCTTTTAGGGTGATCAAAACTGCACACAATATTCAAAGGATGTGTACACTATGAATTTATATAGATAGCTTCTGTTTTATTTTCAGTGGCCTCATGAATTGCTTAGGACTATTCTGAAAACTTTATTAATTTATTATTATTATTATTATAAGCATTTGTATAGCGCCAGCTGTGTACCTGGTGCTTTACAGAACAATAAGATAGATGCGGTTCCTGCCTATGGCTCACAATCTAATAGACACGGAGGGGGGAGACGGGACATAGGGAGAGACAAGGGATAAATAACATTCAAGCGGAAGCAAAGTCTCAGGTGCACGTGCTTGGCTTGGTTGCGGTCAGGCAGGAGTCTGCGGGGAGGGCAGACAGTAAATATTGAAAGGGAAGTTCTAACAGGCGTCGGGAAAGGTGGCGAGGAAGATGTGGGTTTTGAGGAGGGATTTGAAGGTGCGGAGGGAGGGGGCAAGGCGGATGTGGGCAGGGAGGGAGTTCCAGGCATGGGAGGGCAGAAGGGACAAAGGCGGTTAGGGGAGCACGGGAGATGAGGGGGAAATGTACATTCTACATTTTAGAATGTAACTGGAGAGAGAGCCTTAATGACCAGGACAGTAACAATTCACTTTCCTGCTTGCCTCTGGTGAATATACTTTTTGAGCTGGCAAGTGGAGTTTTTATTTTTATTTAATTTTAATTTTTTTTTTTTTTACAGCTCTGGATTCCTTTCCCCACTGCGTGTCCCAACGTGAATGGTCCCCTTCTGGATAGCTCCACAGGATAGGTATTCTAGATGCTGGGGAGTGATCACCAACACTACCAATAGGAGGCAGAATCATCAAAAGTTTGACTGGGCATGCTCAGAGGGGTTTGCTCCTTCTATTTTCCCAGTTGGCAGAAAGCCCAAGTCTGTAACTACAAAAACTCAAAACAAAACTATAACTCTGAAAACTGCTTAAACTAACCTATTTTGATGTTTCAAGTTAGTTCAACACTAACCTCCTTGGTTCTACTTCCATGCCCTTTATATATGAGGGCCCTATGTGAATTTTATATATGCTTTTATTCTTGTAAGTCGCCCGCCGCTGCCTCTGGCAGGAGGGGCAGGGTAATAAGTTTGATAAATTAATAAATGAATCATTAATGGGAGGGATGAATACCTATCCTGTAGAGCTATCCAGAAGGACAATTCACGAGGTAAGAAACCCAATTGTCCTTTCTCATCAGCTCCACAAGACAGGTATTCTAGACGCTGGGGATTTATCAAAGCAGTAACCCCAAACATCCTGGGCGGGCAAATAACTTGGAACTGTTATTCAGACTTTACAGTTCATCAAGGATGCTCTGGAGCACTCTTTTGCCGAAGGCTGCCTCTGCTGAATCCAAGACATTAATTTTATGTTGAGTGAAAGTATGTAGGCTAGTCCATGTGGCTGCCTTACACTATAGGGGGCCCTAGCCTTAAATGCCCAAGAAGTCGCCACTCCTCTAGTAGAGTGGGGTCAAATTCCCTGAGGAGGAATTAAGTCAGTAGCCAAATAAGCCTCTGAAATACAAACGGCTACCCATCTGCCTATTACAGCTTTAGATGCTTTGAGAACTCTTCTCCGAGGATGATAATTAATGAAAAAAGCTAATTGCTTAAATGGTTTAGTCCTGGCAATATAGATTCTCAATGCTCTCCTGACATCCAGAGTATGCCAGGCATGCTTTAATGGACGTTTAGGTCTAGGACAAAATGATGGTAGAGCTACCTCTTGTTGTCTGTAGAAAAGAGTGTTTACCTTAAGCATAAATGCCGGGTCCAATCTAAGGACCGCTGACTCCTTTTTGAAACTACATAGAGGAGGTTCTATTAATGCCTCGAACTCAGACTTATCTAGCTGATGTTATAGCTATGAGAAAAGCTACTTTGATGGCCAGAAAGTAAGCAGAAACCTCTGCTAGGGGCTCAAAGGGGGCCTTGGTCAATGTCCTTACCACTATGTTTAATCTCCAGGTGGGGTATCTGTGTACAACTGCAGAAGAAAGGAACATGGCTGCTTACAAAAATCTCTTAATATGCTGGTGGGATGAAATCTTGAGTCCCCCCAATCACCGACAGAGTACTGCCTAGTGCTGAAACCTGTCTACATAACATGCTTGATCTAAGCCCCTTATCTAGTCCTTCCTGCAGAAAGGATAAAATGACTGCTATTTTAGGGACTCTGTGGATTTGCCCCTTTGTCTTGTCACCACTGTACAAAAACTCACCATGTTCATTAATAAATAATAATAATAATAATAATAATTTTGTTTATATAGTCCAATCCTGCCTTTCATGGCATTCAGAGCACTTCATAAATATAAAACAATATAAACAGTATAAAACAATTTAAAACAATGATTTAAAAACAATAATAAAATACTTTAAAATAGGGGAAGAAAAAATGGAGGACAATACAATTAAGGGAACTTCCACCCCCTAGCATTGGTATAGTCTTTTAGTTGACTGGCGCTTAGCTGCCATTAGTGTCTGTAGTACAGCCTGTAGTACTCTTAGAAACCGAGTAGCCTATGTTTCTAAGGGCTGCACATTCAAGAGCCAGGCTGTCAACTGCAGAAATCCTGGTTGATCGTATTTGATGGGGCCCTGTGTGAGCAGATCCGGTTCCGGAACTAGTAGAAATAGGGTCTGCAATCTTCAGGTTTAATTGACTAGGTCTGTGAACCAAGGTCTTCTTGGCCAATAGGGAGCCACCAATATGATCCTTGCTTTTTCTCTGTGAATTTTGCTGACTGTCCTGCCCAATAGTGGAAACGGTGGGAACATGTATAAAAGTCCTTTGTGGCCACGATTCAGAGCATCATAGTCCTCTTCTAGGGGATGGTATGATCTGGTTATGAACCTGTCGCTTTTTGCATTGAGGTGGGAAGCAAACAAATCCATCACCAGAATTCTGAAATGTGATATTATTTTGAGTGAATGCCCTCTGACTCAGTGTCCATTCTCCTGGGTCCAGTTTCTTTCTGCTGAGGCAATCTGAAGTGGTGTTTTTCTGATCCTTGATGTGGATCAGAAAAACACTATTTCACACATATGCCAGGGCAGTCATATTGTCTGTATAAATTAGAAAGTGTCTCCCTCTGATGAAGGGAAAGAACTGGAGAAGAGTTAGGTGAATCACCTTCCACTCTAGCTAGTTCATACTGTGTATCAAGTTTCAGGATGACCACGTTCCTTGGGTGTATTTGTTTTGCATAGGAACCCACCAGCCTTGCAGTCTCGTGTTGATGGTTATGATCACTCTCTCCGGTTCTGTTAGGTGGGACTCCTGCTGTAAAGCTGTCCACCACATTAGAGACTGACGTACCTGTTCCATAATTTGAAAGGTGACCCTTGTCTTTTCTATTATCTGTCTTTGCCAAGGTCAGAGGATCCCCCTGCAGTGTTTGAAGGTGAAAACAAGTCCAATTTAAGTGCTGTAGACACAATACCATCAGACCCTGTAGACTGGCTAGCAGTTGTAGAGTGGTCCTGACTTGTGACAGTATCATGCTGATGAGCGATCTGATTTTCTCCTGTCTGTGAGTGGGTATGAAAATCCTGTCTCCCTCTGTACTTATCATCACCCACAGATGTTAGATGGTTTGAGTCAGGTGGCTTTTGTCCCTGCTCAAAACAAACACATGGTATTCCAAATAGGTTTTGGTCTGTTCTACTGCTTTCTTGGCTAAAGCTAGGGTGGGGGCTCAAATTAAAATACCATCAAGGTATGGGTGGACTGATGTGCCTCTTGTTCTGAGGTTGGTCACTAATGGGATCAAGACTTTTACAAAAGTCCGAGGGGTGGGGGCGGTGGCCAAAAGGTAGGGCTATGTATTGTCAGTGAAGGCTGTTGTACAAGAAATGGAGCCACTGTCTGTGGCTGGGTAAAATGGGGATGTGAAGATATGCCTTCTTGATGTCCAAGAAGGCAAACCTTGAGAGATTTTTAGAAAAATGGATCTCAAAGTTTCCATTTTTAACTTCCTTACTTTTACAAACTAGTTTAGGAGCTTTGGGTCGAGCAGTGCGCACCAATCGCTGGTCTTTTTGGCGACTAAAAGTAAGATAAAATATAGACCTTGCCCCTGATCCTCTTTGGGTACCAGTTCTATTACTCCTATTTTTGCTGATCTTGGTATTTCCTGGGACATGGCCTGGTGCTTTTGTACGTTTTCTGACCTTGGGTATACGTGAAAGAACTCCCTTGGTGTCCTTGTGAACTCTATCGTTTAACCCTCTGGCACCACTTCCCTGGCACACGTGTCTGTTGTTGCTGTGATCCACCTTTGGGAGAATAGAAGTAGTCTTCGCCTGATGGGAGGGTTGGTGATGGTGAGTGGGTAGAGCAAGTCAGGAGTCCTGTTTTCTGGGCATAGCGCCCTGAGTGGGTCTGCCTTTCTGACTGGATGTGTATCTGCCTTGTCATGGCCATCTTCCCTGAATTCCTCCTCCTCTTGATTGGTATGATGAAGAGGAGCCTCTTCTGTTAATAGTTTTTGAAGAAGAAGGACCTGCTGTAGGGATGAAAGGTTTTAGAAGAACTGAATTGTTGTGGAGTGTGTTTTTTATCCTTGTTTCCTGCCTCAGTGAGTACCTTGTCTAATGAGATGCCAAAGAGCTTTTCCCCTGATAAGGACCAGCTACCAATAGATTCTTGGCATGGGGGTCTGCTCGCCAGGAGCATAGCCATAATCTACATCTGGCTGCCATTGCTCTTGCAGACCAGACGACTGCATCTGTAGAGGTGGTTGTAATGAACAAGTGGCCAAAATAATACCAGCAGCTAACTTCTTAGTTACCCTCTCTGTGATATTAGGAGTTTTCCCTATTTTAAACCATTTCATAATGGCTCTTGCGAAATAGGATGTGGCTATGAACATGTGAAGCAGCACCAAGGCTGCCTCAAAGTTTCTATGTAATCCTCACTCAATACCCCAATCTGTTGCATCTTTGGGGGTAAAGATCCCCCTTCTACTGGAAATACTGATTTATGCTCCAGGGAAGCCACAGCTGTGTCAATTTTAGAGGTACTAAATATGGTTGATTTGTGTCTGGAGAATAGGTATGGGAATACTGGAATCGGTTCAATACGATTTGCTCGATTTTGTGGCAAATCGTATTGATCCGAAGAATCCAATCCTACTGAGGGATGCTATCCAAAAGAGACCCTGGTAAGGTCTATCAAAGCTCCTTGGAGGAGTTTTCAGGGAACCCCAGCTCTGTCTCCCCCGGACCAGGGCCGTGCAGGGGTCCCCAGGGGGGTAGTTGCCTCCTAGGACCCCTACCCAGCATCTGCCTCCCCTGGACTCATGCCTGCCCATCTTAGCGCCTGCTGCAGCAGTGCTGGGGTGGACAGCCGGGCAGTGGTCAGGGGGAGGTGTGCGGTGCCGGGCAGGGGTGCTGGAAGGCAGAAGTGGCTGGGTGGGGAGGGAGGGCCGATTTAAAATGATCCCTTTTTCTTCCAGTGGCACCTTGCGTAGCCTTCTCAGGGCCACGCCAGGCAGAAATAATAAGAAAAAAACTGTGCATGTGCAAAATGGCCATTATTATTATTATTATTATAAGCTTTTATATAGCGCAAGCAATGTACCTGGTGCTTTACAAAGAATAAGACAGACACAGTCCCTGCCCGAGAGTTTACAATCATGACTGTTCTATGCATGCATGGCCACAGATGGTGGCCACAGATGGTGGCCACAGGGTGCCACTGAAACGGAAAAAGCTAAGTTAAATCCCCCTCTCCCCATCCAGCCACCTCTGCCTCCTAGCACCCCTGCCCAGTGCCGCATGCCTCCCTCAGGCCCCTGTCCGGCTGCTCACCCCAGCGTTGCTGCAGCAGGTGCTGGGGCAGATGGGCAAGAGTCCAGGGGAGGTGGGTGCCAGGCAGGGGTTCTGGGAAGCAACTACCCCTCTTCCACCCCTGTGTAGCCCCTCTCCCCCCAGCAATGCCTCCCCCGGACCCCTGTCCATTGTCTAAGACCGGCAGGAGTCTGGGGGAGGCAGATCTGGGAGCAGACTTTGAATGAATGAATAGGAGCAGACTTTGGATTTAGGCCATATTGGTCAGAATCTGAACCGATTCCAATCAATATGATCTAAAATCGTATTGAAAGTGAGGTTGATACAATTTTGAATCGATCCTGATTTTCAATACGATTTTCCCCATCCCTACTGGAGAAAGGAGAATTGGTTACCTACCTTCAGTGAATTCCTTTCTCTCATACACTCTGCATACTCCTCCTGTTGGGTAGTTCTACCATTGACCAGCAGGAGGCAGACGATTAATTTTTCTTGCTCTGCGCCTGCGTCACTGGAACTACCCAGCCGCTCTCCAGTCTGTTCCAAAGCCAAGAAGACTACGTTTCCCTCTTGATACTAAAGGCAATCATTGTTAAAACAACTCCCTCTAAGGGTAACTGTCAACCTAAACCTGAAAAAACTGTTTCAACTATAAACGTTAACCTACGGTACTGATCCCCATAACCTTCCCGCCAATTGAATAGCTGTCTGGCCGGGAGGGTCGGAGGAGTATGCAGAGTGTATGAGAGAAAGGAATTCACCAAAGGTAGGTAACCAATTCTCCTTTCTCCTCATATCTCTGCATCCTCCTCCTGTTGGGATGTACCCAAGCCCTCTGAAAAGAACTCAAGGGTGGGAGCCAGCAGCACCGGAAGGTTCCAGTACCAGCTTGTAACACCCTCCTGCCAAAGGCAGCCTCCGCTGACTGCCAGACATTGACCTTATAATGTCTAACGAAGGTGTGGATAGACGCCCATGTAGCAGCCCTGCATATCTCCTCATACGAGGCTCTAGCTTTAAATGCATATGAAGTGGCTGCTGAGCGCACCGAGTGGACCCAAATCTGAAGAGGAGGAATTCTACCCCATGCCTTGTACGCCTCCACAATACCCTGCTTTACCCATTTGGAAATCAGGGTTTTGGAGGCCTTGGACCCCTGCCCTCCTGGCCTGATGTTCACCAAGAGAGCAGTAGATTGCCTGAAAACATTGGTCCTGTCCAGATAGATCTTTAGTGGTCGTCTCACGTCTAAGGTGTGTCAGACCTTTTCCCTGGGGTGAACTGGATTCAGGCAAAAAGACGGTAATATTACCTCCTGGGACCTATGAAAAAGCGAGTTAATTTTTGGCAAAAAGGCCTCATCCAATCTTAAGGTGACTGAGTCTTTCCTGAATATGCAAAAATTGTCCTCCATTGAAAGAGCTCCGAGTTTGGAGACTCTTCTAGCTGAAGTTACCGCTATGAGGAAGGTAACCTTTAAGGTGAGGAAATATAAAGAAGATGCGTCCTACTGGTCTTGAGGCAGACGACGGACTGGAGAGTAATCGTCTGCCTCCTGCTGGTCAATGGTAGAACTACCCAACAGGAGGAGGATGCAGAGGTATGATGAGAAGGAGTATTTCTCTTGAGCTGATGGAGAACTCACAGTTCTACTTCCTAACCCCAGGTGCTGGAATTTCCTCTGACTCATCAGCTATGTCTCCTGACTCCTCTAAGAAGTCTGAGTGGGTGTCATGGGCTGACCCCTCATAGTCTGAGCACTCAGCCTAGGGTTCCTAGGGCACTTGGGCCTGGGGCCTGATTTTAGCTTGCTAGGTTGGTGAGGGGGAAAAGGATCTTCCTCCTCCTCCTCTTGTGAGGGGAAAATTTCTTCCTCCTCAATGATCTCTCCCTTGTTGTAGCTGGGGTTGGCCCCCTCAGGGGAGGAACCCACCTGGGCTAGCACAGGTTTAGCTCATTTGAGGGCAAGCTGTTTGCCTTTTCTGGTTTCCTTGAACCTCTCTTTGCCACGGGGTTTGTGAGGAGGATTCTTATGGGTGAGGGAAGAGAACGGGGTCTTCTTATGGGTTTGGGGAGCCGCTTATCCGTTTGTCTCTCATGAAGCCGTCTAGGGACATAATGAACTTATTTAACACTTCCATGTGAAGCTGCTACACAGCGGACATTGCAGGCCTTACTGCGTCCAGCACCTCTGGGGAATTCGTCTCATTCTGCTGTCGGGTTTCCACCAGTGCGTGCGTTTTCCCCGATGTCACATTGCCTTGGCATGCACTCTTCCTCCTTCTCCCCTGTGACTCTGATGAATTCAGCGCACACATACTGAGTAGGGACTGCTTCATCTGCAACCACCAGCTGAAGATGATCGCCAGGTGGTGAAAAACTTTCGTTGAGCGAGTGGGAGAGACTGAGGGACTCCCCTGTGCCCGTTGTTCTTGCTATTCCATGCCCGCAGGGACAGACAGCTGAGGAATGGAAGGAGGAGGGGAAAGCCAAAGAGTCCTCTCTCCCAGGCCCGAACTTAGGGGCAGGCCCCCTAGGCCCGGGCCTTGGGCTGCGTTGGGGGGGGGGCGGCAATCCTGGCACTGCTTCCTGCTCTGTTTTTTTCTTCTTCTCTCCCTGCACGACCAGAGGCCCGCAGCCAAAGCCTGCTGCCTGGGTCCCCATCGCTCACCTGCCTCTGCCACCTAGTAGTGCTGCAGAGGGCTGTACACACAGGGCTCCCTCACCCATGAATACTCAGCGTGGGTGTGGGGCTTGGCTTGGGGGTGGGACTTCGGGGCAGGGCTTGGCCTGGACAGCAGCCCGAAAAGAGCCTAGGGGTGCAAAATTCCTAAGTCCGGCCCTATCTCCATCTGCTTTTCTTTTTTTTATTAGCCGAAGAAGATGCTGAATCAAACAACCCCATGTCTCTCCTGCATTTATCTGACACCCGGTGAAGGAAACCTGCCTGTGTGTGCAGAGCACACCTACTCTACCTCCTACGAGTACGGAGGCAGAAATCCATCTGGGAAAATGGAGGGAGCGATTCTCTCTGCCCAGTCAAACATTTGAAGATTCTGCCTCCTACTGGTAGTGGTGGTGATCGCTCCCCAGCATCTAGAATATCTATCCTGTGGAGCTGATGAGAATGACAAATTAAAGAGGAACATATCACTAGGACCTGATGGTATACTATTCACCCAAGAGTTCTGAAGGAACTCAAATATGAAATCGCAGACCTACTATTGGTAATTTGTCACCTATCTGTCACAGGGGTAGGGGGATCGAGAGGGAACGAACACACAGGGGTCTGAGCTCCCCCCTTGGTCTTAAGGCTTGCAGGAGAGCTCTTGAGGGAAAACGGCCCATCAGGATAGTATGTTGGCCCTTAGACTCTGTTGGAATCAGGCCACTATCATCATTGGGCGCAGAGCCACGTAAGACCGGGGATACTCTCGCACTCTCTCTCTCACCCTTTCTCTCACACAAGGTGCACGGGGTTTCAGGGAGGTCATGAGTTGGAGAGTGGGGGGCAACGAGGGAAAGGGGTCCCAGTGAATGAGGGGGAAGGAAAGGACATACACTGCAGGGATGGGGGAAGGGAGGCCAGGAACCCAGGAATGGGGGTGGGAATCGCAACTACACTCCTTTCTGCAATCGCTCTCCAGTCAAACCGTAGGATGGGCAAGGGATAGGGAAAGGTTCACTCAGAGGGCACAAGAATATCACCGTATGCACAACCAATTCTATAACACAAACAATAGCACTTAGCTTTCTCACGAGGCCAGTGTCTCAGGAGCTCTGATCACCAGCACTCAGCTGCAGCTGGTGCTGGCTTTTATGCTCCTAGCCCGGCCTCCTTGTTGTGCCTGGAGCCGTGCTGAGCATCGTGGCAGCTCCAAGCTTCCTGTAGCGCTGCCTGGACCCCACCCCCGCAGCGCTGCGGGGGCAGTGGCTTCTTTTGTGGTTGCCAGACTGCACCGCTCTGCTGGTGGTCGGCACGGTCTGTGGGAGTCCCTGAGCCCTTCCTGACTCCCAGGAAGCGCCCAGCCCCCCTGACTCCCTGCCAGGGGTTTCCCCCAGGGCTCCCCCTGCCAGATCGACGCGGGAGGAGCGGGGGCGATGTGGGAGTGTCTTGTGGGCTGCTTGGGCATCCGTGGTTCCTGACACTGTCATTAAAGTTCCTTACCTGTAACATGTGTCCTTCAAGATTAAGCCTCTCCACATTCACACTGATGTAGTAGTGCCCTCTGGCGCTGAGATCGGGCTGATCTTCCAACCAGCTTCAAGGTGGGGAGCGGAGAGATGATGTCATATCTGTGTCTAGAGAGAGAGAGCTCCCGCTCCCCACCCCTCCAGTCCTTTCTCCCAAGGCAGAGAAACACATAATAATTTGAAACTCTTTGAGGGGAGGATGGGTGGGTGGTGTGAATGTGAAGAGACTTAATCTTAAAAAACATACATTTCAGGTACGTAACTTACCCTTTTTCTTCAAGTGCCTCTCCATGTACACACTGATGTAGATCAGTAAGCAGTCCCTTAGAAAAGGGAAAGAGTCTATAATGAGGATTGAAACACAGGGTGAAAACAGACATGACACTAACCACCCTTTTAACCATCCTTGGTGGTCATTTATGCATGTTTCAGGGCTGCATAGGGCACCAATACAGTCCTGCAACATGCATAAATAACCACCAAGGGTAGTTAGCGTCATGTCTGTTTTCACCCACGGAGTGCCCAAATTCAGTGTCAGGTCTCTCTGTTAAATCAATGGCATAATGCCTTGTAAATGTGTGTACAGAACTCTAAGTCACTGCTCTACAAATTTCCAACAGGGAGACATATCGCAGAGTAGCAATAGAGGTAGCTACACCTCTTAAGAAATGGAAACAAAATCTTTCAGGTAGCTGGCAAAAACTAAGTTGATAAGCCAGTGTAACACATTTCTTTAACCACCTGGAAAGCGTTTGCTTAGTGACGTTCTGATCCAACGTTCTCGTACATACAGATACAAAGAGCATCAGTTTGTCTTATAGATTTTGTATGCTCTAAGTAAAAAAGGGTAGCTCTGCTCAGATCCAGTGTACGGAGGGCTATTTTTCCAGGGGAAGAATGAGGCTGGGGAAAAACACTGACAGTGTTATAACCTGGTTAAGGCGAAATCCTGTAGAAGGAAGGAAGGAAGGAAGGAAGGAAGAGGCCCGAGTACTACTGTTCTTGTGGACTACGAGATATGGTGATTAATAGAGCATTTAGCTCATGTATATGTCTCGCAGAAGTGATAGTGCCGACAGCACCAAAAAGATCCCAATTCAGTGAAGATTTCTTAACAAGCGTAATGTATTTATTACACTTTTGAAAAACTCTGTAACAGAAGGGTGGGAGAACAAAGGTTTGCCACAGTGCCATACATGATAGAACGCTGATATGGTTGCTATACAAAATTTTAAAGAGGTTAAGGAAAGGCTGGACTGGCACAAAGTACACAAAAAACTTAAAAGAAACTTCAGCATGAAAAGGGTCAATATCTAAGCTAGGGCTGATGCGGCAGCAGCTGTTATCACGCCGCGATTCCATTCTGCCATTTCGGAATTGCCCATGCCACACCGCGGCTTTTCTGCGGACATTCTGCTAATTCTGCCGGCATTTTGCAAATTGCGGAAAAATTGTGGAAACTGCCGGAAACCGGTGTTCCGCTATTTTGTGGCGCTGGCGAAATGGCGGAAGTAGCGAAAATGTCATGTTTCCGCTATTTTGCAAAGTCTGTGGAAGTAGCGGAATGAAATTAGTGGAACTGCGGAAGTAGCGGAATGAAACTAGTGGAATGAAAGCCTCTGCCACTCCGTACCACTAATTGCGGAAACGCTGTTTCTAGCGGAAATAGCTACCGCTGTTACATTCTGCTACAGTCCTAATCTAAGCCATTTGACCAATGAACAAAACAAGAAACTTTCTTTAAACAACATGACCTAGTGGTCTGCTTTCTGCTAGCCAAGTGAGGTGGCTTTCATAGCCTTACAGGCAATTGTCTCTTCATTGCATTCAACAGGTAATCCTCCATGCACAGATGTGGAGAGATGCGAGATTCTCATGCCATATCTTTCCACAATCTCTTGTGAGTAAGTCCAGAGGAGTCAGGAGGAACTAGGGAGATTCTGTTGCCAGGTCAAGCAGTTGGGAAAACCCAAACTGTTGAGGCCAATGAGGGGCTATCAGTATGAAAGTGGCCCTGAAATCGTGGTACGGTGAAGCACTTTAGGAATCAGAGGGAATGGAGGAAATGCATAAAGGAACCCTGGGGTTCAGAGTGCATCTTTCAGTAATCCTTTACCCAACCCCCAGGTGAAAAATATGCGTAACTTAGAATTGGTTGGGGTTGTGAAAAGATCTAGAACAGGGGGACCCCACCTGGTTGTTAGGGACTGGAAAATTGAATCCTTTAGTTCCCATTCATGAGAAGAAGAGTATGTTCTGCTGAGAGCATCTACAATATCGTTGGAGCTCCCTGGGAGGTACACAGAAACAGACATAATTTTCTGGTTCCAAAGAGCTATGGCTTCCAGGGTTAGCTGATGCAATCTGGTTCCCCCCATGTGATTTATATAGCACATGGCTGTAGTGTTGTCTGTTAAGATCTGAACACATAATCCTCAAACTACTACAAGTAAATGTGGTGAGCACAAGTCTTATGACATGGAGCTCTAGAATGCTGATATGAAATGCAGACTCTGAGGACATCCATAAACCGTTTTCCCTTAACTTGCCCCCCAGCCCAATTTTGGGGCATCTGTTTTCAGTTCCAGGGTCGGTATAGGGTGCTGAAAAGGGACTCTACGACAGACATTGTCCTCCTGAGCCCACCACAAAAGGCTGTCCAGCACTGGAGGGCAGACAGGAGGATGCTGCTGTCCACCAGCGCAAGGGGAATAAATGGGAGGAGCAGGGCTTCGTCATAGATGTCATCAAGCCTAGGAGCCTGAAGAAAACAATATACGAATGAGACATAAAATACTTGACACAAGGGCTCTTAAATTTTCCCATCTATCTTGCGGGGCAAAAACTGCAGCTACTGCAGCATCTGTGTATGCCCCTATAAATCTGAAAGTCATTACTGGCGAAGGGGCAGATTTTCCCCAGTTTATTAAAAAAAACACCAGGTCATACAGAGTAGAACACACTAGCTGGATGTGGGCACTTAGTGTTTCGGGAGATCTGGCTCTAAAAAGCCAGTCATCCAGATAGTGAAACACATAATCCCTTTTTTACGGAAAAAGGCTGCCACAGGGACTAGACACTTAATGAACATGTGAGGGGCTGTAGAAAGTCGAAAGGGGAGAACTTTAAATTGGTAATGGGACCCGTCATAAGCAAACCTGAGGAAGCATTAATGGTATGGTAACATCTAAAGGCGATGCGAAAATAAGCTTCACACACATCAGTCATGGCCAAGTAATCCCCTTTTCTGAAGGAAGAAGAGGAACTGCACTAAAGTTACCATTCTAAATTTAAATTTTCGAATACATTTAAGGCTTTACTGTCCAAAATTGGCTGATCCCCTTCAGGCTTTTTTTGAACTAGAAAGTAAGTAAAAAACACTACCCTCCTGAGAGGGGGGACTGGCTCAATGGCCCCGTTCTGCAGGAGCTGGTTAATCTCTTGGCAAAGGAGAGTGGCGTGCGAAGCCTCTTCAGGTGTTGGTGTGAGAATGTATCTAAGCGAGGTCTAGATTCAAATTATATAGAGGATCCCTTTTGAACAATTTCCAAGACCCATTTATCAGAAGAAAGGTTTTCCCATGCTGTATAGAAGGGAGCTAGTATATCCCCCCAAAAGGAGTCCGTGGGTACTAGGATCAAAAGTACTTCTTCGAGCCTGGCTGGGTCCCTCTGCTTCAGACCCTTTTGATACTGAGGTTGCCTTGGTATCGAGTAAGCCAGTGCATGCCTCGGTGAGTTGTATCAAGAGGTCGGCACCGAGTAAATCTGCCTCACCTGCTTCTGATTTAGGTGAGGCTTTTTAGCAAAACGTCGTATTGGCAGGCTCTGGGGGGATACACAGCCCCACTGACTTTAATGTTGTCGTATCAGTGTTTAGCTGGTGTACCTCCCGATTGGTCGTCTCATTAAAGAGAGATCCTTTATCAAAGTGTAGATTGGCAATAACATTTTGTGCCTCTTGGTAAAGACCTGATGAGCAAAGCCAGGAGTGGCATTGGAGGAGTATTGCAGAAGCCATAGATACATGGCTATTGACCAGCAGATATTGACCATATATACTGACCAGCAGAATCAGTGACATCAAAACAGAAGGGAGACAGATTTTGGAATACTTCCTTTACGTCTTGCATAGTCGGAGAAAGGCGTGACCTAACATCTTCAGGGAATTCCTGGAGCACATTCAATACCGTGTCTCATAAGGTGTAGTTATAATGGGACATCAATGCTAAGTAGTTGCCAGCACAAATGCCCATAGTGACTGAGGAGTATATCTTTCTGCCGACAGCACCTAGTCTTTTACCCTCGTTGGTAGGCTAAGACAATACCTTCCCTGACCTGGAGTGCCCCGATGTTGCCAAAGCTATCGAGTTAGGTTCTGGGTGTCGAACCAAGTGGTCTGTATTAGGTACCAGATACATCCAGAGGGACTTCGGCACCACAGGATGCACAGAGACTGGCTCTTTCCGTATCTCATCCAAGCAAACTGAGAATGCCCTCGCTAGAGGGATGGCTAAATATTCTCTCACCCCTATAGTTCAGATATCCAATAGTTGATAGGGTTCCTTTCTCTTGGTTGAACCTAAAGGGACCCCTTGTGTGGCAGTTATGCAGGCCAACAAATCCTGAAAAGAACAGAAATCATCTGGTGGGGAAATAGGCAACTTTCCAATGTCCTCCTCAATACTTGTGTCAGGTTCTGAGAGGTTTTGAGGGTTGTCTTCTGGGGGAGGAAGGACAGGAGAAAAGAGAAAAGGAGCACACCTAACCCTGAACTTGAAAGAACTCTGAAACCAGGGAAGAGATAAGGCTCAACAGAACCAACCTTTTAGAAGGGATGTCAGGTAAGATGGAGAAAGTCAAATATAAGGAAAGGGAAAAAACACTCCCCCAAACTAGACAAAGTTGCTGTTTGCTTGGGTGGGGCTGGAGGACTGTCTGCCTAGCAGGAGAAGAAATGAATTCACCGAGGTAAGTGACCAATTCTCTTTTCTCCCCCTGCTGCAGACAGTTCTCCAGATGGAACATATCCAAGCAGTAGGAACCCTAAGGGTGGGAACAAACAGTACCAGAAGGATCTAGCACTGCCTGTAGAACCCTTCTACCAAAGTCTGCATCCGCCGATTGGTAGGTGTTGATCGTATAATGCTTGACAAAGGTATGGACAGAGGCCCAGGTCGCAGCCCTAGAAATCTTGTCATACGAAGCTCTTGCCTTAAAGGCATACGAAGTGGCTGCCCGCTGCATGGAGAGGGGCCAGATTTGCAAGGGAGGGAACTTCCCTTGGCCTTATAAGCCTCGATTATCGCCTGTTTAACCCACTTCCCTATCAAGAACTTAGAAGCCTTGGTACCCCTTAGGCTTGCCCGCAAATTAACGAAAAGGGCTGTGGACTTCCTAAAGCCTTGAGTCCATGAGAGATAAATTTTTAACGCCTGACAAGCGTCCAGAGTGTGCCACGGCTTCTCCCTTGCATGCACTGGTTTCGAGCAGAAAGAAGGAAGCACCAGTTCCTGGGATTTGTGGAAGAGAGAATTACACTTTGGGATAAAGGTCGGATCTAATCTGAGGGTGACTGATTGATTATGGAAAATACAGAAATTTTCCTCCATCGACAGAGCGCCCAACTCGGACATTCACCTAGCCGATGTCACCACAACCAAGAATACCACCTTAATGGATAGCATATACAGAGATACCTGACAAAGGGGGATTTTGTCAGAGCATCGAGGACCAGATTCAAATCCCAGGATTGCCACCTATGGACCACCAGAGGATAGAGGTGTCTTGCCACCCTTAGAAACTGACGGACATGTTTGTGTGCCGAGAATTTCTTGTTGGAAACAGCATGCAGCACCGAGTTTAGAGCTGTGTTTGTCGAGCTAGGGTGTTATGCTTGAGACCCTTGTCCAAAACTGCCTGAAGTCCTAGCAACTGCCCACAGCAAAAAAAACTTCCAGGTTGCCCTGTAGGAGCGCCTGGTGGTCAGTCTCCTCAAGGCCAGGAGCGTCTTAAGGACTACCTCTGAATACCCCTTGCGAGCAAGGGCTAGGCGCTCAACCTCCAGGTTGTCAAATTCAGAGAATTCACGCCCTCGTGGAATAAAGGGCCCTGGCATAGTAAGTTATGTCTGGGCGGAAAAGAAATGGGGTCCTGTACGCTCAGTTCCATGAGGTCCAAGAACGTCTTGGTCACCAGGGAGTCACCAATATAATTTGGGCCCTCTCTCTCCTTATTTTTGCCACTGTTCTTGCAATGAGGGGAAGGGGCGGAAAGGTGTACAGGAGCCCCGCAGGCTAGCTCTGGTTCAGGGCATCGGTCTTCAACGCTCCCCGGCACCGAGAACGCGTCATAAAAGGTCTATTTGTGCATTCTTGGGGCTGGCAAATAGGTCCATCGCCGGAGAGCTGAAGGACAGAACCAGCTTTCTGAAGACCTCCCTGCTCAGGGACCATTCGTGGGGGATCTACCTCCCTCCTGCTCAACCAATCCACACGATAATTGTCTGTGCCCTTTATGTGCAGCGCCTTTAAGGACAGAAGATGGGATTGAGCCCAGTTCAGAAGTCTCTTGGCCTCAGCCTGGAGGGCAGGGGACCTCGAGCCTCCTTGGTGGCTCACATAGGCTTTCGCTGTAGTATTGTCTGTGTAAACAAGCATGTGTGAATTGAGAAAAACAGACAAGAAGTATTCGAGAGCAAGATGAAATGCTCTCAGCTCTAGAAAGTTGATACTCCTGGTCGCCTCCGACTTGGACCAGAGGCCCTGGGCTGAGCGGTCGTCCAGGTGAGCTCCCCAACCTGTTAAGCTCGCGTCCGAGGTGAGGATCTGTCTGAGGGCCTCCACCAGGGGAACTCCCCTTGCAAATCTTTCCCTCTCCAACCACCAGGACGTGGGGAATTTTAGGTGGTTTGGAATCCTTACCCATGGATTGTACCCTTTTGTGAGCTCTCTTTGAAAAGGCCTGAGCAGCTGCTGCAAGGGTCTGAGGTTGAATCAGGCCTACTGGAGCTGCTGGGAGCATGATACTAGGAGACCCAGTAGCCCCGCCAGAGTTTTCAGTGTCAAGCACTGACTGGCTCCCAGTAAGTAGATCGAAGAGCGGATCTTTTCTTGCCTTTTGGGGGGGAATGAAGACGGCACCTAAAGAAGTATCTATCACCATCCCCAGATGCTCTATTCTGCGGCTGGGAACCAGTTGACTCTTGAGGACGTTCACTATAAAGTCATGGTGATTCAGGTATTGTATCACCCTGGCAACATCCACCGAAGCCCTGTCCTGGGAAGGAGCCCTGAGCAGGAGGTCGTCTAGATAAAGGTAAATATGTATCCTCTCTCTGTGCAAATTTGCTATGAGTGTGATGAGAGTCTTGGAGAAGGTTCGAGGGGCCTAGGAGAGACCGAATGGCAGGGCCTTGTACTGCCAATGGCTCTGGGGTAGTGGAAATGGAGCCATTTCCTGTGCGCTGGAAGAACTGGGATGTGCAAATAGGTCTCCTTCAAGTCCAAAGAAGCCATCCAATCCTCCAGCGCCAGGCTCTGGCAAATGGATTTCACTGTCTCCGTTTTGAATTTCTGGGGTCTGACACATTTGTTTAGTGCCTTCAAATCCAGAACGGCCCTCCATTGGCCAGACTTCTTGGCCACTAGAAAGATTATTGAGTATAGGCCAAGGCTGACTTCCCCGGGAGGAACCCTCTCTATGGCCCCTAAGAACCCTAATCTGTTTAGCTCTGTGGACGTGGTGAGGTGCTTGAGGGGGTTCGCGGAGACTGGGGAAGGCAAGAACTGTTCCCTGGGGGGACTTTGTAATTCTACCGAGTAGCCTTGGTGAATCACTTGCAATATCCAGGCGTCTGAGATTGACTTTTCCCAAATGGCTGAGAAAGCTTGAAGTCTGCCCCCTATCTCCACGTCCCCTTGCCCGTTATGCCTGTTTGCTGGACTGACCAGGGATGGGCTCTTTTGGTTTGAATTTGCCAGCTCCACGCTGCCTCTGCTCTCTAAAATGAAAGGACTGCCTGGGGTCTCTTTTCTCCTGGCAAAGTAGGGAGGGGAGCCGCCAAACCAAAAGGTTGGAGAGCAAAAAGGTTTTCTTTTTGTAAGGAATAGTTGGAGGGTTTTGGTCTTAGTTTTATCGGTGGCATCAGCCAGCACCTTGTCTAAAGAAGATCCAAATAATTTAAACCCTTTATAGGGGCCCTCCACTAACAGGTTTCTGGCCGTGGCAGTTTCCCTGCCAGGAACGTAGCCAAACTCTCCTCCTTGCCGCTATGGTGTGTGCAACGGAACAGGCAGACCAGGAGAGAGCGTCTGTGGTGGCATCAGTCAAAAGAGCAACTGCCAACATGACGTGGGAGGAGAGAACCTTAGACTTCTTGTCCAAAATGTGTGAGGACTGCAGCTCATGCGTCCAAGACATCATAGCTCTGGCAACATAAGAGGAAAGGATGTTTACTCTAAGGGAGGCCACGGTGGAATCCAGAACCCTTCTCAGGACCCCCTCTATGGCCCTATCCGTGGAGTCCTTAGGGAAACAGTCCCCTTCAGTAGGAAATACTGTTTTCCTCGCTAGGGAGGCAGGATCAGCATCCACCTTGGGGTTTTTAAACAAGCTATCCTTTTTTCTGGAAAAGGAATAAAACGCCTCCTGGGTCTTGGTCATTTTAAAAACCTTCCCAGGGGACTTGCACTCAGAGAGAACAAATTTTTCAAAGGCTCTGTTGAGGGGCAACTCTTTATCCTTAGCCTAAACAGAAGGGATTAGGTCTCTGTCATCCTCCTCCTCAGTCTGAGGAGTCTCCCCTAGAAGGCTTTTCCTGCAGGTGGAGAGTTTTGACGACTTGAGAGAGAAGTTCCTTTCTGCACTGGGAGGGGAACTGTCTGTCCTGGTCTCCAGGAATAGGCAAAGACTCCTGGCAAGCTGAGGGAATCAGCGGCCAGCTCACCCCTCCCCTTCCTCAGCAGAGCTGTCTGAAGGCTGAGGAGATTCCAAGGTGCGGATAGAAGCGCCACCTGCTAGACGACGAGGGTTTCCCGCCTTTTAAAACTACCTCTTTTTTGACCCAGTAGCCTTATCTTTTCCCTTGAACTCCTTTCTCTTTGACTTGCCCTGTCTGTCACAGAGCCAGGTCAGGGAGTCTAGCATTTTGCCCATAGTATGATTAAGGATAATTAAGGGATCTGGCTGGTTGATCGGCATCTCAGCCGGGGGTAAGGCAGACGAGGCCAGGTCTCCCTGTGAGGAAGCCTACAGGGAAGACAAGAGGCATAGAAACTGAGGACCCAGGAGAGATGAGAGTCCCCGATGGAGGAACACTCATATCTTTCCCCCCCCCCCCAGACTGAATGGACCTACCTCAGGCCTAAGGCTGGTATCCATGATCCTGCCACTCTCTCCCGCCGCAGCTGCATGGGAGAAGATGAGCCGGGAGTGCCGCCCTCATGAAGGGGGGGGCGGAGGGTACGCCCGGTGGAACGGACTCAATGCCCCACAAGAGTCCATTCGGGACAGGGGAGGCACGGGCTCGCTGAGGTGTTGCAGCAACTGGGAGTACTCAGGTCCTGGCGCTGGCTTCCTGCTCCCAGGCAACTGCGAGAGAGCTGGCCAGGGACTTAAGTGGCAGTTCCAGGGACTCGGCACGAACAAGTTGCCCTTAAGGCCCTGTCGAGAGCACCCAGTCTATTCTGTCTCCGGACTGGGAGTGCCCTTCAAAACACCAGTAGCTCCCGATGGAGCTAAGATAAACGCGCCCTGCCAGTTTGAGGCAGAAGAATAGACTGGCGATAGGAGCAGGGGTAGCTCAGTAGGCATGTGCAGATCGTCTTATTATCTTCTTCCCCCTGTCAGTCAAGAGGAGGAGCTACCCATCCAGAGGACTGTCTTCTGCAGGGGGAGAAAGCAAGCCCAATCATCAGTGAGCAAAGCACCAACCTGGTTACTATATCCTCAACAACATCTGGAAGATGAGGTTGCAAAGACAAGTTATCACACAGAAATGGTACCAGGTACAGCACAGAGTTAAGCGCCCTAAACTGAGCCTCTGTTTGTAGACCTAGGTACTATAGGTGGAACTATTGGAAGCTAGGATGGGCTGCAATGAGTTAAAGGGAGCCTCAGACTGAGCTGGCTGAAACTGAAGGGTAGACCCAGCTGACCTTACAGATTGTTGAATGAATTTCCACAAAATATTCTGAAGGGGTCGAAGGATAGCCTCCAAACCCTCTGGCATGAGGTCCTATATATGCGAAGGAGTCGCCTTATGTGGAGTCAGAGCCATCCAAAGTTCAGAGTCAAAGGTGAGATCGGCATCAAAAGTGAATCGGTGCTGTCACGGGGTATTTAGAGGAGTTGATTGGTATGGAGAAGAAAGAGGCAAAGGATGCTCGAGATTTAGGTGCCTGAGACTTGTGCTGCTGCTTCTTTTTCTCTGGCGGCTCGGAGGTGGAAGCCTGAGCATGACATTTTTTTCATTCCTTCAGTGCCTCCTACCCTGGCACTGATGCCTTTGTTACAATGCCTTTAGAGATTGGAGTTGCTGATAGTGCAGTTAGAGTTATCACTGGAGGGGGCGCCAACTTAGGTGTTGAAGACTGCACATTAGAAGGTTACCCAGGTGGTAATGAAGAACCAGATGCACCTGATAGCACTGCTGTGGCAGAAGAAGAAGTTGTAGACTGCATAGCCACCTCAGTGAGGTGCTCTGCCAGCCTTCTTGCTTATTCCTTCCTAGGCTTAGAGGAACGGCACACTGGGCAAATGGTTGTGTTATGCTCAGCTCCAAGGCAGAAGAGGCAATGGTTGTGCACGTCTTAATCAGGTAATTCAGCCGTGCAGGCTAAACAGAGTTCAAATCCCTTCTGGGCCATACATGAAAGACCCATCCCTCAGATAAGGTTAATATTTATTGATATTTCTTTTTTTTCCAGGTAGTCAAACGGAAGAACAGTAGAAAAACATACCCGATCTCTGCCACGGCAGAGAAAAGACTGAAGGGGTGGGGAGCAGAAACTCTCTATATAGGCACAGATATGACATCATCTCCGCTCCCTGCACAGAAGCTGCTTGAAAGATCAGATTGGTCTTGGTGCCAGAGAGCACTATTACATCAGCGTGCATGAGTAGAGGAACGTAAAGAAAATCTGTTACTGTACCTGAGGATTGGAGGGTAACAAACGTAACGCCAATTTTTTTAAAAGGCTCCAGAGGAAACTCTAGAAAATACAGGCCAGCAAGCCTGACGTCAGTGCCTGGCAAACTGGTGGAGATAGTTGTGAAGAACAGAATTATCAGGCATACTAATAAATATGACATTATGGGAAGAGACAACATAGGGAAAAGACAACATAGGGGAATCAAAGCGATGTCATGCTTTCCTAATACCTTGGAATATTTGAGGGATGTGGTTATGAGTGATCTGCTCAATATAGTGTATCTGGATTTTCAGAAAGTGTTTGAAAAAGTCCCTTACAAGAGATTCCTGAGAAAACTAAATAGTCTTGGGATAGGAGGCAGTGTCCTATTGAGGATCTGTAACTAGTTAAAGAATAAGAAACAAGGGTTAGGACTAAATGGTCAACAGAGGGAAGTAAGTAGTTGGGTGCCCTAGGGGTTTATGCTGTGACCAGTATTGTTTATTATATTCATTAATGGAAAAGGGAGTAAAGCGCGAGGTGATGACATAAAGTCACTCAAAATAGTTAAGACTGCGGCAGACTGTGAGGAATTATCCTGGTTCTAGTTCAGGTTCATCTGGTGCCATGGTGGCAGCTGTTGACTGCATCCTCCAGCCAAGTCGCCATCAATTCTGTTTGGCAGCTAAGAGGATCCACACCGGAGTGACAGCTTCCACCACCACCAAGGTATGTCTGACCCCCTCCAATTGGCTTCCACCCCCTTCACTCTACTGAAACTGCTCTCGCTAAGATCACCAACGATCTTCTTGTGGCTAAATCTAATCACCTCTACTCCATTCTTGTCCTCCTTGACCTCTCTCTGCTGCCTTCGATACTGTTGACCACTCACGCTTGCTGGGCTCACTTCACTCCCTTGGCTCCCATGGTTCCGTCCTCGACTGGTTCTCCTCCTACCTCTCCGATTGCTCTTCAATGTGTCTCTTGCCCACTCCGCCTTCTCCTCCCTTCCCCTCTCGGTTGGTGTTCCCCAAGGCTCTGTCCTTGGCCCTATCCTCTTCTCTATCTATACCCTGTCCCTAGGCAAACACATTGCCTCACATGGCTTCCAATATCACCTCTATGCTGATGACACTCAACTCTCCCTCTCTATTCCCTATCTCTCTCAATCTATCCAAGCTCACCTCACCAACTGTCTCTCTGACATCTCTACCTGGTCGTCTCAACTCCTTATCTTCCCCCCTCATCCTTCCTCTCCCTTTTCCCTGTCGATCATCATCGACGGGGTCACCATCCTTTCCATTCCCCAAGCCCGTAGCTTAGGCTTCATCTTTGACTCACCCCTTTCTTTTAACCCCTACATCGACTCTGTTGCCAAATCCTGTCGCTTCTCCCTGTATAACATTGCTAAGACCCATCCTTTTCTCTCTGTCTTCTCTGCCAAAACCCTTGTTCATGCCCTGGTCATCTCTCGCCTCGATTACTGTAGCCTCTTTTTCTTACTGGCCTCCCCCACTCTCACCGTTCTCCCCTTATCTCAGTGCAAAACTCTGCTACCAGGGTCATCCACCTCGCCCGTTGGTTTGACCATGTGCAGCCCCTCCTCTCCTCTCTTCACTGGCTCCCCCTTCCTGAACGAATCCTGCACAAGCTCCTAGTCTTCACCTATAAAGCTCTTCACAACCTTGCTCCCCCCTACCTTTCTGCGCTAATTTCTCTCCGTACTTCAGTCCGTGAACTCTGCGCCTCCTCTGGCCCCTCTCTCACCCTTGCATACCCTGTCTCTTATACACATCTAGATGTGTATAAGAGACAGCCCCCATGCCTGGCACTCCATCCCTGCCCACATCCACCTCACCCCCTCCCTTCGTACCTTCAAATCCCTCCTCAAGACCCACCTCTTCCGCTCTGCCCTCCTTGCTCCCCTCACCTAACTCCTGCTGATACCCTCCATCCAGTACAATCTGTTACCTAAGGTCTGTGTACTCATATCCTCACCACATGGACCAGCCATCCACCATTCTCGATGTAACCAAGCCAAGTGTGTGCACCTGGGACCTTGCATCTTCGTGAATGTTACACTCCTTGTCTCTCCCTCTGTTCCCCTTCCACCCCCCAGTCTCTCAGATTGTAAGCCCTAGGGCAGGGACCGAGTCTATTCCATTACTTTGTAAAGCACCAGGTACATTGCTTGCGCTATATAAATGCTTACTACTAATAATAATAATAAATAATCTTGCAAGACTGGATAGCTGGGCAACTAAATGGCAGATGAAATTCACTGTTGACAAGTGCAAAGTGATGCACATAGGGAAAAATAATCCAAATTATACATACACAATACTGGGTTCCAAACTAGGGATTGCCATTCAGGAAAAGGATTTTGTAGTTACTCTGTATAATCAATTGAAAACCTCAGCTCAGTGTGTGGCAGTGGTCAAAAAGGCAAATTGATTGTTAGGTATTATTCAGAAAGGGATAGAAAATAAAACAGAAAATATCATAATACTGCTATATAAAGCTATAGTATGACCTCAACTTGAATAGCGTGTGTAGTTTGGTTGCCCCATCTAAAAAAACATATAGTAGAATTGGACAAGGTGTATGGAATGGCTTCCTTCTGAGGAGAGGCACAATAGATTAGGGCTCTTCAGCTTGGAGAAGAGACAACTGAAAGAGGATATGCTAGAAGTTTATAAAATCATAAGTGGCCCGTACAAATAAATAGGCTCTTATTGTTTACTCTATCAAACAGTACTAGAACTAGAGGACATGCCATGAAACTAACTTGCAGAAGATTTAAAACAACAAAGTATTTTTTCACCCAAGGCAGAATTAACTTGTGGAACTTGTTGCCAGAGGACATGGTCAAGGCCAGCTGCATAGCTGGTTTTTTAAAAAAAAGTCTAGATAAGTTCCTGGAGGATAGGTTCATTAATGGCTATTAGCCACAAACTGTTGGGATGTAGCATCTGACTGTCGGGAGCTGGAAGTGAACAGCAGCGTTTGCATCACCCCATTACGACCTTCTAAGTGACCAAGAGTGGCCGTTGTCAGAGACAGGATACTGAGTTTGACGGACAATTGGTCTGACCCAGTATGGCACCTCTTATATTCTTAACTTGTTCCATTGCCAAACGCTTACTGTTAAGGAATTTTTCCTGATATCTAACTGAGATCTACCTTCCTGTAATTTGAGCCCAATATTTCTAGTCCTGCCCTCTGCAGCAATGCAGAACAGTTCCTTGCCATTTTCTTGGTGACAGCCCTTCAGGTATTTGAAGACTGCTATCATGTCTTCCCTTAATTTTCTCTTTGCTTGACTAGACATACCCAGTTCCTTCAGTCTTTTCTCGTAAGACTTGCTTTATCATCTTTGTTACCTTCCTTCGACCCTGCTCTAATTTGTCATTATCCTTCTTAAAATGTGGTGCCCCAAACTGGACTCAGTACTCCAGGTGAGCTCTGACCAGTGTTGAACAGAGTGGAATTATTAGCCCCACCAACATGAAGACAATGGGTAATTTCAGATGTTACAATACCACTGTCAACCACAGGGCACCCCCCGTGGTGGTCGCGGTAGCGTAACATCTGAAATTACCCAAAGAGAATCCCGCCAGATGTTCACCCCAGTGAACCCCTGGCGGGAATCTCTTTGACCACACTTTCGGACCTCCAGCCACCCGGAGGTCCAAAAGCGTGGTTAGCTGGACCACGATCCGGAATCGCCCGGGACGGGATCAGGTGCAGCGGCCAAAGCGGCAGGGCAGGTGGCCGGGGGAGCGCAAGGTGGGGGGGTGGGGCTGTGCGGCTGCACGTCATGCCGCGCAGCCCTGACCCCTCCCCGACCCCCACAGGGAATCAGGCCGGCATGTCTAAAGGACGGCCAGTCTGATTCCTCACTGGAATCCGAAACGGATCCCAGGGCGTGGGGAATGCACATCTAAAATTACCCAATGTTTCTGGACCTGAACAGCAGAGGTGGTGAAAACTAATGTTAGTGGCATATCTACATAGTAATTCAAACCAAAACAGCTAAAGTGGTTGTAATTTTGATGTATGTCTGAGTGCAGATACTTATTTTAGAAATGAATGCACCATTGTTGTAGGAAAATAGTTGTAAAGCCTGGTAAAAGCACTGTATTTCTAATTTGTATATTCTGAGGTTTTTTGAAAGACATTTTAAAAAGAGGCTGCTGAAGGTCACTGTAAGCACTTAAACTCAGGCTGCACAATAATTTCTTCAAGGAGTCTGCAGTTTTAGGTTTAAGTTAGGATGAGGGAGCACCAGCTCAGACAGTCCCAGAGAAGTAGAAGAGTGTGTGTGTGTGTGTGTGTGTGTATGTGTGCGTATGTGTGTGTGTGTGTGCACGCGCGCACAAGGAATGGGGGAGGGGAGGGGAGAGAAAGGTGATGAACAAGTGCGATGGTGGTGGAAGGGGAGCATGTTTCACAGAAAGATAAATGAATAGGAATCTACTAACCGGATACTTTAAGGCCTTGAAAAAGGAGATGTGCAAAGAGGGGATTTGGGGAGTGGTTGCTCCTGCTTTCCGAGACCAATTTATACATCCCTAGTTTCAGGTCACAGTAAAATAAAAAGAAGCAAATAGTCAAGCAAATGATTCAATTCTATTTTTACCTAAATACCGGAGTACTGCTTCTAAAGGCTTTCGAACAACTTGCTTCAACAGCAATGGATTTTCTGAGGCTTCTGGTAGGCGAGCTGTGCCTGTGAAGAAAACATTGGGGTAGCGAGTATTATATTTACACGTTACAGGACAAATGGCATCTCCAATCATGATAGCAACTAAATCCACAATCACTCTTCTCTGGAGTTTGTTTCAACAACAAAAAGATGCTAGAGTACGTTTTCTAGTCCTGCCCTCTACAGCAATGCAGAACAGTTCCTTGCCATCTTCTTGATGACAGACCTTCAGATATTTCAAATGTACTCTACTGTACAAATAAGCACACATGTAAAGGAGTGCACAGAATATTGGTAATCATAGGTTAAAATAAACAGTAGCTGACAAATTTTAAACCTGGTGCTTTTCACTAGAGTAATCAGTTTCGGCAAATTTCTGGAAATACGTAACAGCAGATCAACTGTGCTTAGTTGCAGTTATCTTGAAAGACATTGTTCATGTCTTTCTTTGAGATGTACTGCTTTCAATCTGAGACATATTCCATTTCTGAATAGATAGATTGCTGCCAGGATGGGTAAATACACACATTCTGCTTTGATTGCTGCACTATTGATAGGCATGTATGGATGTCTTGCTGCATGCCAAGGGTGCAATATATCTCGGCACAGCCTCCTGGCAATCCTCGTCAGCTTTGTTGTATGTAGATAGAAAGCTTGCCGTGTCTTCATGGCAAACTTGGGACTCCCACCGTTTCGTGACAGTGCCCCATGTGGACTCTGGAAGAGGAAAGCACTTATCAGTGATCTTTGTTAAATAATTTCAGATGGAAATAATTCCCAATACATGCCAAGTCTTTATAAAAGATCAATTTAAAAACAGAAGAGCAGTGCATATAGTACACATTTCTTCATGAAAATTTCCAACTATGCATGCTCCATTATTCTCACTCACATTTGCTCGTTGACTCTCTCTAAAAAATATTCCAAAGGGTGGGAGGAAGGAGGTTCTTTCACAAAACAAAATATCTGTTTCTGTGCAACATTAGCGTAATATGCAGAGACCAAGATACGCACACACAAAGAAATTAGCTGGCCCTGCTTATCTACAGATTGATCCAGTTCTCATTGAGCTTTTCACAAAATCCTTGTAATTGGATCAGACCCAAAGTACCTATCCATACAGGAAAGCACAGACAGAGTCAACTAGTAATTTTAAGGCTAAATGCAGATTGCATTATTACTTCTCCAAGCAAGCTGCTGCAGCATGCAAGAAAGCACAGTCAAAATTGTAAGTTTGAGCCCAATTTAATGCCTTTCAAAACTGATACACACCTTGGTATATAGCAAAATATGCCCTTTATAGAGTTATATTGGTGAAGTCAGCCAGGAGACGCTGGGGTCGTCAACACCTCCCTTCAGAAGGGTAGGGTGTAGGACATTCTTAAAACTGCAGTTGTCCGGCCCCTGCTTAAGAAGCCACCTTTGGATGCTGACTCCCACAGCCAGCTATTGCCCTGTCTCTAATCTTCCCTTTTTTTAGGGAAGGTTATTGAACGGGTGGTTGCCTGGCTTATCTCCAGGCTCATCTCGATGCTTTCGGATTCCTGGACTCTTTTCAGTCGGGCTTCTGTCCTCAGTATGTTACAGAGACTGCGCTTGTGGCCTTGGTCGATGACCTGCGCCTGATTGACAAGGGGAATTCTACCCTGTTGATCCTGTTAGATCTTTCAATGGCCTTTGATACAGTTGATCATGAGGTATTGTTGACATGACTGCGGGACCTGGCGGGGGTGCAAGGGGCCACTCTTGAGTGGTTCCGCTCCTTTCTATCAGGAGGTCTCAGAGAGCGGTGATGGACGATTGCTCATTGTCCTCTCAGGACCGCCTCTGTGGGGTCCTGCAAGGCTCTATTCTGTCTCCTCTCTTGTTCAATGTGTATATGAGGCTGTTGAGTGAGGTCATTCCGAGATCTGGGGTGAAGTGCCATCAGTATGCTGATGACACTCAGCTCTACCTCTTTTTTTCATCTGACCCAAGCCCTGCCATCTCAGTGTTTACCTGATGCCTGACTGCTTTTGGGGACTGGATGAGGATGAGCCCATTGAAGCTAAATCCAGACAAGACCAAGGTGATGATGGTTGGGTGGCCTTGTAACCAGGAGGGGATTGGGACTTCTGATATTGATGGAGTCTGGTCACCTTTGGTTAGTCAGGTTTGCAGCCTCTGAGTCCTTCTGGACCCCCTGTTGCACCTGGATTGTCAGCTTGCGGCAGCAGCCAGGAGGCTTTTCACCAACTCTATTTGGTGAGGAAGCTGTTGCCTTTTCTTTCTGACTCGGATCTTGGCCACTGTCATCCATGCTTTCATCACCTCGAGGCTAGAGTACTGTAATGCGCTCTATGTGGGGCTGCCCTTGGTGACTGTTCGGAAGCTGCAGCTGGTGCAGAATGCAGCGGCTCGGCTCCTTTTGGGGTCGAGGCGTCAGGAGCACATTACACCAGTGCTTCAAAGTCTGCACGTGCTCCCTATAGCTTTCTGGGCACAATTCAAAGTGCTGGTTTTGACCTTTAAAGCCCTAAATGTACTTGGCCCCACATATCTGAAAGACCGCCTGTCTTTCCGTGCCCCACTGAGGCCCCTGCGATTGGCCAGGAGCACCTCCCTGTGGGTACCACCTGTTAGTTGTGTTCATATGGTGAGGGCTTGCAGAGAAGTATTCTCGGTTGTTGCCCCAATGCTATGGAACTCCCTTCCCCCAGAGGTTTGTTTGAGCCCGAGTCTGGGCATCTTTTGGAGGCGGTGCAAGACCTTTCTATTTGTCAGGGTATTTGGCGGGCAGGGATACGGAATGAGGGGGTTGGTGGGTGTTTGGGGTAGGAGTGTGATGGGGGGGAAGTTGGGGGTCTGGGATTTTTATGCTGTTTTTATGTCTTTTTTTAATTTGCTTTGTAAGCCACCCTGAGCCATTTGGGTAAAAATTTAACTAACTAAATTATTTCATTTCAGTAAACAAAGCATTAATTTTGATATAACATAGGTTCTTGAAATCCGTATGAAACACTGTCTGGAAGCCACGGACAAATCCACTGGGGCTAGAGGTCTTGGAGAACACATGGAAAGTAGAGCTGAAGTAAAGAAGCCTGGTAGAAACTCAGGCTACTGCAGTACAATGATACAGGATGAGGAGGGAGCATGTTGGAAACAGAGGCCAAGGGAGGGAGCAGACTCAGAGTGAACTGATTTACAGTGCAGGGAGTGAAAAGTATGAATTCTAGTAGGGGAGGAAGAGAGGGCACAAACCCAGACTTTGATTAAGGCCAAGTAGAGGACAGAAGAAAGAGAAAGCATATCTGATAACAATGGGTATTTTCAGATGTGACGGATGCCCCATGGCTATGTTCAGGCCGTGGCGGGAGCAGTCATTCCGGCCAGGAATCAGTCTGGCCACCAAACAAACATTACGGTGGCCAGGCCAGGGGCAAGAAGACACACAAATGCGCATCCGCACGTCCCCGCCTCTGCGGTACATGGAGCGCCCCTTCCCCAGTTGACAGGTGGCCAATGACAGCTGTCATGGCCCCCGGCCCCCACAGCCACCCCAGAGCGCAGCATGTAAACCAGCCAAACACACATTATAGAACGCTTTACGTCCAGTTGGATTTTCCCAACTCACAGCCTGGGCTAAGTGTCAATACCGCCCAGGTAACAACCCGGGCTAACATCTGGCAGTGGGTTCTGGTGTTACGACAGCCCACATTTCCATGCATGTAAAAGCATGGCAATACGGGCTATTGTAACATCTGAAAATACCCAATGTCACTGAAATAGGCGTTCAGATTTTTATGCAGTCTTGTACAACAGACAAGTTGCTATTCCATTTCCAGTTTGATGGGTATAAACAGGAACCCATGTTTTCTGCATTTCCCTCATTGCTGCCATTGGGGAAAATACAGTGAACTTGAGCATAATTTTATTTTTCCTTTATAACTTTACAACAAACACACACACTAGAAATACATACCATGTTATTGCGGTTTGGTCCTGGTCTCTCACCATCCAATCGTGTTGGCATTTTCAAGCCACCATATTTCTTCCAATATGTCCAGCAGGACGCACAGAGCCGACACTGCATGTTAGGAGGACACCAAGAATACCACTGGTAAGACTGTGTGGCTAAAGACAGAGAAAGTGGAGATGTATATTAAATATGATTCTTAGACTTTTCTCTTTAACCACCACCTTTACTATTGCAAAGGGAAGGAATCACCCTTCAATTTCACAGAACAGCATAACTAAATAGCATTTTGGTACAAGACTGCTTTTGTATCCAGACTCGGGGAAATTAAAGGTTTGTCATTATTATTAAAAATGTGTTATAGTGACTAATGCAATGAGATCTAGTCTTTATTAGATACAAAATATCAAATACATTACATAATTAGCTATATTCTTTCAATATAAATCATATGCTGGATTTGCCTATTATAGGTATGGATACCATAATTTCCCTCCAATACATCATTTTGACTCCTTAGATAGTTCTCAGATTCCTGCACCTCTAGGGCTTGTCCTCGTGAGTATTATTTAACTTTCCCAAGAATAGGAAGGGAGGCTTGTCTTGACTGGAAGGAGAGGAACTCCCTGGTTTCATAGTCCTCTGCAGTCCCAGTAATCCTCAGCATTTCTCCCTTAGTGCCCCACACAAATGGTCATTAAACCTCATTCCAATCCTCCTCCGTGTTGGAGAGGAAACCACCTGTGCCTCACTGACTGCTTGTTATTTCAGCCCTCCCCCCATATCCACTGGCTATTTCCTGCATTTCCCATGCAGGGAGATCAGGAGAAGGAAAGAGCTATTTAACTCCTGGTATCCCCTTATTGCAGGAACAAAGGCAGAGAGAGGTAGTTTCTTTAGAATAACTCCTCAAGAATATCTACCCATGCATGTGAAAACATGCCTTTAATGCTTCTGACGAAGGACAGACCACCTTATTAGACAAGTGCTTATTATTATAGAGAATACCACAGTGAATCCAGACACACTTTGGATTCTTCTGCTAGCATTACAAAATAACCATGCTTCTCTTATGCATTAGTTCATTGTCTTCACTCAGGAGCCATTTGCTATTCCATATGTAACATTACAATTAATTATGTGTAAAAAATCAACCCACTCCAAGAGGTCAAAAATATTAACAGAAATATATGGCTTTGCTGCATCCAGTGACAGCTTAGTAAAGCTATACTTTAGACCTTGGATTTTAAAACAATTGCTACATACACAAACCACTTACTATAACAGCTTTCACAGGCCCGTCCTGCTGCTGCGTTCTGTGTCTGGACTCCTGTACCATTTACCACTCCTGGCTTGACATTATTTATATTGATCTGGTTGGGGTTTGGCTTATTACTTAAAACACAAAGAAAAAACGGGAGGAAAGGAATTAATTGACCATGACACACAAAAGTTTCTATGTGATTTTAAAATGTTTCTGCATATTTTTTATACATTCAAAGCCAAAAAAGGTTACCTACCAGAAAGTAAGTTTTCTGAAGATACCTTGCCTGCAGATTGTACTGTGGAAAGTCACTGTCTCAGGGGTTCCAGAACTCTTTACAGCAGCAAACTACTGAGGTCGCATGTACACCTCAACCACTGATACAAAACTCTAATAAAGATTCTAAAAGGGAAAAGCCCCTGACATTCCTGACTTCCTCTCCAGCTGAACATATTTATATAACACAGGGAAAGAGGCAAGATAAGTGTGGATCTACAGATGCAAGACATTCAGAGCGGTCCATGGTATAGCAACTTTCCGTTCTCGAACATATTACCTCAGTAAATTCCCCTCAGACTTGATTAATCCATAAGAGGAGGGCTGCTAATTCAAAGACTGAAAGTCTACTCTTAAAAAATAAATGTGCTTCTGCTATAGTCTCAGTATTTATTTATTTTATTTTATTTATTTATTTACATTTACACTCTGCCCTGCCATTCCCCGAAGGCTCAGTATTGCAG
This sequence comes from Sphenodon punctatus, assembly GCA_003113815.1. Taxonomy (NCBI): domain Eukaryota; kingdom Metazoa; phylum Chordata; class Lepidosauria; order Sphenodontia; family Sphenodontidae; genus Sphenodon; species Sphenodon punctatus. The sequence goes on along the minus strand of QEPC01007542.1, from coordinate 239,662 downwards.
CACTGTACAGAGGAATCAGAATCTATTTTCCAATAACATGAGACTCCTCTTTGTGACCTTTCATCTCTCTGCATCTTGTTTTCCCAGTTAGGGGGGAAAAGGAGGATAGTTCTCTATTTCACAAGAGTTCTGAAGGGGTGGTGAGACAATATCTGTTGAAATATTTTGAGATTGGATAGAAGGCACTGAACGAGGGCAAGCTAGTATTATAATATAATTTAAATTATATTAAATTATTATTATATCAATATAGCATATTCCTGGATTATAAACCCCTCAGGGCATGGACCTCTAATTAATGATTGTAAAATCTCAGGTACATTGCTGGCACAACCTAAATAATAATATTTATTTATTTAATTTTATCATCATACAGTCTTTGGAACTATGGATTACAGGGGACATTCAATTATAGAGCCGTAAGAGCGTCAGGATGGACATGGATTAGACACACAACAAACTTATGTATGTTTTATATATGTCACTCAATATGCTATTAACATAACATAGTACAGAAGAGAAGAGAATGGGTATCTGTGCACTGGATGTAAGTAGAGAGGTTATTATCTACACATATATGCTACATACTGACACCATTCTTTTCATTTCTTTTCTCTATGATAGGGTAGAGGAAGACATATGAACGTATGTTTGTTGTCTGTATTATCCATCTACATACACAGGTTGTATCAACTATAAGGGGCTGGGAACCAGGACTCCTGGGTTCTCTGGGAGCTGTAGGTTGAATTGGAGTGTCACTAGTTGAAGCTGAACTAGGGCAGTTTACAGTGCTGGGAAGAGGCAGCAGTCGTGGGGTTGTTGCATGCTGCACTGGTAGGTCCTGCAGCTGAAGGGGTTGGAGCTGTGCAGCACCCAGGACAGGCTGCAGCAGCTTTCCTAATCCTGAGAGAAATTCCCATGTTAAAAGTCCCAGGCAGTCTATAAAAGTCTATTTTTTCCCCATATTGGTACTGTTGTAGGAGGGGGAATTTACTGTATTCTCCCTTTCAAAAATTATAGAAAGGAGTTAAGACTCTTACAGACTGAACCATGCTCCAAAAAGCATGGAAATTGTAAGTTAAGGCTCCTGCCTTAACTTGCACAAAATGTAAGCAGTAAAGAAATTGTAGTCTCACATATTGTTCTTGCTTACAAACGTAGGCTACATACAGTCAAACTTTGGGTCTTTCCGCCCCAATCCTCTTCCTCCACAGGTTGGGGGCAACATTGAAGATGGGAACAGCAAGGGGTCCTGCTTTCCATATATGCTTATTTGGGTTGTGGAGAACGCAACAGCTAAGTACTGTGTGGCTGTATATGAGGGAACAAGGTTGATTGATGCAGGATGTGTACAGGGAGACAAGACTGGGGGCACCCAGGCAGTGGGGGGAGTGTCTGTATCATGAGAGGGCAGCCAGGTGCTGCTGGAGTGTTTATGGGGGACAAAGCTGAAAAATGGGAGATGTGTACGCATGGACAAGGCTGGGAGGCAGAAAGGGATGGGAGGAACTGTATGTAATAGCAATGGGCAGCCAGGGACTGGGGTGTGTATATTGGGCAGCAAGCCTAAGAGGTGGATGATGTATCTTCATGAAGAAGGCTGGGGGGCAGCCAGGGATGGGGAGCAACGCTTGTATTGAGAGGGGGTACCCAGGTGATGAAGGGATATATGGGAGGGAGAAGGCTAAGAGATGGGAGATGTGTATTCATGGGCAAGGTTTTGGGGAAAGTCAGAGATGGGGGTGACATGCATGTACACTTTTTGTATATACTGGACAATGGGACATACAAGTAATGATGGATACGAAATGTGTACTGGGAGAGAAGGCTGGGGACAGCTAGGGGTGAGGAGTAGTGTGCGTATGGGCAACAGGGGGCAACAAGGCTCAGAGTCAGCCATGGGTGGGGAGCAGCTTGTTTATGGGGAGAAGACACCCATATGCTGGGGATGTATATTTTATTTATTTGTTCAGTTTTTTACACACTCCCCTTCCCACAAAGGCTCAGGGCTGCTTACAAAAATGTATATATAACAAATAAAAACATTTAAACGTATATAAATAAACATATAAAAACAGTTAGAAGTTCCTAACCACCACCATTCCATCCTTCTACTATCTCCCTAACCCCTCCACCCAATCCCCAACCCTATCCTAGCCCACCAAATGCCTGGCCAAACAAGAAGGTCTTACATCTCTTCCGAAAGAATAGCAGGCTTGGGCTTAGGCAGACCTCCAAGGGGAGGGAGTCCCATAACTATGAGGCAAGCCACTGAGAATGCTTCCATGTGCACCCTTGCTGTACAAATCTCACAGGCAGGTGGTACTCGCAGGAGGGTGCCCTCGGCCAACATTAGAGGCCACAACAGAACATAAGCAAAGCAGCGGTCATTCAGATACCTGGACCCAATCTGTTTAGGACTTTATAGATCAAAATCAGCACCTTGAATTGTGCCTGGAAAGCTATTGGCAGTCAGTTCAGACTACAGAGCACTGGTGTAATGTGCTCCCAGGGACCCACCCCCAACAGAAAGCAGGCCGCGGTGTTCTACACCAACTGCAGCTTCTACACAGTCATCAAGGGTAGCCCCATGTAGAGTGCACTGCAGTAGTCTAGCCTCAAGATTACGAAGGTATAGATGACAGTGGCTAAATCTGAGTGACAAAAAAGGCTGCATCCCTTTTCACAACCAGACAAAGTTGGTGAAAGGCACTCCTGGCCACCATTGCAACCTGGCCATCCAGGCACAACAGTAAATCAAAGGGCACCCCAAGGCTACCAACCAGAGTAACCAAGGGAGACTGGACACCATCAATAACAGGGGTCCCTATGTCTCCCAAGTCACACAGCTGGCCAACCATTATCAACTTGGTCTTGTCTGGATTCAGCTTCAATCGGCTCGCCCATATATGGGGGGAGAAGGCTGAGAGATGGGTAATTTGTATTCAGGGACACACCTTGGTAGCAGTCAGGGGTGTTAGGGAACTGTATGTATGGGATACAGTGGAGACAGTGATCAAGTTCATAATATTGGAGTGGGGGAGGAGCTTGCTGTCACCTAACCTGCAGAGGAAGCGGATTGGGGCTGAAAGACCAAGGCAGTACATGGAGCCTAAGTTGTAAGTGAGCACAATATCTGGGACTGTACAACATCTTTACCACTTACATAGCAGGAGCTTTTGTCATGTATTTCCTATTATAAGCATATATTTTTGGCAATCTGTGTTCCTAATGTATTAATTTTGAGTTTCTTTATGTTAACTTTTTGTTTCAAAGTATTGGATTTGTGTTTTGCAGTATTGATTTCTAAAATCAACTTCTGTGATTAGCTTGGTTCAGGCTGAAGCTTCTTCAGCTACATTCCAATGAGCTTTTTTCTAAACTTCCCAAATGAACTTTCACCGTATCCAAGAAAACAGTCAAATGGCTAGGAGTTAGAGGGCAGATCAAAGGCCTCTTGCCAGTTGAGGTGTCTGGAACCTTATCTGTTATGTGTCTAGATGATGAATGATCAGGCCATAAACATCTCCAGACTGAGAAGGAAGATTTAAGTTAGTTTTTTCTAGCTAACATATCTATTTAATTAATGGTTGAAATAACCTTGAAGCTTTGGTTATTCTCTCTGTAATCTGACAATTATCTTTGATAAAAATATAAGGTTTCTATTCAAACCTTGAAGGAAATTTAAAAACTTTACTTGTTCAGAATTAAGAGAGCCAATTAGAATCCAGTGTATTTCCTTGCTAACTGACGTCAGCAACGTCAGTCCTCAGGAATGTGAGCCTCCCATGCAGGCAAGCTTAAGAAGGGAGACAAGAGCTTTGCTCTTTAGACTGAGATTCCACACCTCATGTTGGAGTTTCTTTCTCACCAACATCTTGGCAGACAAAGGGAAGAACTGGGAAGAATTTAATGTATTACTCTTGATATCTTTGAGCCAATGAATTGAGCATATGTTAAGCTTTTAGAAGCTTTTTTCTTAAAATAGAGATGTTTAAAATCATGTAATTTTGATTGGCTATCCATGCTATTCTATGTAAACTACTGATATTCTCTATTCATATTTAAGTAAATTACGCTTATATTTTTAATATATTCTAGAGTCTCATGTTCCTTTATTTATAAATATATTGTCATTTTACAATACTTGCTTTGCTAGTCTGGTATCAAAGTGAAGTGTAAACTCATTTTACACAACTTGGAAAAAGTGAAGCCCAATCTAGTATGATTAGTTCAGCTAGGCCATAAAGCTCACTTTCAATTTGTAATAAATGGGATCACACAAAATGTGACACTTTAACTTACCATTTCCATGTTTTTTGGAGCATGATTCAATTTGTAAGAGCCTTAACTTCTCTCTAAAATCAAAGGGTTTTTTGGTCCTATATTGGAGACTTTTTTCACATTCTTCCCTATCTTTGTCCTATTTTACATTACCTTCATTGAAGATCCATTGTCTAATCCTGAAAGTTCAACTTCCAACCAACCAATCCCCTAAGAGAACTTGCTAAGTATGTCAGGATGCCTGTATGTCAGGCATCCCGACATACTGGACATATCCAGTATGTCAGGATACCCAGAAGGAACAAAAACTAAAGGGAAAGACAGTCTGTGCAAACTAATTTAAACGACAGTTTCCAAACTAAATGGAGTTTTCTCTTGTTTATCCTTAAATTATAGGATCCAAAACCCTTTGGTTTAAGAGAGGAATTAAGGCTCTTACAAATTCAACTGTACTCCAATAAGCTCAGAAATTATAAGTAAAGGCTCCCACCTTAATTTGTGCACAAAGTAAGCAGCTAAGATGTTGTAGTCTCACATATTGTGCTTGCTTACAACTTAGGCTCCATGCACCCACGCTTTGCCTTGGTCTTTCAGCCTCAATCCTCTTCCTCTGCAAATTGGAGGCATGGGACAGCAAGCTCCTCCCCACCCCTATATTATGGACTTGATTCCTGTCTCTACTGTAGTCATAATTTCTCCATCATTTTTGGCTCCCCTCTCAGGTAGCCGGAGTCCCCCAAATCTTGTCCCTGAATACACATCACCCATCTCTCAGCCTTCTCTTCGGAAATATACCCCCCAGCACCTAGGTGATTCGTCCCCATAAACACACTGCTCCCCACCCGTGGGTGACTAGGACTTGACCGAGGGGTCAAGACTTGACCAGACTATACACCCCCTCCCAGCATCTGGCTGCCTATTGCCCAAACACATACTGCTCCCCACTCCTCGGCATCCCCAGTCTTGTCTGCCAGTACACATTCTGTATTATTAATATTATTATAAGCATTTATATAGTGCCAGCAATGTACCTGGCGCTTTACAGAGAATAGGATAGATACGGTCCCTGCCCGAGAGCTTACAATCTAAAACATGGGGAGCGGAGACAGGGAAGGGGAAACAGTGGGAGAGACAAGAGACACAACAATCATGAGGAAGCGAGAACTCAGGTACATGTTCTTGGCTTGATTACAGTACAATGGGAGTTTGCAGATAACAGGTGGGGGATAATCCTGGGTGGAGATGATTAGCAGGAGTTAGGAAGGGCAGAGTGGAAGAGGTGGGTTTTGAGGAGGGACTTGAAGGTACGAAGGGAGGGGGCAAGGCGGATGTGGGCAGGGAGGGAGTTCCAGGCATACAGGGCAGCAAGGGAGCAGGGGAGTCGTGGGAGGGGATGGAAGAGGAGCGGAGTACTCGAACAGGGGTTCGGAGGGAGATCAGGGCAGAGAGGTAGGGGGGAGTGAGGTTATGAAGGGCTTTGTAGGTGAAGACGAGGAGCTTGTGCAGAATATGCTCAGTAAGGGGGAGCCAATGGGGAGAGGAGAGGAGAGGCTGTACATGGTCAAAGTGACGGGCTAGGTGGATGATCCTGGCAGCAGAGTTTTGAACAGAGATGAGGGAAGAAAGGTGAGAGCGGGGAAGGCCAGCTAGGAGGAGGTTACAATAGTTGAGGTGTGAGATGACTAGGGCATGGATGAGAGTTTTGGCAGAGGAGACAGACAGACAGAAAAGGGCGGATATTAGCTGTGTGTTGTGGAGGGAGAAGCGGCAGGATTTGGCCACCGAGTCAATGTAGGGTTTGAAGGTGAGGTGCAAGTCGAAGATGAAGTCCAAGCTACAGGCTTGGGGGACAGGAAGGATGGCAATGGCAAGTGACAGGGAAGAAGGAGAGGAAGGACTGGGAGGGAAGATAAGGAGTTCAGTTTTCACCATGTTCAGTTTGAGTTGGCGTTGAGACATCCAGGTGGAGATATGAGAGAGATAGTTGGTGAGACGAGCTTGAAAAGAGGGGGAGAGGGAAGGAGTGGAGAGAGAGAGAGTTAAGTGTCATCAGCGTATAGGTGGTATTGGAAACCGTGGGAG
>QEPC01007542.1:215757-228965 GCA_003113815.1 Sphenodon punctatus | reverse complement strand
GCCACTAAGATTATATTTTCCCAGGCCACTTTGATTTCCCAATCCGCCCCTGGGGGTCAGGGAACAGCAAGTGTTACCCCCAACCTGCAGAGGAAGAGATTTAGGGCTGAAAGATCAAGGCAAAGTGTGGGTGCATGGAGCCTAAGTTGTAAGCAAGCACAATATGTGAGACTTTACAACATCTTTACTGCTTACATGGTGCGCAGGTTAAGACAGGCGCCTTAACTTACAATTTACATGCATTTTTGAACACAGTGGAATTTGTAAGAGCCTTAACTCCTCAATTAAACCGAAGGTTTTTGGATCCTATAATTTCCATCATTTTTGAAAGGGGAATACACTAAATTCCCCCTCCTACCACAATACCAATGTGGAAAAAATAGGCTGACTTTGGTCTGGCCTGTAACATCCCCATAAAGAGCTTAAGAAGGCCATAAACTCCCACAACCATGGTACGATATACAGTCTAATACATGTATTTTTATTTATCTATTTCATTTTATTTTTGATCTTTTCTATATTATCTTTATCTATTTCTAACCTATCTACAGTAACAGGAAAAGCCACTGCAGATGCTTTAGGACACAGCCTAAACTAAAGCAAGTTTATCACATTACTGAACTTCAAAGTACACGTTTCATAACCCAGACATAAACTTCTCATTAAACATAAAATCAACATATAATTTTCCACTACCGCTGCAGCAATATTTATTTATTTTATTACATTTATACCCTGCCCCTCCTGTTACAGCTCGGGCGGCTTACAATCTCTCTCTCTCTCTCTCTCTCTCTCTCTCTCTCTCTCTCTCTCTCTCTCTCTCTCTCTATATATATATATATATATATATATATATATATATATATATATATATACATACATATATATACACACACACAAATACAACTATAAAATATTTTAAAACACTCAAAGTACAACAATTAAAACAGAACCAAGAAACATAATAAATAATACAATAAATAAGTAAGGGTGACGGGGAATAAAAACCCCCTAACCCACCCTCCCCAAAGGCCTGGGCGAACAGCCAGATTTTGCAAATTCGCCGGAATGTTAAAAGGCTTGGGGCCAGGCGAGCTTCCTCCGGGAGGGAGTTCCAAAGGCGCAGCGCAGTCACCAAGAATGCCCTCTCCATCGTAGCCCCCCGCTTAACACGGGGGACCTCCAAGAAGGTACCCCTGGCAGACCAAAGGAGCTGCTCTGGGGCGCAGAGGGCGAGGCGGTCCCTGAGGTACGAGGGGCCCAGACTGTGAAGGGCCTTATAGATCAATACCAGAACCTTGAACCTGGCTCGGCTCACTATTGGCAACCAGCGCAGAGTCCGGAACACAGGTGTTATGCGCTCCTGACGACCCGTCCCCAAAAGGAGCCGGGCCGCCACATTCTGCACTAGCTGCAACCTCCGAACCAGGAACAAGAGCAGCCCCACGTAGAGCACATTGCAGTAGTCCAGCCTTGAGTTGACGAAGGCATGGATGAGGGAGGCCACGTCCGGGCCGGAGACATACGGACGCAGCCTCCGCACCAGATACAACTGGTGGAAAGCGGCCTTCACCACTACCTCCACCTGTCTCTCCAGGCGGAGATCTGCATCCAATACCACCCCCAGGCTCTGAATCTGCTGAGCTATAGGAGGGCAAACCCCTCCAATCAGGGGGGCCAACACCTCCCTCGCTCTCCCCGCCAACATCACCTCCATCTTACCGATAAGATGGCTCAACCCCGAGGTTGAGCTTCAGTCTGCTCTGCCACATCCACTCCGCCACGGCCTCCAGATACTGGGATATACCTACAGCAACATAGATGCTAGGCTATCCCCCTTCATTTGGCATAGATCACATAGATACGGGAGCTACTGAAACCTACCCTCCCCAGTACCTACTCATACACACACTCTCCTCTCCCCCTGCACTGAGGAACTAAGTTTACCCCCTTCTCCTCCTTCACAGTTGCTGCTAGTTGGGCAGCTGCTGTTGGGATCCAAGCAGCAGGTGTGGGGTAGGCTGGGGCTACCTCCCAATACAATGCAGGATGTTTATCAAAGCAGGGAATGATAGTGAGACTGCACCTACTTACACAGGAACATTACACTTTCTCATCTGACACTTGTTTCTGTTCAGTGACTTGTCAAAGAAATAGGCACCTGATTTCTTCGGTGGAAAAACCACTGCAGATACTATAGGACACAGCCTTCTTTCCTTTGATGCCTAGATTCAGACATGTTTAGTAGGCAACAGAGCTTTTTTAAAGCAGAGCTAATCTACACACGTGCAAGAGCAAGATTAGAGAAAGTGAGACAGCCAGGCAGTATCAGTGGTTTAACTTTCTTTCTATCAGTGCCTTGGCTGCTTAACTGAGCACACACAGAAAAGCGATCTGTTCTAAGGAGGCAGGCTTGCACCCAGAGCACACAAATAAAAGCAGTGCCAGCCCAGCTTGGCCCTTTCCCTCCACTGCCCCAGCAAACCCTGCCAACCTGGATCGCGATCCACAAGCCACGTACTCCGGAGTAGCCCCATTAAAACCCGAAGGATGCAGCCTTTGTATTAAGTGCCTGGCAGGGCCGGTGCAAGGATTTCTGCTGTCCTAGGCAAATGGAATTTTGCTGTCCTCCCTTTATCAGTCCATTCTCTGCAGCCTGTTAGTTCTGAAGAATGACACAGCAGCAGCTGGAGCCCAAATGGTCTTGTGGCCCTGCACAGCTTAAGGGGTGGTGGATGGGGGCGGGATACACATTTATTAAGTGACTAGGAACCAATGTAGCCCTGTCTCCTCTTTTCCATAGAATCTTGCTTAGGAAAACTGAGCTTACTTACCTGTAACCTTGGTTCTTTGAGATGGGTTACATCACTCATACCGATGGCGAACTGCACCTGTGCGGATCTGCTCGGAAACTTCTCAAAGCAGTTATTCCATCGTGCTCTGTGGCCCCTCCTCTTGTGGGCTTCTGGTGATGTTATAAAAAGAGGGGGCAGAGTGCGAATTACCTCTTCCTTCCAACCGCCACACCAGAATGACTATCCTCTTTAAGTAAGACTCTGATGTAGAGGGGAAGGTGGGTAGGTGGTGTGAGTAACAGAGCCCATCTCGAAGAATTAAAGTTACAGGTAAGTAACCTCAGTTACTCACACCAATGAGAGAATGGAACGCAGTAGTTCCAGTAGGGTGAAGGCTGAGGTCTACTTAAAGAGGGACGGTAAGACTGCTCTCCCAAAGCCAGCATCTGATCATATGGAGAGGTCAAAGGGGTAATGCTTGGCAAAGGTGTGAGTAGAGCTCCATGTAGCAGCTCTACATATTTGATCTAAGGGAAACTTGCAAAACCATGCTGCGGATGTTGCCACAGCCCTAAAAGAATGGCCTTTAAGACTATCTGGAGGCTAACCAGGAGGATATAGTTTGGGAAGTTACTTTGGAGCCTGTAGAAGGATCTTCTGAACTGACAAAGAGGGAAGTAGCTTTTCTAAAGGATTTTGTTCTGTCAATATAAAAGGAAAATGCTCTTTTGATGTCTAACGTGTAAAGTGCTGCTGACTCCCTTTGGTGGTGTGAGGTTTTGGAAAAAAACACTGGAACAGTGATGTCCTGCGATATATGAAATCGAAACAATTTTTGGTTTGAAAGGAGGGGGTAACTGCAAAGTGGCTATCTTTGTGAAAGGTAATAAACAAGGGTTCTACGAACAGTGCTGCGAGTTCTACACCCTCCTAGCTGACGTCAAGGCTACCCGCGTTGATACTTTGAGATATAGTAAGTGTAGGGAACAGGTAACTAAAGACTCAAATGAAGGTAACACAAGCCTCCTCAGGACTAGGTTTAGATTCCATGGAGGGCACTGAATCCTGATAAGGTAAGTGCCCTCCATGGAATCAGGTAAGTGAGCAGATGTTCACAGATCGTCATTGTTTGTGGTTGTAGGTTAGTTGCAGATGCCCTGGTAATGAACCTTTCCCACTTTGCCTCACACATTTTTATCGGGGCCTTGAAACCATTAACCTACTACTACCACTAATCATTTCTACAGTGCTACTAGGGTACACCACACTTTACAGTCACAGATTTTGGAGACAGGTCCCTGCTAAGTGGACTTACAATCCAAGATGGACAAGGGTGAGGTAAACACAGGGACAGACAAACACACACTCCCATTTTTACAGATGGGGAATGGAGGCTGAGAGATTGTGACTTGCCCAAGGCCATCCAGTGGGACCATGGCTAGGTCAGAATTTGAACCCCGGCTTCCCAGGACCAAGTCCAACACATTATCCACTACATTGGCTCTCTACGCTGAGAGGCTGTGACTTGCCCAAGGCCACCCAGTAGGTTCATGAATAGGATGGGATTTGAACCCTGGCTTCCCAGGACCAAGTCCAGTACCTTATCCACAACACCACACTTGCTCTCTTACAACCATTCTCAAGGATATCTACTACATCTTCAGGTAAGTCTTTTATATCCTGTAAGGTCAAGGTGTTATCAGCCAGGTTGTTAGGTGGGGCAATGGTAGATTGAGGTGCAGCACTTTCCCATTGTTTTGGATGAGAAGATCTAGGATTTGAGGGAGTCGCTGTTGTTTCTTTGACACTGTTGTCAGTTGGGTGTACCATGGTTGCCTGGGCCAGTCGCACCCTATGAGAATACACATGACCTGATCTTGAATGAGCTTTTGAAGGACCCAAGGTATATGGGGAAATGGTGAGAAAGCATACACTACGGCTTTTCCCAAGTGGATCAGGAATGCGTTCATCAAAGATTTTCCTATGCCTGCTTTGCTGGAGAAGAGATTGCACTAAGTTGTGAGGTGTCGCGAAGAGATCTATGTGTGGAGGAACCCAAATACTGAATAAGCTCTGGGTGACGGATGTGTTGAGCATCCATTTGTGCTGAAGTACAGAATTCACACTCAGACTGTCTGTGAGGACGTTTGACTGGTCTGCTAAGTGAGTTGCTATTGGGTATATGTCGCGAGTGATGGACCATTTCCAGAACTGCTTCTCTGCAATGGTTAGATGAGCAGGTACCTCCTGCTTGTTTATATACCACATTGCTGTGGTATTGTCTATAGTGGTTTGCAGTGTCTTACTTTGAATGTGTGGTAAAAAAGTTTTCATGACTTGCCTTCAGTTCTAGGAAACTGATATGGAACATACATTCCCATATGTTCCATATTCTACTTACTTGCATTCCATTCCAGTGGGCACCCCATCCTAGCATAGAGACATCTGTGGTAATAAGGACTTCTGAAGAAGGTTGGTAAAGGGCATGCCCTGTAGAAGGTGATATTTCAACGTCCACCACAGTAGGGCTTGGATGACAGAGGGAGGAATGGTGAGATGCTTGTTGAGCATGTCTATCAATGGCATATAGTTCCATGCCAGTCAGTGCTGCAAAGGACTCATTCGCAGTCCGACATGACCAATTACCACGCTTGTGGAGGCCATGTGGCCTAAGAGTTGCAGGAAGAAGAGAGCTGTTTGTCTTGGGTGATGCTGAAGTATGGAGATGCAGTTCTGGAGCATGGGCAACCTTTCTACTGGGAGAAATGCTCTTTAACTAATAGAATTGAGGTTTGCACCTATAAAACAATTTTTTTGACTAGGGATTAGAACAGATTTTTGGAAGTTTATGACAAATCCTAACTGTTGCAAGAGGTCAATAGTGAGCTGCAAGTCTCTCCTAAGGTGATTTTTAGTAATAAAAACAAGCAGCCAATCATCTAGATAAAGGAAGACAGAGATGTTTCTCTTTCTGAGGTAGCTGCTATTGGTGCAAGGCACTTAGTAAACACCATTGGGGGAGTTGGAAAAGCTGAAGGGTAAAACTTTGTAATGATAATTGTTTCCATCAAATACAAATCTGAGGTATTTAGTGTGAGATGGGTGTATAGCAATGTGAAAGCATGCATCTTGCAAGTCTAGAGTAGAGAACCATGCGTCTTTATGGAGGTAAGGGAGAATATTTGCTAGAGTTACCATGCTGAACTTACTTGCTAAATCTGTTTAGTGCCCTTGAGTCCAGGATTGGCTTAAGTCTGCCATCCTCTTTCAGGACCATAAAGCAAAAACTCCTTCCTCTTAATCTTACAGGAACTTCTTCAGTGGCCGCTTTCAAGAGGAGAGTTTGTGTTGGTGTATGCAACATCCATAAGTTAAAGTTACTGAATTAAGAACAGTAATAGACTGTAGAGCCACCAGATGGTGCTGCTAGGTTTATGTGTACATGGAAGGATGATGGAGTTTTGAAGTTGAATTCCTTTGTGTAACCACTCCTTCTTCCCTGCTCTCTCTTTGTCTCAGTCTCCATTTTGTCTTTTTACTAGTTAGATGTAACTAAGGATCTGTGCCTGGAAAGTCTTATGTAAAATTCTGTTGTTAAACCTTCAGCTGCATTTGTCCTTACTGATTGCGATTCAGTTATTACTCTGCAACAGGTTATGGGCCCAGACCTCTTCAGAACAGCCCAGAACAACTCTAAAGACTGAAAGTGAGCTGAAAGGAAAAGAGGCCCAAAGGAAACTCCCAGAGGAGGTCTACTAACTGTAAGTGAGCAGAAGAACCAGAATCCCAATCTGAGGGGAGGGAAGCAAGCATGGCCAGCAGCTCTGAATTAAAGCTTTCAGTCTGCAAGCTGAATAACACAAACTACCAGTTGTGGAAATTCAAAATAGAAATGCTCCTATCCAAAGATGACCAGTGGGAGGTGATCACCACAGACAGACCTGCAGCAAACCCTGAGGTGTGGGACAGAAAGAACAGACAGGCAAAGGCAACCATAAGCCTGCTAGTAGAAGATGACCAGTTAATCCACATAAGGGAGGAGGCCACAGCAAAGGGCATGTGGAATGCACTGCAGAAGCTGCATGAAAGGACCAGCTTGAACAGTAAGCTGTTTCTCCTAAGGAAACTGTACCAGATGAGACTTGGTAAAGGGAAGGAGATGCAGGATCACATAAATTCAATGCTGGAAGTGGCAGCACAACTGCAAGGCATCGGTGAAGAAATAAAAGACAACCACGTGGCGGCCTTACTTCTCTGCAGCCTGCCTGAATCATACAGCGCCCTCATAAACGCCCTAGAGACAAGGCCTGAGGCAGAACTAACACTGGAATTTGTAAAAGGGAGACTCATGGATGAATTCCAGCGCAGGAAAGAAATCATGCAAGATAATCAGGACCAGGATAAGGAAACTACCCTGAGAATTGCAGACAACAGATTGCACAAGAAGGAAACAAGAGCATGTTTTCGGTGCAAGAAAGAAGGACACCTAAAGAAAGACTGCTCCATATGGAAGGCAGAACAACAGAAGTGATCCCCACAAATGCCTACGCAAAGGGTCAAGGTCACAACCAGTGACACAACCACAGAACAGTGGAGAGGATGTTTTAGAGCAACACAGACCAGCTCGTCACACGACTGGTGTGTCGGCTCTGGAGCCACAAGTCACATGACCAGTGACAAGAACTTTTTCACGGTACTGGACCCAAGAAACAAAGAAGAGATATTCCTCGCTGATGGAAGCAGCATCACTGTAGAAGGTATTGACAAAGGAATTCTAAGTTGCAACAAGCCACACGGAGGCACACTAGCAATACCAGTAAAGGATGTGCTATACGTACCTGGTTTAGAGGGAGGACTCCTATCCATTAAACACCTAACAGAGAAAGGGCTCACCGTCAAGTTCCGGGGTAATGATTGCATAATCCAGAAGGGGACAAGGGTCCTAGCCAGAGCCTATGTAGATGAGCACCTGTATTGTTTAAATGCAACCAAGGAACAAGCAAAACTCACTGCACACGAGCAACACAAGGAGTGCATTCATCTATGGCATCGACACCTGGGTCACAGGCACCCGGAAAGTATAAAAGAACTGCAAAGACAGCAGCTGACAAAAGACCTGATAGTGACAGCATGTCCCTTGACCATGAGATGTGAATGCTGTATCAAAGCTAAAGTCACCAGAGCAACGCTCCCCAAGGCAAGTCAGACTAGAACCTCCAAGTCACTTGACCTCATACACAGTGATGTGTGGGGCCCCATGAAAGTACCCACACCTGGAGGAAACAGAAACATAATGACATTCATAGACGACTACTCAAGATACACAGTCACATACCTCAGGAAGCATAAGGATGAAGTTCTGGAAAAATTAAAGGACTACATAACCATGACAAGCAACAGATTCCAACGCAAGCTGCTCGTACTCTGAATCGACAATGGAGGCGAATACACAGGAAAGAGAGTTGAAGACTTCCTGAGAGCCCACAGGATAGAGCACCAGAAGACGGTACCATATATGTCCGAGCAAAATGGGGTAGCTGAAAGAAAGAACAGAACCTTAACAGAAATGATCAGGTGCATGTTGATTGACTCCGGACTGCTAGAAAAATACTGGGGCGAGGCAGTAGTTACGGCGACGTATCTACAGAACCGACTCTACTCAAGAACAGTGAGTATAACCCCATATGAACTCTGGTATGGAGAGAAGCCTAGTGTGGGACACATCGAAGTGTTTGGATACAAGGCATACATGTACATTCCAGAAGAGAAACACACCAAACTACAAAACCGAGCTGTGGAAGGGATTCTTGTTGGATACAGCGAACACTTCAAAGGATGCAGAATCCTCAACCCACACATAGACAAAGTAACTGTCAGCAACAGCATGACTTTCGCAGAAAACCCAAGCAACAGTGTAATGTCCTTACAAGAATCAGGAGAAGAAGCATGTCCTGAATCAGGAGTAGAAGAGTGTCCTGAACAAACAGTTGAAATCAGTACAAGCTCAACTGAGATGCAGGAACAAACCCGATCACCTGCAGATGCTGAAATCAGAAGATCTACCAGGGAAAATAAAGGCAAACCGCCCAACCACCTGTCCTACAAAGCAAGTACCGACAGACTGTCTAAGCCATCGACATGGGAAGACGTCTTACAAATGTTAGAAGGGGAACACAACAAATGGACAAAGGCAGCTACAGAAGATATGGTAGCAGATGCCCTGACAAAACCTTTAGCAGGAGAGCGCCACCAAAAGCTACTAAGTAAAATGGCCATAGTAGGTTAACTTCTGTCTGTTAAGAAGGGGTGTTGGTGTATGCAACATCCATAAGTTAAAGTTACTGTATTAAGAACAGTGACTGACTGTAGAGCCAGCAGATGGCGCTGCTAAGTTTATGTGTCCATCGAAGGGAGATGGGGTTTTGCAGTTGAATTCCTTTGTGTAACCACTCCTTCTTCCCTTCTCTCTCTTTGTCTCAGTCTCCATTTTGTCTTCTTACTAGTTAGATGTAACTAAGGATCTGTGCCTGGAAAGTCTAAAGTAAAGCTCTGTTTTAAACTTTCAGCTGCATTTGTCCTTACTGATTGTGAATCAGTTATTACTCTGCAACAGCGTGGACCTCCTGTTGTAACCTTGTGAGAAGGATCCTTAAAGAGATGGGAAAGGAGTTTTTTTGGTGAGGAATTTAATTAAATTGTATGAACTACAGAGGTTGCAGAACCTCTCTCTATGATCTCTAAAATCCACTGATTGTTTGTTATGAGAGACCATGCAGTAGAATGCCAAGAGAGTTTAACTGAAAAGGAAGATGAGTGGCTGGAGTATGGTTCTAAGCTCTGTTCATTATTAAACATGTGACTTCTGTTTAGAAGTGCTGGTCACTGAGTTTGGGGGTTGTCTTGTTCTTTGCTTGAGTTTATACTGCCTTCTAGGTTGTGTTTGTGGCATAGACGTAGGGAAGTATTTGCAGGATTGTTGGACTTAATCTAAGGAGTCCTTTCCTGTCTTATAGGATGGAGCTGATGTGTATATCTTTTTAGTTTTGTATGACACTCCCAGTGTGTTAAGCTGTTCTCCTGGAGTCCTTCACTTTGGCTAGAACCTTATCAGTGTTTGCAGAGAACAAACTATTTTCATCAAATGGGAGGTTCTCAATTTTGCTTCTTGTCTGGTAAGGTAGGGCAGTCAATTGGAGTCAGACATGTCATCTGGTGACAATTCCATTGGCTATAACCCTAGCCACTCACTCAGCAATATGGGTTATGGCTGTAAGCTGAAACTGTGGTAGATATAAGCCCTCAAAGTGTCAGCTTGTTTTCTGTGTTCAGTTGGTAGGTGTTGCAGAGGTTAACCTAGGGTTTCCCACAAGAGCTGTTGAAATGTAGACATGGCAGAGGCATAGTTAGATGCTCTTAATATCATAGTTGCTGAAGAGGATATTGTTCTACCGAGGATGTCAATCTTCCTCCCTTCCCTATCAAGGGGTAATGTTTCAGTAGATTTGTGTTATTGCTGTTCTGAGAAAGCTTGAACCACCATAGAATTAGGTGGTGGTGGTGGTGGTGGTTTATGAACATAGTGCGGTCCTCTGGAGTGATCGGTAAAAGGTGCTGAACTGAGTGTCAATAGGGAGCATCTGTGAAGGTGCTTTCCAGTGTGTTATAGAGTTCTTCGTCAGCTTTTTTGACAAGGGAAGGGTGACCTTAGTGGGAGTCTGTTTGTTGAGGATTTTGTATATTGGGTCTTTTTCCTTCTCCTCCATTAGAACTATTTTGAGGCTGAACACTTTGCCATCTTATTAAAGAAAGTTTGGAACTTCCTGTGGTCCTCTAAGTTTGTTATTTAGATAGAATATGTTATGCTATTAGAAGGAAATGATGGTCCTTTGAGTCTGATGAACTATTATTGGAGGAAGTGGAGATTGTAGATGATGAGTCCTTGTTGAAAGTATCTGATTTATTTTTTGATGGTTTTTGGTTCTTTTAAGGCTTCAACCAAAGGTTCCATTCATTCCACCAAATACCGAACAGAAATATTTTGAGAATCAGACGGTGGTGTATTCTTTGTGGGATACAAAATGGGCGGTGCAGAGGGTTGTGATGGTACTGCTAAGATCGCTGGTGCCGAGACTGTTGGCAGATGCGTTGGAACCAGGGAAGGAGCAGGTAAGGGGGAAGCAATGGAGCCTGTGGTTTGACTGTTTGTCAAACCACAGGGGGGCATGAGTTGATGAAATTGCCACTGATTGTAATGCAGTAGTAGTACCAGTAAGATGTATAGACTTATTTCCCTCCTTGTTTCCCTAAGGGGAGGTGATGAGTCTTGCCCTGTCTCTTCTCTGTCATGGGATTCGAGGGAGAACTATGGGGTACCTATATGCATGCCACGCAAGGCTCAGATCCTACTCCCTCTGAGGCAGAACTTGTGCCAAGGGTGTGTGCATGGTAGTTGCAATGATGAGGATAGTTCAGAGGAAACATACAGTGTATGTTTGGTTGGGGGAAAAAAACTTTTTAGAAAAAATACATCCAGGCCGTGGAGGAAGTCCCTTTTCTCTCAAAGATGATGATCAGCTTGTCATCATGCAAAGCACTATTCCTTCTTCCTTTTGGGATGCGATTCTCATAGACATTCATAATTCAGGAAAAACTGATTATGTCATTGAACAATTGACACATTTTGTATGAGGAGGAAGGTCCTGCTTTGCTAACGAACATTAAACAGAGACCTTTAGAACCTCCATACTGTATTCTGTATTCTTTATTCTGTATTCTTTATTGTGTATCCTGTATTTTATTATTTATTTTTGCAATGTTCAAATGGCCACACAATAAAGATCTTATTAACCTCCATACTTATTTGTTGGGAGACTAAGTCGCATGCAAGGCTGCAAAGATGTCCCAGCCAATTAACTGTAGAGCATTTTTACAGTACCTGGTGCAAACCTCACACTCAAGATTCAGGGAATTAATTTAATACCAGCTTGAAAATTAAAAGAATTTGGAAGATACACTTTCCAAAATAAATACAGTGTTTTAAAGTCAAGAATATCAGCATGCTGTCAAAAACAGAGACAGGATGGATGTTAAACATACTGCAGTGGAAGGGATGATGAAACAACAGAATTATAATCAATCTAAGACCCAGCAGCATTCAGAAAGCTGGACCAAGGGACAGGACCAGAATGGAAATAGGAAGAATCTTGCTTTCCCTGACAAAGGCAGACAGCATAGTAGGGAAAAGGGACAATTTATGCAACATTGTCCTCCTGGATATTTGGACCAAGCTATGCTTCCCTCCACTAGACAAGCATATGTAGCTAACTTTGCTCTTTATCAGTTGACAGACATGGTTCATTCTTTGGGGGGAAAACACATTGTTTGCCTGTAGAAGAGAAGGAGAAAACCTTTGATGTGTGTCAGGAAAATTATGAAAAAGATTATGAAGATCAGGGGATTTGGAATCCAGATTTTGAACCTGAACAAACAGCAGACTTTTCTTGTTCAAAAAAAGGAAAAGGGAAAAAGAAGAAAAACTATTACTGATGCCAGGTTGTCCCGCCGCGAAAATCCTTACCAATCTGGAATTTGACAACAAGCGTGGGCCACTGATTTTTGTTAAGGTGGGGGTAACAGGTTATTTCTGTGCTTGCTGATACTAAAGCTTTAATCTCAGTATTAAATTCTACTTTCCCATGTCTAACTGAGTTATTAGACTCTGTTCAAATAGAAATGGAATCTTTTGTTGGGAAAAAGGTTTTTTTCTAAAGTGACAGTACCTTTGCCATGCAAGACAGGGAATCTTTAATATAACCCATACTTTGCAATGACCCACATCTCCAAACGATATCATTTACTGGGTTGTGACTTCCTGGTGAAAAATTATTTGATTCTGGATTTGGAGAGAAAAGTGCTATGGAGAGAACTTCCAGAGCATTCAGACAAAGATTATGAGGAAGTAGCTATTGACAGAAGGGTAATAGTGAATTTTTGAAAGAACAACATAAGCTTCATGCTAAAATGATATCAACAAAGTGCCTAGCAACCAGGAGAATTTCATGTGAAGGATGTGTCATCATGCTTATACTGATGAAACTGATTGTTTTAACGCAGTGCCAAGTTTCTTCTACCATATCTCCTATTTCTATTTTGGGGAGATACATGTTGGATTGTAAATCGTCCCACCAATGTGACTTTACATTTGTCTAAAAATGTTTCTTTTATTTTTAATACTTATGTATGGTGGAAATTAGTTGTGTTGCATTTTTATTGTAATCTCACCTGGCCATGTAAACCTGTTTTTATCTTAGTAACTGTGTACACTGACTTGTGCTGCATTTTGATTGTATTCTCCCCATATCACATGATTGTAAACCTGCGTTTAGATGACTTTAGTAACTATATAACACCTGT
>QEPC01007542.1:147716-213498 GCA_003113815.1 Sphenodon punctatus | reverse complement strand
GCCCCCCCCCCCCCTTTGCTCCCGTTGTGCCTTGTGTGTTGTCCGGCCGCCCGTGTCCCCCTTCCCTTCCTTTCCCTTGTATGTGTGTGTGTGCCCGGGCGTGTGCTTGTGCTGTGTGTTCCGCTGTGCCTCCGCTGCCTGTGTGTCTGCTGTGTGTGGTACCTGTCCGACTCTTCTCCCTCTCCCCCCTCCCTTCCCGTTTCCCTTGTGTGGGCGTTCCCTATTGTGTCTTTTGGCTTCGTTTGCCCTCAGGTGGCCATGTCTGTGTCCCGCCCCTGCCCAGTGGATTCTGGGTGTTTTGACCACGACTGGGAATCAGTCTGTTGCGCTGCCCCGGGCCGTGATCTGGCGGCCCGATTCCCGGCTGTGGTCCCGGTCCCGTCACGTCTGTTCGGGGCTTTTATTCGCCCCGGAGGGTGGTTATTCTGTTCACCCCCACTGGGAATCCACTGTGGTGAACCGACCGCCCGTAACGTCTGAAAACACCCATAGGTGAGTGATTGAAAGTGGTTTATCAGCAGAGGATTAAAGTTATGTGCATTTCTCCTCCCCAGGGATTCAATGAAACAGTCCATCAAGGGAGACTTTCCATTGTCCCTAAAGTAGTACTGAGTTGTTATATATTGGGGGGTATCCCAAGAAATAATTTGCTGTAGGTACACAGTTGGTGGAAAAGTATTGTTAAAATATAGTTTACCTGAAGTTAGTAATTTGCCCATAGTGGACTGGAAATGTATGGAACCCTTAGAAAGAGATTCTTGCTAGAGGGTGTAAAACATATAAGGATGGGATTCCAACAGCAGTTGCATTTCCCTATGATACTTGGATTGGAAAGATGGAGTGTTTTAATAACTGGAATGAAGGAAGCTTATATATCTCCAGGCTTCAGGTAACTCATTCTAGGAGATATGAAGCATGTGTACAGTGTATACAGAAATTTTAGGGAATGTTTTTATTATTGATTTTGAATTTTATGCAACAGTGAAAGTTTTAGAATCACCTGATAGACTTAAAGACAATTTTCAATGTCCAGCGTTCCAAAATGGCCCACCAGATCATATAGTAACTAGCTGTTTACCAGGGATATTATTTAATAAAGTTAAATTTATGCATGTGCCTGTGTTGGACTTAACACTTTGGAATATGAAAGTTTCCATACTGTAGAAACGTTAAAGTTTCATCCTTTTTCGATACTATTCTGAACGATAAGATACTGGTTTACCAACAGAATTTAGGGAAGATTTAATTTGTTTAATAAACATACTAGGAAAGTTTCTCTTTCCAGAAAAGAAAGGAGGATACTGGAAAATATTGGTGTAGCTTAGAGGTGTGTTTGGTTCAGGTATATCATTATGAAATTGATTTGATTTGGAGACGATTAGAAAACGTATTGTAAAATTACATTTAGTCAGGGCTAATAAGATAGTTAATCCCATGATTCAAGTATTAAGGGATTGGCCCAAGAAGAAGGATACACGATTACAGATATTCACAATATAAACACAGCAAAGATTTAATGAATTAACTGATTTTCATAATCAACAAGTAGAGAATAATAATTTGGGAAAAGAAATTATTTGGTCCTCTTATAGGAATTATATTTTGATTATAATCACCCAAACTTTACAGAGTATAGAAAAGGGAGAAGTTCCAAAATTTTTTGCAAGATAAATATTTCATTAGATGGTTTTGTTCACAGTGCTTGCATGATTCTACAGATATTCAGTGTGTAAACACTTTCTTTGGGTATGATTAGAAGTTAGGATCGGTGTATCCACATCTGAACCAGATTAGACATGGAGTAAAATCCATCAGGTTCGGTAGCTAATATTTTAGCTATCTCGCTTACAATTTCTCTGTCAATTATCACAAGAGACATTGATATTTCTAAGGATTTAGTGCTGACACAAAACATTGGTGTCTTAAAAGATGGTATCTATCAATGCATGCTGGTGTACCCTCATTTCTGATATATCACAAACCAACTCAGTCTTGAAAGATTCCAAGAACTGCCTGTTGTGTGAAAAGGGAATTTTAGTACACGTTGTGATGCATTTGAAGCTGAATTATCCTGGTGTGGACAGCAGAATGCATGCATTGCCTACTATGTGATACTGAGGGTGAAAACAGACATGATGCTAACCACCCTTTAACCACCCTTAGTGGTCATTTATGCATGTTTCAGGGCTGCATAGGGCACCAATACAGCCCTGCAACATGCATAAATAACCACCATGGGTGGTTATTTATTTATTTGTTTATTTATTTAATTAAAGGGTGGTTAGCGTCATGTCTGTTTTCACCCTGAGTGTGTGGAAACATCTGATGGAGAAAGTAGCATATGCATCCAACAATACTTTGTGTGTTACTACTAACCGAAAGGTGATGGTTTGTAGAAACAGAAAATGCAGATTTCCAATGA
Organism: Sphenodon punctatus; assembly: GCA_003113815.1. NCBI lineage: Eukaryota > Metazoa > Chordata > Lepidosauria > Sphenodontia > Sphenodontidae > Sphenodon > Sphenodon punctatus. The sequence continues at coordinate 211,076 of QEPC01007542.1, read as the reverse complement.
GAAATGTTTGTTTTCAGCCTGATTTGGAAGCTATAATTGGTGATGTAGGAATACACCCTGTAAAATCATACAAGATGGCACAATTAAATTAGCTCTTGATTATCAAGATTTAGTTAAGGGAAGTAGTCCTAAATTTGGAGATTTGATTCCAAGATTGGATTTGAAATTAAAGCAGCTACTTGAGAGGAGACATACTTATGTGATTAAAATCCAGGATGACATTATTGAGGCAAACATTAACCTGAACATTTTGAAAGAATCTGAAGGTTCAGAAGTGACTGATACTACATTTTTTACCTTAGATGGGAATTGGTAAAAGGGGATGGATCCTTGCTGGATTATTCTGCTGAGGAGCAGCCTATAGCCCCTCCGGAGAGGAAAAAGCACCCCTGCTGATAGGGAGCACAGAAACAGTGCTTGAAGGGGACTGCTTGAATGGGGAAACTGCTTGATGCTGCAGAGGCTTCAATCAGTGACACATGGAGCCCTCCTCTACGAACAAATATTTACTTACCTTAGGGTGCCTAAAGGTGTCGGCCTTTGGGTGACACCAAAGGGCGTATGCCATTGGTGGACTATGTGTGGGCAGAAGTGGCTGTGGTTGCCAGTCACTATACTGTTTGGATTGTATCTTCATGCTTTGCAGTAGGTAGGTAGATTAGTGGTTTTATGGAATTCTCCAACACTGTTTTTATAAAAAGATGAAATTAAATTCAAGAGTAAATTCTGGAGCTCCTGGTATCCCCTCCTTCTTTCTCTAATTTCTGTCAACCTGTTCTTTAGGAAAGTACAAATGTTTTTATGTCAAGGTCTTCCCTGGATAAGACTCCTATGGCACAATCTAAACTGACCCAAGATTTTGCTCCTAAATCTCCTTTGTTGCACAACACATATACTGACGACACTCCAACTTTAAGAGACATAATAAGCCCAAATAGCTGGGGGAAGACATCCTGGATTCATGATTCTCAGTGTGAGGATTCTATTTTGCCATGTATGCAACAATTAGAGAAATTAGAGATATTAATTCAGAATTGCTATCATTTCAAATGACTTGCTCTAAGGATATAGGAAATTGGAGGTAAGTATAACTATGGTTAGTATGTTAGACTAAAAAAAAGAATATCTTTTTGACTTTTAAGTTTTGATAGGCTGTCTTTGGATGGAATTTTCAAACTGAACTAAAAAGTTTATGAAGCCTTCTGATATGAAGTTTTCTGTTTGTGATGTATCCACTCAAGATTCTGAATCTTGGATAAATTGTCACTTTAATACAGAATAAATTATTTCAATCTGATCTTAAACATCTTTCTAATCCATGTGTCTACTGAAAGCTCTCCTATAATATTATCGCCTAGGACTTTGACCCATAAGGTTTATCCATTCTAGTTCTTTATCAAGTAATTTATTTCAGAGAAATGATGTTCATGTGGTGAATCCTTCTCCTCAATTATCCTATAAATCTAAGGTATGGCCTCTGGAAACTAGAAATAAATGGGCACCTGCTTTATTTTTTTATTTTAATCTTAAAGCTAGCAGGAGGCTTTTGCCCAGGAATCAATCTCTCAGTTATCATATCCTCCAAGAGTTAGTCATTTCTTATATGCAATTTCATCTTCCATTCTCAGTGATTAAAAATATTTGTCCTCTATACAATAAAGATTATGTTCTAAGATAGGAAGTGGAGTTCAGACATTGGGATGAAGCATGAAATATTTGGTTGTTGCGGAGATATTTAAAGTCAACAGGAATTTTCCTTCAAAGAGTAGAAAATACTTTAGTGAGGGCTATTCTGAATACCCCTAACAAAGATGGGCCAAATAAAGTTGGTCAATTCTAAGGCCGTTTTTATACGTGCCGCAGTTGGGAGGGGAACCAGTGTGCACTGCAGCAGCAGTGCTGGGGGGGGGCAGTTCACACAGGCACACACCGATCCCCCACGGATTCCCACTCACAGAGCAACCTCCATTTTTGCCAGTTGCTCCGTGAGTAGAAATGCGTGAAGGGTGAGTGGGGATGTGTGGGACGCAGGAGCGTGCCCACACGCACCCCCATTCACCGGCCGTGACATGCACACAGGCAGCACTCCCTCGTGCCCACACAGTGGATCTGCGTGGGAATGAGTAGGACCATCTCATGTAAAAACGGCCTATGAGAGAACCACGGCTAGCCTCTGTTATTAGAGAAGAAGATCATTCTAAATTTTACCCTCTAATATTTCTTCCCCTACGATATGGTACTCAGATAAGTGGATAACATGGGAAGATACCGGTACTCCAGATAGTGGGTACTGTTATGCTGCTTGTTTAACTGGGAATTTTACAGGTAAGGCATCTTTATTAAACCAAACAGAAAACTCCTTCTTTAAATGCGACAAAATCAGATCAGTTAAATTTATATAAGGAACTTCCCCCAGGAGAGGGTAGACAGTCTTCAGTCTTTGAAAATGGAGCAGTATTTACAGGGGATTTATATAGAGAATAATCAGACAGACCTCACTTTAGATGATTAACTAACCTCTCAATTTTCAGATTATACTAATTGGTTTAATGTTTCTTTTTTATCTTGTAACATTGATTCTAAAATTATCTTACTTCAGCTTAACTACTGGCTGAAAGTGGTCCACTTACCGAGGGGTTCGTTACAGAATCTTTGTTTAAAAGATAAAATAGACCTGGGTATAAATGGTAAAGGATCTAGGCTGTCTCAAGTTACCAAAAGAGCAGCAGGTTTAGAGTTTTCCTTGGTTTATCTGCTGACCCTTTCGATTAGAGAGGCCAGGAAACAGATTAAAAAGAGAATAGTTGATACTGATCATCAAATCACAAGAGCTTCAGTTATTGGATCCAGAATGTCGCCCTGGTATAAGTACTGGATCCTAGGGACTTCTGGCCCAAAGTACCTTGGATTCCTTTTAAATACCCAACAACGGATAGGGTTCACAGCTCTTAGATTACAACTAATGCAATCTGCGGTGATACAAGACCTGTATAAAAGAACAGGATATCAGGATAGAATCTGTGTCTGTGGAAAAGGCTGTATTGAGGACTTGCCACTTTACATGTTATCTTGCCCAATATATGCCCAGGCCCGTACGGCTCTATTTAACTTTGTGAATTTAGATATATCTGAATTTCCAATTAGATTGTTAATTTTACTACTCAAGTATGCAAAAGAAAATGTGACAATGGCAGTAGCGACTTTCACTGTTGTGGCAGCTAAGTTGCGAGTCCAATGGGTTAAGAATCTCCCTTTAGAGGGTGGTCCCGATGATGAGGACAGCTGATGATAAAGTAACTTGATTGGAGGGTTGAGACTGTATAGGTAACATATGGGGTACCATGTTGCTATGTAAGACTCTGATTAGACCTTGTATTTTGTTGCATTTATATGAACCTGTTAATTATTTTTATCTCATTTTATCTTATGTTATTATATGTTCTTTTTTCACACTGACATGGTCTTCAGCTGGTTCAGCATTAATAAACTAAACTAAACTTGATATAAAAAATAAGTTAGATGCAAAGGAAATAATTGATTTCCTTCATTCGTTTGAGATTTGTTTTCAAGAGACCTGATTGGCTGAAAATGAAGTTGTTGATTTTTATGGGTTTTAATCCTTTTTCCATGGTGGTTTTAAGAAAGTGGCAAAAGGCTGTGTTTCTGGAAGTTTAGCTATTTCTCTCTCAATTTACCATGTTCCAGTAAATCTTTACCAACTTCTAATAAGAATATAAAAATGCTATTATGGGAACTGTTTGGTATAGTACAAATTTTGATAATTAATATTTCTATTCCACCGCTTTCTTCTGTTATACTCAAATATATGGGATAATATATGGTTATTGTGGGAAGATTTGCTTGATGAATTAAATCTTCAGTATCCTGAAGCTTATTTGTTAATAGTTGGAGATCTTAATGCTAGGCTGGGTGCTCCTTCATTAGACCAGGCAGATTGACCAGGCAGACTTAAGTTCCCAAGAAATCTTTGAGTCCATCTAGGAAATCTAAAGATTTATATACTAACCATGCAAGACAGACACTTGGTAATTTTTTGGATAAGTTTGGGTTAGCAGGTTTGTTGCCAAAATATGCTCTGTTGTCTTTTACTCAGTGTGGAAGATCGTTGGTAATGGGTCTGTTAAACACAATCACAGTAACAAGCATAAATGGCTTGATACTGAGTGTAGGCAGGCTAAGTTATCACTTTTTAATATTTTGAAGAATTTAAAGATTGGTTCTTCCCAAGATAATTTAGATTTTATTATGGCAAGGAAAGAATATAAGACATTTATCAAAGATAAAAAAACAAATGTACACCGACTACTTATGGGTGGAATTAGAGCTTGCAGTTATAAGCATAAGATTCCGTTAAGTTTTGGAAATTTATAGCTTTGGGTACTAAACCACCATTAACTATTATGGTCTCTCAGTTTAGTGAACAGGAGTGGATTTATTTTTTCCCCAAGAAATTTTTTTAATAGACCCTTGATTGGGCTGGAGACTGCTGACTCTTCTGTTAACAGAAATTTAGAGGTAGATTCGGACATTAGGTTAATTTCCCTGTTGGTTTCAGACCAGGAAGTTTTATCATTGATAAAATCACAAAGGGTATTTGTGACAAGCACCTCCCTAACAATTACTCGCTTATTACCCACCCATCATACATGTTGCAGGGATGCATAGGGCACCAATCCCCTTGCAGAACACCCAATGCAGAGAGAAATAACAGTACTGCTGTTTCCTGTTGACAAGGGGAGGTTTCATCTGATTGGGCTTGGAGAAATCGGGCCATTTGTTCAGGAGAGACAGCCTTGCACCCGGGATGTCACCTCCAGTTGTATTGAAGCCACACAAGTTTGTGTTTCCCCACTGTTCCAGCCTAGGGGGGGCAGGGGGAGAGAGAAAGAGGGCACCAGAAGGTGGGATTTTACTCTGCTGCTGGATCACATTGCCCTGAGCTAACTTTTGGGGCTGATGGACACTCCCAGCTAGTGAATCAACATCAACAAGCCCCTTGCAAAATGCGCTTTCAGTTTCTCCCCTAGACCCTCATTCCTCCCTCTCTCCCTGTAAAAATGCCTCATGCCCTCCTGACACAGTGCAGGACTTTGGGGGCTACCACAATTAGGTGCAATCCATCTTTGCATTCATTGCTGCTGCTGTTTGAAAACGGTTTCTATGTAGAGTCTCCTCTTGAGGGAAGAGAACCCTGTGGGTGAAGTGAGGATGCAGAGGGGGCTACATTCACAACCTTTGCTACTCACCACCCTCTCCAGCTCTGCTAATCTCACTCACTCACTATGGATTCTGTAGGATCAGCAGAGCTGAGGCCGGTGCAGGACTGGATTTGGGAACTGCCTGGCTGCTGTCTGAGATTAGGAGTGCAGGCAGGGCAACCTCTGAGGGGACTGAGCTCTGTGTTTATAGCTCTTCTGTCCTCTTCCAGTCCCCATCTCTACCTCCTTCAGATGTTCTCACTAAAACAAGGAAAGAAACCTGCCTGTGCCTTGAATTTTTAACCCACCCAGATCGCCTTCCTCTTGCAAATTACGTTGAGAGACTTACTTTGAAAGGGGACTTGCAGAGCCGACCTTCAAATGCCGTTATTTACCTGCTGTGTAAATAACAAACTCCTGTATGTACTCCCTGCCCCAAGATCACAACTCCCTCCCACAGCATTCCTCAGCGTGGGGAGAGTCTGCTTAGCCCTGGGGAGCAGGGACTCCACCAACAGAGTTAGGTAGTTCTGGCTGGGTGGCTGGCTCTGCTCTGGGAGAGGAGGAGTTGGTGCAGGCATTAATGCTTTACACCACTGGATTCAATAGATGTTTTGCCATTGACTTCAACAGGTGAGGATTGCATTCTTTGCTTTGGTTCTTATCAGGCAGTAGTCTGCTGTGTGTAAACAAACTGTTCATTCACACGGATCTACGTACTCCCTGCCCCAGGATCATAACTCCTTCCAACACCTTTTCAGCTGAAGTTTACTAAGAGAGGGAAGGAACAATAAGAATAAAAAGTGAGACTGTGAGGTTATGAGAGAGGAAGTGGCTCTCGGGCTGCTGAGGTCTGGGATCAGGCTGCAATCTTCTCTACTGCCTGCTGGCTGGGTCCCAACGTTCGGCTCTGTCCGTCAAACTCCAGAAATCCTGACATAACTTAAAAACCTGACTCCACTGTATTACATAAGAACTGCAAAACCTCAGAACTTAAAAATTACACAACTGATTTTCAAACTGTAGACTAAAGTCGGAACTAGAATGCACACTTGAATTTTCTAACACCTCTACACACTGACACTGACAATTTTAAGACACACTTTTCCCCATCAGGAGAAACCATCACAAAAGGCACAAAAACACATCTACCTCCGATTTTCAAATGTCTGTAACTTTTGTTTTTCATCCAATTTGCATGACGTTCGGACAGATTCTACCCCTCATCCATGCGATTCTCCCTAGAAAATTTCAAACTGATAGGATAAATCATCCTGATTTGATAAACAGTAGAATTTATGTGATTCTAACAGAGTGCAACTTGCTTTAAATGAGTGTCATATGTATCTCATTTACAAAATGGATTCAAACTGCTAGCGTTTGCAGAAACTGAAAGGGAAGTAACTACTTTTTATTTTAAATGAATCTGCATTTAAAAACTTTGTTAAATATTATACTTTTCCATTCTTTTCTGTACTTTGCATATTATTTTTGGATCTCATGCAGAAAATTAAGAGATGAGTTTTCTTTAAAGAGTCTTGAACAAATTTTGCTGGCCTTGAAGCTTCTACACATTGCTGTTGCACTTCTTATTGTCCTGTGCACACATTTCACACACACACAAGTATCTCTATTCTCTTATCAGAGCATGCCACAGAATTTGACACAGGCCTACTATCAACATTTATTTTCTAGTTCTTCCAGTCACAACTTAAGTACCACAGCTACAAAACGGGTTTTTAATATTATGATTGATGATTAGCAGTAGGAGATAAGAGAGGCTAGACAGAAAGACAAAGCCTCTTCAGAATAGAGGCTGCTTTCACACAAGATGATTTCTTCCATGATTGTCTTTTTTTCATGATTTTTAGTGATGTCACCGATCGTGGAATTAATTTCTGGGTACCCATTCTCATGGAACTTATCTCCCACGATTGTTAGTGACATCACTCACCCCTTTCCACGCCCACTATCCGTGTCTTTTGCAGCTGCTTCCACACGTTGCATGATGGGTTAGGTATTGGTACATCACTGTCCACTTATTTCCTGTGGCCCAGTATGAATTCCAGGAACACCCCTCTCACCTTCACAAGAGACACTCAGCCCCACATTAGATGACACAATTGTAATAATGCTGGCATTCCCATGTTAAAGATTTCATACAAGCATAACAGCTGCCACTGTAAGAGTAGGATTTCCAAGACTGGTGACTAATGCATGATGACTTGGGGCATTTTTAGACATGGCAGCATTTCCCAGCATTTCAAAAGTCCAGATTCGGCAAAACTAAGCTGGGCAAAAGACACAGAAAAGAGAATTGGTCACCTACCTCGGTGAATTATTTTCTTCCTCTGCTAGGCAGACAGTCCTCCGGCTGGGTAGCTCTTCCCTTTGACCAGCAGGAGGCAGAAGAAATCAGAAGACCTTTCTTTGCTACCCTCTATCTTCTCCAGGAGTACCAAAGCGGAGGAACGGCAGCCTTGTGATGAGACAATTTGAAAAACAACCACCACGAAGAACTGCTCTAGATCCACTGATCCATAAACTTAACGTTTGGGATGAAAAACGCCCAACCAACTCTAACCCCTGTGTACTAAACGGAAAACACTCACAGGAAACTTCCTAATCTAAACTCAACTAACAACTTCAGCTGCATCCCTTTCTGTTTTCTGGGTGGGTCCGGAGGACTGTCTGCCTACCAGAGGAAGAAAAGAATTCACCGAGGGAGGTGACTAATTCTCTTTTCTCCCCCCGCTGCAGACAGTTCTCCGGCTGGAATATACCCAAGTCCCAGATGCTCTTTTACGGGAGGGAAGAACCAGCCCCAGGCGAATCCAGCACTGCCTGAAGCACTCTCCTTCCAAGTACCTATCTTGTAGTGCCTCACGAAAGTGTGAAGCGAAGACCAAGTAGCTGCCCTGCAGATCTCCTCATAAGATGCTCTCGCCTTAAAGGCATATGAAGTAGCAGCTCCCCTCACAGAGTGAGGCCAAATCTGCAGTGGCGGAGCCTTACCCTTGGCTTTATATGCTTCAATGATAGCATGCTTTACCCATTTTGAAATTAGTACTTTAGAAGCCTTAGTGCCTTTTAGGCTAGCTCGTAAGTTAACAAAGAGCTACAGGAGTCCTCTCCCCTTATATGCAGGGCCTTCAGGGAGGCCAAATGAGTCTGGGCCCAGCGGAAGGGAAGGAGCCCTCGACCCTCCCTGATGGTTCACATAAGTCTTTGCTGTGGTGTTGTCCCTATAGATGAGGACATGATCCCTGCGGAGGAGAGGGGACAACCGTTCCAGAGCCAGCCGGATCGCCCTGAGCTCCAGGAAATGTATGGACCTGGAGCACTCCCTCAGTGTCCAGAGACCCTGAATGGACCGCCCCTCCATGTGAGCCCCCCAACCCAAGAGGCTGGCGTCGGTGGTGATCACCCGACGGGGAGGCTCTGTTAGGGGAACCCCTACTGAAAAAATGGCCAGGTCTAACCACCAAGATATGGATGACTTTAGGTGGCTGGGGATGACTACCCAAGGATTTCCCCCTGACGTGAGCTCTCTTTGGAACGGTCTGAGCAGCTGCTGCAAGGGTCTTAGGTTGCAGCGTGCCCACTGAACCTGTCAAGAGCAGGATACCATCAAGCCTAACAACCTCGCTAGGGATTTGAGTCTCAGACGTTGCCTGGACCGGAGCAGACGCACCAGAGTCTGTATAGTCTCGTTTCTGGGTCGGTACAAACACGGCGTCTAAGGTGGTATCTATGATCACCCTGAGGTGCTCTATCCTTTGGCTTGGGGCTAGCTGACTCTTGGCCAGGTTCATTATGAACCTGTGGGCCCCCAGGTAGCTGATCACCCTGGCAATATCCCTGGCCGCTCTTTCCTGAGATGGAGCCCTTATCAGGAGATTGTCCAAGTATGGGAAAACATGAATTCCCTCTTTTCGGAGATTTGCAATTAAGGGGATGAGTGTTTTGGTGAACGTCCGGGGAGCCAACGATAGGCCGAAGGGAAGGGCCGTGTACTGCCAATGGCTCCCGTTGAAGGCAAACCGGAGCCATTGCCTGTACGCCTGAAGAATAGGGATGTGGAGACAGGCCTCCCTCAGATCGAGGGAGGCCAACCAATCCCCCCTGGACGGGCACTGACAAATCGAGTTGATCAATTCCATTTTGAACCTTAGTGGTCTGACCCCCTTGTTCAAATGTTTCCGGTCCCAAACTGCTCTCCATTGGCCCAACCTTTTTGGAATCAAGAAAATTATGGAGTATAGACCTAGGCCTTTCTCGGTTTCTGGAACTTCTTCTGTTGCCTCTATAAGAGACAGTCTTTCTATCTCTGAGGCCATAGCAGCAAATTTTTGGGGGGTCTTTGGAGACCAGGGAGGGGAGAAACCTGCTCCTTGGATTGCCTCGGAGCAATAGGGCGTAACCGTGACGCACAATTTTCAGGACCCAGGCATCTGAAACTGCATTTTCCCAGGCCCTGCAGAAACGCAGTAGTCTGCCCCCTATGCCTCCATCCCCCTGCAAGTCATGCTTGTTTGCCTGGCTGTGTGCTGGCGGCCTCACATGGCCTGCCACGGTCAGATCTACGTTGTGTCTGGCCCCTGAAATGAAAAGGCTGCCTGGACAATTCCCTATCTCTAAACTGATTCCGTCTCTGAAAAGGGTTAGATGATGGGGGGCCCCCCGAATTTGAATACTGGCGCTTTACAAACCCTTTTTCTAGCCCTGAACTATTGTAAGGTTTTAGTCTTTGTTTTATCATTGGCCTCTGTCAGAATCTTATCCAGATATGTACCAAACAACTTAAACCCTTTGTAGGGACCCCGGAACCAGGAGACTTTTTGCTGTGGCGTCTCCTTGCCAGGATCTAAACCAGAGTCTCCTCCTAGCCACCACTGCTAGGGATACAGCTCTGTATGACCAGGCGATGGCATCCGCAGTGGAGTCTGCCAAGAAAGCGCTGGCCAACATCACCCGGGAGGAGAGAATGTTGGATCTTTCCTCCGAGATATGCTCAAACTGCATCTCCTGCAGTCATGTCATGTTTGCCCTGGCCAGGTAAGAGGACAGAATGTTTATACGGAGGGAATTAGACGAAGCATCTAGACCCTTCCTCAGGGCTCCCTCAATAGCCCTATCTGAGAGATCCTTAGGGAAGCAATCTCCCTCAGTAGGGAACACCATCTGTCTCCCGAGGGGGGCAGCGGCCGCCTTGGGGTTCTTGAACAGCCCTCCTTTCGCCTCAAAAAGGTATACAGAGACTCCTGAGTCTTGTTCATTTTGCCAGATTTGGTGGGTGCTTTCCACTCTGCCAGGACTAATTTTTCAAAAGCCCTGTCCAAGGGGACTCCCACGTCCCTTTCCTGCACCGAGGGGATAAGTTGCCGCTCATCCTCCTCGTCAGAGTCAGATGATTGGTCTTTACTGCGCTTTTCTTCTAATTTCATGGTCCGTATCACCTGCGTCATTAGTTCCTCCCTGAAGTGAAGAGGGAACGGCCTCTCCTGGTCCCTGCTTGAGTGAGGGGACTCCTACCATTCTCCGTCCTCTAACTCAGACTGTTGCAGGACAGAGTCTGACTGACTCAGAGTGGTTAGCTGAACTGGACGCTACAGGTCCCCTGATCCTATCCCCCTCCTCTGAGGAGCTACTGCCCTGAGAGTGTGGTGGGGAACTCAGAAGGCAGGCAACTGCGCCTCCTGTAGGCCGACAGGGTTTTCCCGCCCTTTTTGTGTACCTCTTTTTTTGTGGTGAAGCCTTCCCCACCCCTGGGGTTCCTTTTCTCTTTCTTCCCTGCCCCCTGGAGAGAGAGGACAGCAACTCTAAAATCTTCCCCATGGTGTCATTTAGGTTTTTTAAAACCTCGTTTGTACCCCATCCCTGTGGAGCAGATACCACAGCAGCCGCCGGCGGTTCTGCCTGCTGTGAACCCTGCCGGGGAATTAAAATTTTAAAAAAGGAGTCGGTTACTAGGTTGCAGGGCTGCCTCGTGGGGGTGGGGGGTGGGTCACAGCGATGCCTGGGGGCAGTTTACCTCCTCTCTGGAGGCACCGTCCATGCCTGTGCTGCTTTCCTGCTGCTGCTGCAAGGGAGAATACAGCAACCTCAGACGCGTCCGCCCCAAGTTGGCGGGGGAACCCGGTTGCAGAGCCTTACTGCCGCAGCAGAAGACTGTGGGGGATGGAGGAGAAAGTCCGTTCTCATTTTCCCCTGCCGGGCTTCTCCTTGCTCTTGGGCTGCTGAGCGAGAGCTGGCCTGGGTGCTGTCCTCGCTCTGGACTGGCTCTGCCTGTACAGAGAAAACCCCTGCGGCCCCGTCAAACTGAAATGGATTTTTCAGCTTAGCTAACTCCTTTCTCTTCTCTCTGTACCAGAGCTCGCAGAAGCTGATCCTGCTGGTCCAAGGCAGAAGATGAAACTGGAGAAGATAGGGGGTAGCAAAGAAGGAACATGCGTGAAAGGTCTTCTGATTTCTTCTGCCTCCTGCTGGTCAAAGGGAAGAGCTACCCAGCTGGAGGACTGTCTGCAGCAGGGGGAGAAATATAGTTTAGCAAACACATTATGAGACAGGGAGGTAACTCACCAAATTTAAATAAGATACAGTCCTATGATTGCTTTACTACTACCACCAACCCCTTTTCCTTGCACTCCTCATTTATTACCAACTTACTGGTTTAAGAGAGGAGTTAAGGCTCTTAAAAATTCAATCATGCTCAAAAAAACATGGAAATTGTAAGTTAAGGCTTATGCCTTAACTTGCATGCAATGTAAGCAGTAAAACATACAGTCTCACATAATGTGCTCGCTTACAACTTAGGTTCCATGAACCCACACTTTGCCTTGGTCTTTCAGCCCCAAGCCTCCTTCTCTGCAGGTTAGGGGCAACCCTGAAGCTAGGGACAGCAAACCCCTCCCTGTCCCAATATTATGGACTTGATTGCCACCTCTACTGTAGCCACAATTTCTCCTTCATTTATAGGTCCCCTCTCAGGGAGCAGCTGCCCCCCAAACATTATTCTTGAATACACATCACCCATCTCTCAGCCTTCTCTCTCCTAAATATTCCCGCCAGCACCTCAGTACCTGCTCCTCATAAACACACTGATCCCTAACCCTGACTGACTCAGAGTCTTGTCCCCCCCATACAGGCTGCTTGCCCACAATACACAATCTAACGTTAGATAGCAATTAACGTTAGATTGTGTAACGTGGGCAAGCAGCCTTCCCTCATTTGTCAGAGAAAGTAATCTAGTCCTGTCACTAGGGTGGCCATACTTCCCCTTTAAAAGAGGACGCTTAGGAAAAATACATGTTGCAGGGCTGCACTGGTTCCAGCACAGTCCTACACCATGTATTTTTCATAAGTGTCCTCTTTTAAAGGGGAGGTATAGCCACCCTAACTGTCACTAACATGAGTTGAAATTAATGTTAAATTTGAATTGAACATTAATTAAACTCACTGAAAAAATTACCCGAGGGGAGGAGCCCAGCAGCAGTATCAACATATCCCCTGCGGAGCATCACTTCCTCTGGTGCTGGAACTCCAGTCAGGGCTCAGTTTGTTGTTGCTGGGGATACAATGAGAAGAGCACTTACCTCACATGGATCTCATGTAATTGCTGCTTTCTCGTGAGATTCAAGCAGAAGTTCGTGGGCAAGCAGCCACACACCCTTCCTGCATCTGGCTGCCTATTGCCCATATACAAACTGCTCCCCACTTATGTCTGCCCCCAGTCTTGTCTGCCAGCACATATCCTGTACCCATCAACCTTGTCCCCTGGCAAATATGCCCCCCTCCCCCAGTACTTGGATGTCCCGTTGTCCCCAACCCAACTGAAACCACATACAAAAAGCATAGATAGACTCGCCTTAACTATAGAGCTGTAACTGTGGGTATATAATGTAATATACGAACACGCAGAAATGTAGGTTATTTCAAAACAAGCCTTATAAGGGCAGCCATATAGCTGGCTATAAGACAGTGTGCTGGACTGGGATGCAGGTGGGGAGAGAAAGGTAAGAGGCAGCCAAGAAGTTTCTGGACTGACTGTACCCAGGTACACTGGAGAAACCAAGGAAGGTGCCTGCCAGAACTGCTTAACAGCTTCTTGCCCTTGGTGCAGTTTTACACACAGAGCATTAACAAGAGGTGACACTACCCACTCAAAGGTGAGTGGGTAGTGTGCCACCTGTTAAGTCACTGGTTTTGGTTGGTTCAGAGCTGCTCTGTGGCTGCTGTGCAGAGTCTCCAGCAATGCGGAGTCCACTGTGGGTGCAGCTATGTATTCCCCACCCCCTTCCGTGTAGCCGTTGTGTTGTCCGTTAGCTTACAAGGAAGTGGGGAGCCTGGGGGACTGGAAACTGTGGCACGGAGAGAACCCACAAACCAGGTTTTTTTCCTTCCACAGTATCTGCTGCTGCCAGGGAGTGACAGATACCAGCAGATCTCCCCTTCTGAGGTCTGTAGTCCAGTGGGAGGATTCCTGGCGGTGCATGGGACAATCCTCATAGACTACGGGAGTCACAACCCACTGCAGCTTCCACTATAGCCACTGAGATCCCAGCAGTTCTGACGGCAATAAAAGGCTTCCCTGACCCCCCCTGCCACTCATGGCAGTGTCTCCGGGATCCACTAGTGGGGGGTGGGGAACGGGTGGAAAACCCCTTCATACATCAGCTACTGAAGCAAGAAGCTGCTGATGGATGAAGGAGTTTCCCCAATCCCCACCCCCTACTGCTCACACTATTGTTACTGGGATCCTGGTAGTGTGATACCTATGACTTCATCACAAGAGGTAAGGTGGGGGGTGCTCTCTCCTCTCCCAGCCACTTAGAGGCTCCTCAGCCCCCCAGGCAGCTTGAAGAGGAAAGTGCACCCCCTACCGCTAGCTGCTTCTAATGCAACCTCAGGGCAGCACTGGGATTGTATTAGAAGTAGCTAGGGGGAGGGGGTTACCATTACAAGCAGCTAGAAGCAAGGAGTGCTCTCTCCTCTCCCAGCTGCTTGAGGGTCCAGCTGTTTCACTGCACAGCTGGGAGAGGAGGGAACACCCCTTCCTCTAGCCGCCTGCTATCATTCACTGATGGAGGAGAGAAGAGGCCATCTCCTCTCCCAATGGAGGATGGCAAACTGCAAAGGGGTGTGTGTGTGTGTGTCTCCTCTTCCAGAAGCTGGGAGAGGAGAGAGCAGCCACAGGCAGATGCTGTGGCACTGAAGTGTTCTCTCTGTGCCACGGCTTCCAACCCGCCCTTCCTGCACTCCAGCCCAACTTGGTGGGTGGTCACTACCTTCCCACCAAACTGGATTGTTTATGTTTATATCCCATCCTTCCCTCTAAGGCTCAATGTAGCTTACAACATATACAAGCATGTAAATGCATATAAAAATCACCTTAAAAATGTCACCGCAACCCACTAAATCCACCCCAACAACCCCATTCCTGCCTGGCCAAACAATCGCTTTCAGAAGATAAGCAGACTCAAGCTTAGACAAATCTCCAAGGGATGAGAATTCCATAACTTGGGGGCAGCCAAGAATGCCTTTCTGCGTGCCCTTGGCAGGCAGATGGCACCTGCAAGAGGGCTCTCCCAGCTGACCTCAGAAACCATGATGGAACATGAGATGAGGCGGTCTTTCAGATATTTGGGGCCCACCTACAGAGTTTTCTGAGTGGGTGCTCACATGCAAAAATTCTGTGGGTAGTCAATGTGTCATCTGTTAACACCCAGAGAGAAGCCACAGACATTACCTGGTCTCACAAGCACAATGGAAGCTACAAGAGAACTACACTGAGAAGAGCACTTTCCTATTCAACTTAGCCAGCATTTAAAAGTCATATATTCCTAGGTGCCATAAATGCCCCCCTTTTCATGCATCTCCCTGATTCTTATGAACCACGGTTCTGCCCACCGAGGATGGCAAGAAACACAGAAACCTGACATACTACATGGATACGCTAATGTGGTCATTTTCTGATCATAGGCCCACAGCAGCTGGAACATTTATTGGCTGTCTGCATTGTGAACAAATGCCATATTGCACTGTTAATTCAGCTCTCTAAACCAACATGCCCATCCTCTTATTTATTAAATGTATTTATAGGACACCTTATCCCAAGAGCTCAGGGAAAGTTATAGCACATAAATCCACATAAAATAGTGTTTTTAAAAAAGACATAGAATAAAAAAATAAAATAAAATCAATATAAATATAAAATCCCTCAAATCCTTTAATCTAACACTGGTCAAATAGGAAGGTTTTACAGGGTCTCTGAAAAATGCTTAGGCTTTGGCAACTTCCAAGGGAAGGGAGTTCCATAGCTGTGGAGTAGTCACTGTACAAACTTGGTACAGTAATAGAACTAGCAGGAAGTTGTTCTCGGCTGACCATCACAATGGGTGGTCTTTCATATTACACACACACACACTCAAGCCATGTAGGACGTAGATATTTCATTATCTAGTTCACCAATTCTTCCAACAGGCATGTGCCTTCTGAATCATGGATACTGTATTTTAGTGTTATAACAAACCAGTGTGTCCCAGCACCAAACAAAAGGACTTACTGTATCACCCCCAGCCCCTACCAGCAAAAGAAGAAAATCACTAATAAGAAAAGATACTTACTAGTTGGGTATATACACTTGCTTTAACTTGCTTTCTGCTTCCGCTGCTTTCAACCGTTTCTTTAAAAAAACACAATAAAGAAAATTAAAGAATAAAAGATATATTTATTTTAGCTGGGATTCAGTAAATCCCCCTGCTCTCAACCCTTATCACTGAAGCGTCTGTTAATGCATAGGAAACAGATTAATTCATTAGCATTAGAGGCTGCTGTGCATGCTGGCAATGAAATAGTCATTGAAAATCCAACTGTCAGCATCAAGGGGTTAACCAGGGTAACTTTTGTCAACTAAAATAAATTTTCACAGCTACAGTCAAAGCACATCTCTCATAGTTCATTTTTTTAAATAAAAGAGATTGTATGGGCTGCTCTCTCTAATGCACCCCTCTCCCCCAGAAAAGGCCTTTGAAATTTCCTTTACTGCTCATTTGTCACCTTATTAACTTGCAATTACACATTACAGTCACTTCATTTCCATGCTCAGTTCTGTACCTGATCATGTGGAGTTAAACATCAACCAGAGAGGTTTTTAGTTTCTAAAGCAGAAATGTTGGGGGACACTAAAACAGAGTATAAAACCCCTTTAAAAGGAAAAAGAAAAGAAATTACACAGTTTTGTAAGATAAGATTGCAAGAAGCAATGTATAGTGAAATAGGGAAAGATAGCTGGACAGTGGAATAAATAAATAAATAAATAAACAAAAAAACAAACAAACTTTATTCGGGCCCTAACTAGAGCCATGGTCCTACATAAAACCAACATAAAATCATCGAAATTCCTGCGTTTGCAGGCTTTGAAGCACAAGTCAAATACAGTGGTTACAAAACAAAGTCGAGTCCGGGTCGATAAAAATCAGCAGGAACATAGATTCTGTTTAACATACAAGAGTCCTATGTGTGTCAGGTTCATCTAAGCATCTAAACATCCAAATTTTCAGTACGCATAATAATGTAATCTCGGGCCACTTTTGCCGTCCCGAGAATTGCTTCTCGGGATTTATTTCCAATGCAATGTAACAATAATTGCAAGGGTGACAAGTTACCCATCTGCGGGAGCCATGATGTCAGGTGGGGACAGTGGAATAGGCTTCTAATGAAATTACGGAAACTAACAGAACACACTAAGGAAAAACATAAAAAATTACCTAATAAGATGCAAGAGATGGTGGGGAGGAGAAAGGGGCAAACTCAAACTGCATTTTTAATTGGCTCTATTATATAGGCCACTGATCTCCAGATTTTTGGACCAATGGGCCACTGTAAGCGCTCAATATTTCTTGAGGTTCTCTCGCTGGAGTTGGCCACAGCCTAGCGCATGTTCATGGCAAGCTAGGCGTGTGGCACAAAGAAGGCAACCTTAGTCCTCTCTAGTATTTCCTGGGG
Source organism: Sphenodon punctatus (assembly GCA_003113815.1). Classification (NCBI taxonomy): domain Eukaryota; kingdom Metazoa; phylum Chordata; class Lepidosauria; order Sphenodontia; family Sphenodontidae; genus Sphenodon; species Sphenodon punctatus. Next base: position 193,851 of record QEPC01007542.1, on the reverse strand, counting down.
GAGGGAGGGCCAGGGGATGGCTGCAACATTTGTCATAAATTAAAATGAAGGAGTATTCCAATCTGATCGACACCTGAGAGACCGAAAAACAATTAAAAAGTAACACATGTTATTGAAAGTGCCCTCAGAATACCAATTCAGAAGAGAATCTTTGTCATTAATTCTAACACTAGAACAGCCAGACATTCAAAAAGAACTGGGTCAGACTGAACTGAGCATGTGCGCGCTCTAGGCAGACGTGGGAAACAAGGCTCCCCTCCCAGGCCAGACTAAACTCGCTTTTTCAGCGCCGAGACGCACTACAACCAGCCCCAAAAAATCAACAAATGCCGGGGGTAAGTCAGGGGAAAAGAAAAACCGCAAACCAACCTAAGATTGAGAGATTTTACCTGCGGGACAGAAACGAGGCCCAGCAGCACTCTCAGCCCAGCCTGGTGAATAAAATGGCTGACGCAATCACCCAGACAGAGGGAGGCACAGACCCAGCAGTTAGCAGGGAACTGAAAGACTTAATTAAAGGCTTGAGGCAGGATTTGGGGGCTGCGGCACAAGCCAGAGAAAAGCTGGCAACTGAAGTCAATAAACTACAGGTGACAACTGAACTTAACATAAAAAAACTGGAGGGACTCTCCAAAAGAATGGAGACTGCTGAATCCAGAATAATAAGTTTAGAAGATAACTCCCTGGGGAATGAAGATCAGATAAGAAAAATGAAAGAGAAGATAGATTACTTGGAGGAGAAAACAGAGGACTTAGAAAATCGCTCCAGGCGATCAAACCTCAGATTTACCGGCCTAGCAGAGGGATCAGAAAAGGGAGATGCAAAACAACTTATAAAAGAGTTACTACAGGAGCTCTTCCCAGAGGACCCAGAAATCCAGCAGGCCAGAATGGAGCAGGCACATAGAACAGCCAGACAAGCCCCAAAGGAGGGAGATTACCCACGCACTATCATTGTCAAGTTTCTGGAATATCAAACAAAAGAAAAAATTCTAAGACTGGCAAGGAGCAAGCAGAAACTAGAATTCAAGGGAAAGGCGATCAGAATCTTCCCAGACTATGCAGCAGCCACAATATACAAGAGAAGAAAATGGGGGAAATTCTTCGCCATACTACACGAAAAGAAACTGCAACCTCAACTGATGTTCCCAGCCAAGATGAGCATTGCGTGGAAAGGGAAGAGAAAATTCTTCACTGACCCCGAGGACTTGGAAATATTTCTAAAAGACAGTAACCCGGCCTAAAGAAACAAAAGACCTGGAACTAAAAATACCACGGAGTGGACGTGACAACGTGCAAGAAGCAAAAACACAAAAGACTAACAAAAAGAGGAGAGGCAGAGAAGGGCTGCCTTCACAAGGATGACAAAGGTTAAGGTTAAAATTAAGGGCTGAAATGTTAATGCCTTTTTATGTATTGACAAGTGTTCTTGCTAATGCAGAAATTGCTAATGCAGAAATTTAAACCAGAAGGTTAAGAATGGGACTGTTAACTCCCTTGTTTTAGGTATGACAGAAGCAACTGCAAAGCAGCAGGTTAAACCACTTGTTTGAGGGAGTAGATGTCATCCCTTTTTCATTTTAGCTGAGAGGTAATCGCTAAAGCAGTAAGTTAATTCAGCTGTTTAAGGGATGAACTGCTGAGAGGTGGACCCAGAGGGGCAGAATCCACTTGTTTGAGGGAGTAGATGTCATTCCCTTTTTCATTTTAGTTGGGAGGTAACTGCTGATAGCAGGAATTTAATTCAGCTGTTTAAGGGATGAGTTGTTGAGCTGTGGACCCAGAGGGGAGAAACTTAAAAAGTGGAGAGGCTAAAGAAAATGGCCTCTATACGGTTAACAAATATTAAAAGTTAGCAAGGGGGATAATAGCAATGTTTTCAATAGATGACAGAACTAAGGGTCAAAGCAGAAATGTAAATTAATTGTTTAAGGGCTGGGATATTAACCTGTTTTAATTGTAGGTATGAAGCAATTGAAAGGATAGGAACATAAGCTACTGATTCAATAAAGGTTAAGGTTATTAAGGTACAGTTAGAATTAAAGGCGGGGGACAACGAGACCCCCAAAGGTTTATTGGCTTAGAAAAATGAATAGAACAATACAGACGAGGGCAATGGAGAACTGCACTGAATACAAGGGGAGAAATGTTAATGTTAATGTTGGAAGCAATTACAAACATAGAAGTGTAAACCAGTAGGTGGAGGGCTGAGACATTAATCCTCTTTCCACTGTCAAATAGAAACACCTGTAAATGTGGAAAAGCTAACCACTTTTCTGTTTTTTTTATAACAAAGGCTGAGATCATCAAGGCCCAGCTGGAAGGGAAGGTAGGGGGGAATTAATCTGCTAAAAAAGCTGGTAGTCTTGAAACAGGGGGAACAGAAGATAAGCTGTAAAAGACAGTGCAAGCCTGACACCAATACCAAAACCAAAGGACAAAAGCCCAACCAGACAAGCGAGATACAAAATCATAAATGAACCCTATAAAGGGGAAAGAGGGGGAAACCCTGGACATAGGGTCCTGGGAGGGGACCCAAAGAGGAGAGAAGAAAAGCAACCACGATGCATGCTCAGGCAAGAAAAAGTAGAAAGGGGGAAAGGAGGGGGGGATGGGAAGGGGGGGTAGGGGTTTTTGTTATAGGTCATCCCAAGGCACAAAATAGAATTAAACCAGCAAAGCAGACACCAATACGAGACAAGATAACTTTATTGAGCAGGCAAAAAACAAGCAAAATAAAAGATGGATACGCTTAAAACATTAAAAAAAAAAAAAAAGAACTGGGTCCAGAACTGGAGTGGAAGAGGGGGGAGGAGGAAGAGGATTTGTAAGAAAAATGTGTTTTTAAAATGGTCTTATAAACACACAGTGTGAGTGAATCTTAGCTATACCCTTTAGCAGCTGAGCAAACAAGGGCCAAATAGGAAAATATGTCAGTAGAATAATATTACATGTAGCCAAAGAGTGAAATTTTGCAATTTCCTTAATGACCATTACACATCTTTTTAAAAAAGAGATCTTTAAAAAAATCTTTTTAAAAAATCACTATGTTGAACACATTCTTCCAACCTGCTCATATTTTAGGTATCTGAACTTTGAAGCATGGGGAGCAGCTACAGAAATAAAATTTTACAGAGATCCTTCCACTCTGTGGGATGTTGTGTTGCCATTCGTTACTATTTCTGAATTCAAGCCTCTCTCTCAAGGATGAGCAGACTCCTAAATGGGAGGGAACCAGTTTGTGAGACCTTAAAAAGTTATTTGATTAAGGAGGTGATTGACAGACAGCAGTTATTTAAACCTAAGTCTAGTTTTAATGACATCAGAAACAAATCCAGACAAAAACTTCCATCCTGGTAGCCTAAAAGCTTCTAGTGGATGGCTTTCTGGGCATAGCAGAACTGCTATGGCCTCTTCTAACAAGCACAAATCATGCTGTTTTAGGCACTTTGTATCCATGCTACCAGCAGATAGGACACTGGCACATTTTCAAGAGTGGTGTCCAGATGCAACCTTTTTGGAAGACGAAGATGATGACAATGACAACGACTTATACTTCCTTCAGTGGGAAACTAGGAATTCCAAGATTATCTAGGTTTCTGTTTTTTTCAGGAGATCTCAAAGTCTGGATTACAACTATTCCTAGAAAACCTAAAAGATGACTTTCAGTGGGAAAAGTCCGACTCAAGCCCAGAAATTTGGCAAGAGACTTCATCAGTCCTTAGATTTCAGTTGTTTCAGACGGCAAGTCCCTGTTCTTAGATTGTAACTCTGAGCTTGAAGCAGAGCTCTTTAGTCAAGAATGCTTTCAAAGAGTGCAGCTATAGGCAAAGTCTATGAAGTGTTGGGAGACAGGACCCCATCTCATAGGGTTTGCCCCATCTCTGGCCTGTCATAAGTGTAGCAATGGTGCTTCCATTTCTAAATAAAGTCTGATCTCATTAAATCTAGAGTCACTGTGGAGATTTTACAGTATTTTGAAAGGGATGGCTTAGTGGACCAAGTGAGGAAGTCTGAGTAAGTTAGTCTTTGAGGCCATTATTTCAGCTCTCTAAAGGCCTAATCGACAAAACGTTAGGATAGCTTGTGCATCCAGGAAAGCACACCAGAGGATTTTAAAAACAACAACATTTCTGCAGTCCTCAAGACAGCACAGCTCACTAGTCCAAGCAACTGCAAACAGGAAATTTGTCATTGCCCTTGCCCGTCCAATGTCCTATTCCATGCCCTTATTCATCTATATGCTTTTGCTTACTTATACGTTGTAAACTCTTCAGGGCTTTTGACTTAACTGGCAAGTGCCAGGCACATCTGCAATACTCCAGTGAAAATAATCATCCATGAGTCCTGGACACTAAAGTTGTCAGCCTCTTGGACCGTCTATTTAGGGATGTCAGCAAAATATAAGCACCATCTCTTAAAACAACCTACAAATTATTACTAAAGACATGACCAGGTGAAAGTAGACACATCCAAATATAAAGCCTCTAGAAAAGGTTCAAAATAAATTTTGCCGCTTTCTCAAAGTCGGACCGAGTGTTCCTGGTGCTGTCCTTCGAGCAGAAACCGGTGTCAATTCTATGACTGCCTTGGCCAGGATGGCGTTCATTAGATTGTGGCTGCGTTTGCTAGCCCAAAAGGAGGGGGCTTTCCCCCTGCTCTGCCTTAGAGAGGAGCTTACTGCATTAAACTCAAGGGCCTATCCTTGGTTACTTTATTTGGCCCAGATTATAGCCAATTGTGGCTTCTCATTTGATTACTTTAAGGGGAAGACCCTGGGGTCTATTAAAGCAGAAATCTGCGAGAGGATTAATGATATTGCACATCAGGAAGATATAGCAGATTTAGCCAGGTGGAGGGTTGCTCCACGTTTACAACAGTTCAAGATCCATGTGAAGTTCAAGGGATATTTGGACATGCTTGCAAATTCACATTTACGTAGGCTATATACCTACCTACATTTCCAGTTTATTTATTCAGCAGTCATAGAAGGTAGGCACAAACAGGTGGTATATAGCAAACGCCTGTGCTCTTGCCCATTACTAGAGGTGGAATCAATGGACCACCTCTTACTGAGATGCCCATATTATGAAGCCTTGAGGGTAACTTGGCTCTTGCCGCTATTAAAAAAGGGCCTTGACTTTGATACTGAAGGCACTTAAATATTTCTTTTATCCTTGACAGAGAAGGAAGAACTGATGGCAATTGCCACATTTTTTTAGTTTGGCAGAAAAAACAAGAGCTCGAATTTGTAGAGACTGAGTTTTCTATCGTCAGTCTGAGTTATTTTGTTAGTTTTGTTATGTAGACCCTTGATGGGCGGTTGGGGTTTTCCTTGTGGGATGGTTGTGACTTTTGTAATTTTGTAGGTTGTGTGATTTACCTACGTGGTTTCCTTTTAATGGATGTGTTATAAATTTGCAAGATTCCCCCAGGTCACAGCGAGAACTGATGCCAATAATAAAACTAATTTAGTGATGGTTCATCATATGGAATGGGGAAATAACAAGCTAGAAGTTTTGGTCTAATATCCAGAATGTTATTCAACCTTATGACCTTTGACTATGGTCAATGGACTATGGACAATGGATAGTGCTTAAATTGTAGGGTGCTGTGTTAAACTGTATATGTATTTTGGTAGACTCTATGAACTATCGAAGTGTTACTCGGATGCTCTTGCCAACTGTGTTGTAGGCTTAATTTTATTTTTGTTTGTTGTTCGTTAGGCCGATGGTGAAAGCTAAGGCCGTAATAAATAAACTAAACTATATCAAACTAGAAAGTAGACACTGCCTATCTCCATAATCAATATCTTCTCTCCTAATTTAGAACATGAGAATGTTGTAAAGGTTAATAGCATAACTGGGTTTTAAAAAAGGATTGGATAAGCTCTTAGAAGACAGATGCATAAATGACTATTAGTCAAGTTAGTCAGGGGACTTAACCTCCAACTGTCAAGAGCTGGGAGTAAATAGCAGGTCACGGATTACTCTATTGTTATGACCTATTGTGTACTATTGTGACGTGACCAAACATGGCCACTGTTGGAGACAGAATGCTGGGCTGGATGGACCATTAGTCTGATCCAGTATGGCACTTACGTTCTTATCTTCTAGGTAACATGAAATGAGCAGATGAGTAATGTGTGCCCTACATGAAACAACACCTTCCTAGGATATTTGGAAGAGATTTGGGGCAGGAGCTTCTCTAATAATTTTTCTTCTTGTCTTTCTTAAAAGGACCACTTTGAGTCTCTCCCACTCTCTCTCATAAGACCACTCTTGAAGCCATATTGACCAGTGTCCACAAGACAAAAAGAGATGACTGCAATGATTCACTAGCATAATGCTAGAGCCCCTCTGCAGTACAGAGTGAAATACAAGAACCCATTTGCTATAACGTATGTCATGGTCTAGCGAAATGTGTATCTACCTGAATTTGTGAACTACTTCATTTATCTTTAGAATCTAACAAGTGTTCTGTTCTGAGCAGTTACTGTGACAATAGTGAACATATTAAAAATACAACCTTTATGTCTAAACAGTCACTTTACCCCACTTTTTAAATGCTTGTTTTGTATGCTACATAAAACCCATCTGCAGGAGGCACTGAACCACAAGGAGCTCAAAGCAACAGCTCAACTTCAAAGACAACAAAAATAGCTCCAGTTAGAATTAAGGGAATGTACCATTTCTCTCTTACCTGCTGAACATATCTGTCTGTAGTTTTCCACATGTAATAATACTCTATTATGCTGGTTAAGGACTTCCATGGGAGCTAGGGATATGGAGGTGAAAAAGAAAGTTACTACAGTAACTCAGTGAGATTCCTTTGACAGAAAGCTTTAAAAATATAAAGCTTATATGCTGCAAAACTTCCCAACAAAGAAACCAGACAGTATTTGAACCAGAATGGGCAACGAACATTTTTGGTACCTATGTACCTACATACACAGCCTTCACTTTAAAAGAAGAGCAAAGCATAGGTCACGCCATGTAACATTGCTGTTCACTACATCTAAGGAGTAAGGCCCCAAGTTAGAGAAAAGACACAGTGGCTTAGATCCTCTCTGCCCAAGAGGCAAAGACCCAAGACAGGGACACAACTATAGTGTCCCAGTTTTGATTTGTTATACCCCTGCAAGGGCTCAAGAAGAAGCCACAACTGAATTGGTGCCATACCACTTCCAATTCTCTATGTCAAAGGCTAGAGGATGCTGGGTGGAGCAAGAGCTGGAAATGCCATACTAAAAGTAATGTTGTTTTAATCCTTCCAAGAAACCTGGGGGAAACTATGATGTACCTACTCCATGAACATGAAGGGCAAGTAGATGGGGCAGAACTTTGACCAAGCTGTGCCATGCAAGCTGCCTTTCCCCCTACCCCCACACCTGAAGGGTAAAATCCACACAGATTTCCATAATAGGTATTGGCACCATCTAGAATCCAAGTCAGAGTATAGCAAGCACTTTTCCCCATCACCACTTGGCTGCTGCCCCTCATACAGGATTTCCTACTAGCCAGCAGGATGTCCTGCACCTGGTGGAAACAAGCCTGCTCCTCTAAGGCCAACAAATGAAGCCTCCAAACTGCCAAAAGTGCTGAGGTTCGGCTGCCATAATGCCCTGTTGTGTTGAGTCAGCAGGTCTGACACCTCTGGCAACCACCATCAAGATGCTTAAATGAATTTCCCGACCTTGGGGTATGAATACTGCCTCAGACAATCTAGGGCTAGCAGGAGGAAGTTGTTCCCCTCCCCCACCCCCAGTTCCCTGAACCTCCTGAGCAGACTGGGAATGAGGAGAATCAGCAGAAAAGTGTACATAAGCTCCTGGGGCCACGGGACGATCAGGGCATCCTCTCTGGAGCCCCAACCCTCTTCCACTTGAAGATGACTGGAGAAGATGACTGGCAGTTTGGCCCTGTGTTCTAAAGCACAAATGTTTGCCACCAGGGTGCCCCATCTGTGTACCAGGGAGCAAGAAACTGAGTACTCTAAGGCTGATCCATGGGATAGTGTACCAAGGACCTGCTGAGGCCATCTGCCTTTTCATTGTGCTGGCCAGCAATGAGAGCCACCCTCTAGACAGACCATTTCCAGAGGCTGCGAGCCTCTTCCATGAACAAGATGGAGCAGGCCCCTTCTTGCATATTGACATAAAATGCCTTCCGCCAGTTATATCTGGTGCAGAGGCTGCGTCCGTTCGTCTCCGGCCCAGACCTGGCCTCCCTCATCCATGCCTTCGTCACCTCGAGGCTGGACTACTGCAAAAAGCTCTACATGGGGCTACCCTTATACCTGGTTCGGAGGCTGCAGCTAGTGCAGAATGCGGCGGCCCGCCTCCTGTCGGGGACGGGCCGTCGGGAGCATATAACTCCTGTGCCCCGGACTCTGCACTGGCTGCCGATAGCGTGCTGAGCCAGGTTCAAGGTATTGGTGTTAATATACAAGGCCCTTCACGGTCTGGGCCCCTCATACCTCAGGGACCACCTTGCCCTCCATGCCCCAGAGCGGCTCCTTCGGTCTGCCGGGGGTGCCTTCTTGGAGGTCCCCCGTGTTAAGCGGGGGGCCACAATGGAGAGGGCATTCTCGGTGGCCGGGCCGCGCCTCTGGAATTCCCTCCCGGAGGAAGCTCGCCTGGCCCCAAGCCTTTTGACATTTCGGCGAATCTGTAAGACCTGGCTGTTCACCCAGGCCTTTGGGGAGGGGGGGGAGGGGGTGTTTTATCTTCCCCCACCCTTATTTATTTATTATCCCAGCCTGTTTTATTGTAGTGTTTTTATGGATTGGTTTTATTACTATATTGTTTATAAATTTTTTAATTGTTTTATAATTAACTTGTTCGCCGCCCTGAGCTGTTCGCAGGAGGGGCGGGATACAAGTTGAATAAATAAATAAATAAAATAAATAAAAACATAGCCAGGTGATTCTCCATGCATAGGAGAACCAAGCACCCTCATATTTGAGGCTCAAAAGCCCTCATAGCCAACCACATGGCCCACAGTTTGAGGACACTGATATATAGCAAACATGCCTCCATGCCACTGATGGTGATGCCCCTCGACTGTGCCCCGCATCCCATGAGGGACAAATTGGAGGTTACAGAAAGAAAAGGGTTTTGTGCCTGGAAGGGCATCCTGCCACGGACACTGTCCCTGAACTACCACCAGTCCAGGCTGCTGAGGCCCTCCTGTGGGGCAGTCAACCCGAACTGTAGATTCACTGTTCATGGATAAGCCACCATGAGACTAGCCACAACTGCAGCTGCAGACGGGCCAGGGGAGGCATGAAAGTAGTTGATGCCATGAGTCCCAACTGCCTAGAAAACTAAAGGTAAGGTTGGCATGGGGCTGCTAGAACCCTGGAGCATGCAATCAGAATAGTACAGAACCTGTCCTCGGGGATAAAGGCCTTAGCCTGAACAAAATCCAGTCAAGCCCCAATAAAGTGTGCAACATGATTGGGAGGACTTGTCATAGTTAATTACAATCCCTAAACCAGAGAGGAGGTGGCACGCCTCCCCCATATGCCCCTCCAGTACCTCCCATGGTGGAACCCTGAACAGCCAGTCATCTAGATAGGAGTACAACAAAGAGACCGAACCGGTGAAGGGCCACTGCTATTGGGGACAAACACTTTAAACACACCCTAGGGAAGGTGGAGAGCCCAAAGGGGAGCACCATAAATTGATAAGAGATTCCATCCCGCATAAAATGGAGGAACCGGTTGATGGGCAGGGTGAACAGAAATGTGATAGTATGCATCTATCATATCCAGGGTGGAGAAGAATTTCCCCATATGAATGGACAGGATAATCCGTGATAAGGTCATCATGCAAAACTTATAATTTTTTTTAATGGATTTTTAGTTTTATTTGAAATAATACGGAGTTTTTAGGAAAAGTACATGACCACGCAGCGTATCCAGCCCCCTCCCCCCCCCCCCCCGGTATTACACCTTAATCTCAAAGATATTAGTCCAAAACATGAAACAACAACAGGTAATACACTCAAATAAAAACAAAAGAAAATCTCATAAACAAAAAGGCTCATGTTTAGTCTTGCATTCAGTGTGTCTGAAAATCTCACAAGAACACATCCTCACATCAGTGGACTCTTTAGATGTCCTATAGGAGTATTTTCTCTGTTGTGGCCGGTAGGTTAAGGCTGTCCTTTATCAAGTCCCAGCATGCTTACCATATTGAATAAAATGCTTCCAGTTTGTCATTGACATCTGCTGAAATTCTGTCCATTGTAATCATTAACCATAGCGTTTGTCTAACATCAAAAATGGTTGGAGGTTGCAGAGCCTTCCACTTTAAAGTTACAGTATAAAGTACAGCAAGTCGTATCATTTGACAAGTTTGTTTTCCTTCTGCTATGAAATTACCTTCAGGAAAGATACCTAATAGCATGAATTTCAATTTGAATGGAATAATTGAATCTACAATGTTCTCCATCCACCTCCATGCAGAGCGACATATAGGCACAATCTCAGTGCATTCCCACCAGTAGTGTAGGGCAGAGCCCTCAAATCCACAACCTCTCCAGAAAAGGTTAGTGGTTATTACGTTAGCAGCATATAATTCTGTAGTGGTGAGATATCATTAGTATGTTAATTTGATTTGTATTTCTCTAAACTGAAGAGAGGAAGCACTGCATATTTGGCCAATTTCCTCTTTATTAATTGTTTCCATGATCCCATTCTCCCACTAATATAGACAGTATCTGCGAAGTGTTTTAATGCTTTCACCGCTCTCTATAGTCTAGAGTAAGCGGATATCTGTTGGTTCAAACAGCATAAGTTCAATTGGAGTGATGGGCCGCCCATAATGCTATTTATCTTTTGTATTGGTTATCCTGCTTTAAGTTGTAAATACGTTAGGAAATTTATTTTTCTTTTAATTTTTTTCTCTAATTCCTCTTGAGAGAGAAATTTTGCTATAAATATGTTTAAGTAGATGTTTTCCTTTTTAATTGGAGGATTAGCTTCCTACAGTCTCTTTCAGTTTTGTGGGTTAAGCTGTTGAGAGATGTATATGGCGATTTACCATGGTAAATTTCAGGTTTCATACGAATAATATCCAATTCCAGAAGGCTTGGTTGATGAAGGGATGGTTAATGTTGTGGGGGCAGGTGTACAAAACTTACAATGTTTAATATGTTCATTCAAAACCCTCAGATCAAGGATGAGACAATAGCCATCTGGCTTTTTAGCCACCAAGTAATAAGGGGAATAAGACCCTCTACCCCATGCTGACAGAGGCACAATCTCAACGTCCCTCTTGGCCAGCAAGCAGTGGATCTCATCACGAAACACAGAGGCAACCACCCTGTCCTGGAGTGCACCAACTTGTGCTGTGGCTAGAGGCGAATTGAATTCTATAGCAGCTTCCAAGTCCCAACCCTCCAAGAAAGATAACAGCCTGTCCCTAAAGGAAGGGACCTCTTGGGCAAGTAGAGGAGGGCCAGGCATGGCACTGAACACACTTCTTAGGGGCAACAGGGCCTGAATTTAAAGAGGTCTGCCACTAACCCAAACCCTGAAAATCCATACCCTTGCGAGGGCAAGGGTAGCTTACCCACAGCTGGGGAAACCACAGGGAGAAATAGGGGAATAGCCTCCAGTCAGGAAGGCAGGACTCCAGAGGGAACTGGAACTGTTGTGACTGCACCATGGAGCCAGCCTGAAACTTGGAAGGGGCAGCCACCACCTTTGGCCTGATCAACTTAGCCGTGCTGCGGTCGGTCTTAAGCTGCCTCAACTACCAGTTTTGCGGAGGTAGCAAGTAGGGTTCCTTGTCAAAAGGGAGGTTCTCAACCACATATTGGGCCTCAGTGAAAAGGTCCTAGAATGCAGCCAGGCATGGTAGTAGATAGTGATTCCAGACACCCTACCCTTAGCTTCTGACACCGCCACATTGTAGGAGACCCTCATGAGATGACAGGAGAGTTCCAGGCCATCTACTGCCACAGTTTCCAACTGCTCCTTCACTCCTTCCAGGCCCAAGCACCACCTGCCTCACCATGTCCCATAGTGTGTTGTTAAAACATGCCATAAGGGCCAGGTAGTTGATTGCCCTCATGTCCAGGGATACTGCCAAGTATACCTGCTGTCCTAGGGCATCTATACACTTCTCCCTATCAGGGGGCTGCAGTAGGCGCTTTCCCCCCTTGGATCAGTCTGCCACAGATGTGGCAACCAGGGAATTAGGGGCTGGGTAAGTCACCAAGAACTCTTGCCCCACCCCTGGCACTGGGTACTGGGTACCTGTGGGAGGGGTGGAGCCAGGCCCTGCACTGCTGGAAGGGACTCTCCAGGGGCCTTTAAAGCCCAACGCTCGGTGGCTTCGTCACAGGCCGCACGCCTAAGGGCTGCAAGCCAAAGGGTGTAGCCCTTATGTGAGCCCTTGTGGAGCCTTATGCTGAAATTACTGCTGGAAATGTGTCTGGCTGGGACTTGAATACTTGTAGAGATGGCCTGCCCACTCTTTCCATCTAGGGGGTAGAGAAAAGGACCTGTGCCATTTTACTTGGCAGTTTTTGGGTTGCTGAGGGTCCGGGTACGCTCTTTTGGAGGGATGGAGATTGTGGGGGGATAAGGTGGGTAGTATGTAGAATGACAGTTTGATTAATAGCCTGGGTATTGAAGGGTGAGGGTGGGTTCTGTTTTTGAGATTTAAGTCTCTGCCCCTGGTGAGAGCAGGTGGTGGGGGGCCGGGAATTGGGAGGGTGGAGTTGTTGCAACCCCAGTGAGAGAGAAGGGGCATAACTCAAGGAGGGAATACCCCAGTGAGAGTCAGGTATGGATGGATGGAGGGCATGTGGGGGGGGGGAAATTGTGTGACTACTTTGATATTATGTATTATTGGGGGGTATTGAGGGGTGGGAAACTGCGTTTTACTCCTGGGGCTATTGATAACGTTTTTAATATTGATGCTATATTGTTGTATTTTTGCTTTGTTGTAAACTGCCCCGAAACGCAATCAGCGAGAGGGACGGTATAAAAATCCAACGTAGTAATAATAATAATAATTAATAATACATTCTCAGAGTCTTAGGGTCCGTTGGTGGTATCATGGGTGGCTGACTTCAAATGCCCTTACCAACAGGCTCTATTATTCCCTTCACTAAGGGAATAACGCAATGACCATGTGTCACGCTTAAATAAAACTTACTACTTACTTACTTACACTAAGGGAATAGCAATACATTCCCGCTGTCAAACAGTTCGTATGTCAAAGAGATGGTAGGATTCCTCAGTGTCAGGAATACCCAAGGGTACCTCCTCCGTGGCCACCATTTGGATCAGCAGGTCCTAGAACAAGTGGAGATCGGGGGATGTGGGGAGTGGATAGCACAGAGCATCCCACCTCCTGTGCTGGTGAAACCCCCATGTCCAGTTCCTCTGGGGCAAGCCAATCCTGCTCCAACAGAGCTTCTATCAAGCTGGCTCATGCTGGCATGTTGTCGATGAGCTTCAGTTCTGCAGGACCCATGGGTTGCTCAAAGCCCTTGTCCCTGGCTGATAGCCCAGATGCAGTGCAGTGGACTGAGATCAGAACCCACACCCTCGTGTTAACTGTATCCTTGAGGCCGACAGACCCTCCAGTGCTGGGACAACTGATGTCAAAGATATCATAGAGGCAGGACAGACAATTGAGCCAACGGGGTCAGCATAGGCAGATGCCACAAGATCCAGACCACTGAACATTCTATCAGGGGCATTAGGAGGTATTCAAACAGCCCCAAAGCATCCTGGGTGTCTGCAATGGGGAGCACCCCGCTGGGTTCTATATAGTCATTGTCTCAGGGCCGCTGACACCAATGACACCCTCACGGGCCAGGAACTGCTCCATCTGGCATCAGTGTCCTCTTCCAGCACCTCTTCCTCCCCTGCTGCTCCAGCGACTGCTCTCAGCATAGAGGGGTCCGCACCAGGGGATCTGGTGCGGCGCGGCAAAAGACGCTCAAGGGTTCATGAAGAGTCCTAAACTTCTGTGGTATAAGTGCTGGCTGTATGCCCTGCAGCACCGAGGTGCCATGTGGAGTAGGTCCTGATGGCACCTCCCCAGCTGAGGCATGGACCAAAGCAGATAAAGGCCAGGGCCGTTCTCGGTGCACCTCCAACCTGCTCCTATGCAGATATGGCGCATACCATCAGATGCTTCACCAGTTCGTGGACTCTGTCTTTTTAAGTCCGGGGTTTGAACCCCTTACAGATGCTGCACGCCTCAGTATTATGGTCAGACCCCAAGCAGAGGTGGCACCAAATGTTGGTGTCGATCTCTGGAATCTTTGCCATGCAAACCATGGAGCACGGAAAGCCTTTAATTAAGGCCATGTAGTGCAGTGCTATACAACTGACTTAACATGGGGAAAAGAAATAAAAAATGCTTGCTGTACTCTGACTTGGATGCTTGATGGTGCCAAATACTTATAGTGAGACTTGGTGAAAGGATAACGAAGAAGAAATGCTGTTTTAAAGCAACACTACTTTAAATACATATTTTTATGTCTGTAAAGTATGAATGATGAACAGCAACCACCTGTATATTTTCTAGCTGCATCAGCAGCTAGAAAGTTAAAGGCAGGAACACTTTCCATTATGAACAGCAAATAGAGACGCCCTTTTTAAAAATAAATGGCTTGAGCTTTCTTTTTGAAAATTTAATTATGTGTTGTATTTGGTGGGAGGGTCATATATGCAAAATGTGATCCATTATGGAGATCAAAAGTTATAACGTTTTAAAATTGAATTGCTAGTAGTCAATTTTGGAGTGTCCCAGTCTTTTTTCGTGGTTCATATCTTCCTCGCCTTTGTGAGCTGAGCCCCCAAAATTTGCACACATGTAGCCTGAGATGTCCAGCAAGTGCTGTTCTTGCTTGATGGTCTTCAGGAAATTCTAAAGAGAGTTAATAATGCTTTAAAAATTTGGTTGGGTGTCTCCTTACACAGCTGGGCAAAGCCCACCCAGAAGCCAGCGAGTCTGGTTTGTTAATGACCCTTTTCTCTTGAGGAAGGGACTCCTCCCAATCTGCCTTTGGGTGTCACTAAAACTGGTTCAACAGGTTTAGACCTCGGCAGGGAGAAATAAAGGTTACTTACTATAACTTAGTTCTTCAAAATAGCTCCGTGCATTCTCACCTATGGGACTACGTGATTGGCATCAGATTGCTTGTCTCGTTAATAGCAGTGCCTGACTGAATCTTCCAGATAGAGTGTTCTGGAAGATTCCTGCTCCTACCCCTCCTCTTATCACCCCTCCCTTTGGAGAGGGAGGGTATAAAAGGAAGCAGATGAGCCTAGCCACCAGTTCCTTGAAGCCCAGCTGGCATTAAGTATGTGAACCAGCTGAGGGGATGGTGGATGGGTGGTGAGAATGCATGGAACCATATCGAAGTACTAAGTTATGGTAAGTAACCTTTATTTCTTCTTCGAGTGGCTTCGTGATTCTCACCTATGGGAGAATAAGAGTAGTTGCCTGCCTCTTGGAGGAGGGAGCTGGATCATGGCAACACTGCAGACAATACAGCTTGACCAAAGGATGTCTCTCGCCTCACTGCCAGGTCCAGGGCATAATGATGGAGGAAGGTGTCAGTCGAAGACCATGTAGCTTCTCCACAGATGTCGACAATGGGAACGTGATAAAAAGCAGCTGTCGTAGCTGCCATGGCTCTCGTAGAATGGGCTCTGAGCCTTACTGGGGGGGTCTTTACCCTCGAGAGGCACTGCGAGGTGAGTTTTGAACCAAGGGTATTACCCCCAGTTGCTATGAAGAGTAAGTCAGTCTTTCGTATCAGTTTTGTTCTGTCCAGGTAGAAGGCAATCCCTCTGTAATGCTGTTTCCAAATTAGATGTATGTGGACGTGGGAAGAACACGGGTAAAGAGATAACTTGACTGATGTGAAAAGTTGTAGCGACCTTGGGGCAGAATGCTGGGTCGGTCCAAAGTTGTACCTTATCTTTGAAAAGGAGCAGATAAGCTGGAGGTGCCCTAAGTGCTGCCAGTTTAGAGACTTCTCTCACAGACATTATCGCCACCAGGAATAACACATTTTGAGTGAGGTATTCCAGAGATGTACACACTAGTGGTTCAAAGGGTGGTTTCATGAGTTTAGCAAGGATAAGGGTGAGATCCCACTGAGGAGTTGGATGGACCACAGGTGGATAAAGGATAGTGAAGCCCTTAAGAAATGCACATACAATAGGTTCTGCAAATAGCGATAGGGTCTGATGGTTGTGCAGGTGAGCGGAGAGAGCAGCTAGGTAAACATTTATGGTGGAAATGGAGAGACCATACTCTTTCAAGTGGAGAAGAAAATCCAAGATGGTTTGCAGTGAATAAACTTGTGATCTGAGGTTTTTGTTATTGCACCAAGTAATGAATCTCTTCCATTTTATATAATGGAAGGATTTCAATATAGGTTGAAGGCTTTTGTGAATTCAGTAGGACATTCCTGATATGGGCAGGAAGTAAGTGATCAGGTTGCTTTTACTCTATAAAGCTGTCAAGTTCAGTGATCGAAGGTCCGGATGAAGGAGTGTGCCCTCGTGTTGAGTTATGAGATCTTGATTGAGAGGAAGTCGCTCCCTTTAGCTGACCATAGACCATAAGAGTGGGTACCTCACTTGCCTTGGCCATTCTGGCGCTCCGAGTATGAGTTTGGCCCAGTTCCTCTTCGCTTTGTACAATGTCTTTGAAATTAGGGGGAAAGGTGGGAAAGCATACATGTATATTCCCGTCCATGGGATCACGAAGGCATCCAACCTTGAACCTCCATTCGCCCTCTGCTGTCGAAAATCTGTAGCTTTTTGTTAGAATTTGTAGCAAATAAGTCCATCTGGGGGTTCCCCAGGTGCAGAAGAGCTGATCCGCCACCCTTGAAGAGAGAGACCATTTGCATCTGTGGTGGTGAATCCTGCTCAGGTAATCCGCCAGTATGCTCTGGTCCCCAGGAAGGTGGATTCCAGACAACATGACTGCTGTGGTTATTCAGTTCAGTTTATTGTGAAGCCCAACAGGCTATTACAATATTACCAGCTTACAGTTATACAATATACAACAACAGAGCGGGGGGAAAGATAACTGTACATACTCATCATATGGTTCGGTCTAAGTAGGCCAAAAAGTTAACACGAGCCATCAAACAGAGTTATCTAAATGGACTTTCCTTAACACATGAAAATTTGACAAAATTTTGCGACTACTCTTGACATCTCTGAGTCTTCGTAATTGAGAAGCCTCCTTACCAGAGCCCCAGGATCCAGCGAGTCAGTAATATACCTACCCAGAAACTCTTGTCTAGGCCCACTAAGGGCTGTACAATACAGAAAAACATGTCTACAGGAATCGGGTTCCTGCAGATCACACAACTGGCAAAATCTCTCATGTCTAGGAGTGCCCTTATAATGCCCCTCTAGCAGAGCGGATGGGTAGACATTACATCTAAAAGAGGTGAAAGCCCTTCATTGATTAGAGTCCAACCATGAATATAAATAGCTATCACCCAGGCCGGCAAAGATAGCCAGAGGGTATTCCAGGGCGACTCTCTGATCAGATAACAGAGTCAGCTCATTTTGGGACCCCCCAGGATAGACTGCAAGACCTGATTCTGTATTGGTTCCAGACTTGTTAGGAATGAAAGGCCCCAGGCTGGAAAAGCGTACAAACATTGGGCAATAACCTTTGCTCTAAAAAGCCGCAGGGCTGGCAATACCAGTCTCTTCCCCCCCCCCCCACCTTTCCGGGAGTAAAAGAAGCTAAGCATGGCGGCCGAAGAACTCTTTGTTTGTGTCCCCATCGCCTTCAGATGAGGCTTCCAGCTCAAAGAGGAGGAGATAATCACTCCCAGGTATTTAAACACATTCACTTGATCTAGGAAATTACTTCCGATTGCCCAGTGATGGATTTTGTTAGTCCTTGCCTCCCCATCACCATAACTTTGGTTTTAGAGAAATTAATTTTTAGTCCTTCCCTGTCGCAATATTCCCCAAACCTCTGCATCACTCTTCTGAGACCCACCAAAGTTTGGGAAATTAAAACTGTGTCATCTGCATACAGGAGACTGCTGTGGTTATGCACCAGTACCAAATCTGAAGTGCTTCGTTGGTCAATGATTTGGACCATGCTCCGTCCTGCCTGTTGTAGAATGCAGTCAGTTTGTCCTGAACCTGAACATTTCCCTTGTATGAGTTGTTTGGAGGGCTAATCGAATCACTCTTAGCTTGAGAAGACTGATGTGTAAGGTATGTTCTTTTGGAGACCGTTGGCCTTGTGTGGTGAGACCATTGCAATGAATTGGTTGCAATTGTGACTGTAGGATCCTGACGGTAGAATGGAACACCTACTAATACGTTGTTGGGGAATGTCCACCAAGAGCACCCTGGGAGGAATACTGACTGTGCAGTTCATCCTGTCTACTCCTAGCAAAAAATGATCCCTCAGCCAATACTGAAGCAGACGTAGTCGAAGCCTTGCATAGGGTGTCACTGTTGTGGTCAACGCAAGGAGCCCCAGGAGCCGAAGGAAGCAGCAAACTGGTCTGGTTGGTTGATGATGTAGTTCAAATATCTTGTGAGTGATGTTCTGAAAACGTTCCAGTGGTAAGTAGGCTCTTGCCCTGGGTGTGTCTATAACAGCCCCTATGAAAGAGATAATTTGCACTGGTTTTAATTTTGATTTTCTGTAGTTTATAAGAAGGCCCAGTTTTTCAAGAAGTGTAATGGTATTGTCTACATGTTTTCAGAAAATAATAAGCCAGTTGTCCAAATATGGAAGTTGCACCACCATAGGGGCCATGCATTTCATAAATACCCTGGGCACTGTGGAAAGCTCAAAGGGAAGGGCAGTAAACTAATAAAAACGACCTCCTGTAAGAAAACAAAGATACTTCCTGTGAGATCATCAAATGCTTATATGGAAATAAGTAGGGCTGTACTGAATAGTACTTCCGAGTACTTGGGCTGAATATCAAAGTTCCGAATAGTCAGCCCAAGTACTCAGTGGCCCTCTGGCACTGTTTCCGAAGTTTCAGAATTCAGATTTGGAATTCTGGACCTTGGAAAACTTCAGAAGCTTTGGAAAGTTGTTGCAAAGTTCTTGAACCCACAGTCAAAGTCCTACCCAGAAAAGCACTACCTAGAAAAGCAGGCTAGCAAGAGTGGGATAATTGCTCCAGAAGACAACCCCCAAAAAGTGCAACTACATGCAGAAATAATAATTTAAAAAAACCAACAGTAGTGTACCCACAGCGTGGCCCACCAAGCAAACTTGGGAAGTGAAGCCAGGCAGAGAGATCCTAGTCTGACTCTAGCCTCATGGTGCCAAGCAGCTGGCAGAACAGTAGAAATTACACTTTACAATGAATCAGTAAGGCTCTGTTGTGTGCCATGCTACAGCCTAGACAACACACATAACCCTGCAGAACAGTCTGCACCTGTATGGAGGAATAAATCCCACCAAAAAAAGCCAGCAAGAACAAGCCCCAGCAGCAGTCACAAAATTAAGAAACCAAGCATTCACACTCCTCCCCCTCCAGGGGCACCCTCTTCCTTGGCATGGCAACGTGGCAATGGTAACTTGAACAGACCAAGCAAACTTGGGAAGTGGAGACAGGCAGAGAGAGATCCCTCCTCATGGTGCCAAGTGCCAACCAAGCAGCAGGCAGCAATGTGGCACCCAATTATTAATTATTATTAATTATTATTATTATTATTATTATTCATAAAAAACTGCATAGTATAGTAAAGTGTAATGTAGCCGCCATCCCTCAGCATTGGCCCTATGGACAGGACAGGTGAAACAATGCCAGGCCAGGCCAGGCCCCCCTCTCTGCCCGCCAGCTGATTACTTACAGCTCCTGCAGCAAGCACAGCCAAATTCATCATAATGGACAAAATGACTGCAGTGCAGACACCTTTATTTTGCCCTGTCAGTCAATTCAAAAGCTGACCATCTGACTTGGCCAGCCAATCAAAACTTGCCATCTGGCTTACCATCACTCAATTGTCCCCTTCCATGCCCTCCTCCTACCAAATATGGCACTAAGTTTCATTTCCAGAAGAAGCTCAACTGTCCACCAGCCCCCCATGCACGCAGAGGTTTCCCAAGTTTTCCGAATAACGGCATTGGTCTTCAGAACTTCAGAATTCGGCCTTTCTGAACCGAATACCTTAATATTCGGCAAATTCCAAAGTGTTCCAAAGACTTCGTTTCAGCCCTAAAAATAAGCATCTTGGAGGTCAAGTACAACTAGTCAACAATGTTGTTGTAGAGAGGGGAGAACTGTAGACAAGGGAGACCATACAAAATTTAAATCTCCATAAATAACGGTTAAGGTGACGAAGTTCGAGAATTGGTCTCATATCACCATCCTTCTTATCTACAAGGAAATATTTTGAGTAGAAGCCCCATCGCATACGTCGAGGAGACAATTCCTCAATGGCTCCCTTCTGTAGGAGAGTAGAGACCTCTTGTGAGCGGAATCCCTAAAGAGGGACAGGGGTGGGGAGGGAAGAAGAGGCGAAAGGGTTTGAAATTGTATGCAATATCCTTGTCTGATAATTTCTAACACCCATCTGTCCAAGGTGATGGTAGTCTAGATGGGATTAAAAGAAAATAACCTGTCTTTAAAAGGGTAGTTGGCCTTTGTGTTACACTTGACCTCATCAAGATCAAACTCTCGACTGAGGCCCAGACGCCTGGGTCGAATGAGGCTACCTCTGCTTCGATCTCTGCTTTGGATTTCATCTGCGATTGGGTTGGTATTGCTGCAGAGGTGGTTGTTGTGGGACATACCTTCTTGCATGGAAAGAAGGGCGATGTTGCCTATAGTATGTCATCGGAGCGGAGGGCCTATATGATCTTTTAGGCACCTGGCAGATGACACCTTTTGCCCTGATTGTCTGACACGTTTCCCTTATTAGCGTGTTGTCTGTTTGCTTGGAGAACAATCCCTCTCCATCAAAGGGAAGATCCTCCAGCTGGGCTTTGTTCTCTGGGGTGAGCGTGGTTGATCGTAGCCAGGCATGTCATCTTGTAGTTATCACTGCTGCAATACCCCTGACTGCATGGCTGATGTTAACTGGAACTTTGCTAACTGAGGGCCTTCCATTTGTAGGGATTATATGTCTGCTTGGGTTCTGGCTGCTAATACTTTGGCCCATAGGGCATGCTGATATGCAGCCATGACAGCCGCATAGTTTGCTGCTCTCAATGTCAATGTGGTTGCAGAGAAGGATTTTCGCCCCAGAATGTCCAGTCTGCGACCTTCTCTATTCGCAGCTCCAGCTTGTGATACGAGGTGACTGCCAACACAACAATTAAATTCGGTGCTGGATAGTGAGTAAACATACTTGTACAATGTGACACAGGGTACAGTGTGTCAGTCAACTTGCTGATTGGAGGAGTTGATGATGGGTTCAACCATGAAGTTTTCGCAGGTTCTAACAGTTCCTCAAAAAGTGGTATAACAATATGACCTGAATCCCCTCCAGCCAGAATGCCAAAGACTGGCCCCGTAGGAATTTTACAAAGTATCTTCATTGGTATCTGTGGCAGGGCTGTAGTCAACTTGTTTTGTATGCCCTGAAAATGTTTAATGTCCTCAGCTGCCAGCATGGACGTAGTATCAGAGATATTATCGCTTTCAGTTGCCAACATGGACGTAGTATCAGAGATATTATCGCTTGGTGCAAGGAGATTCACATCATCCTGTTTAGTTGAAGAATTAGATTGGTTGTCTGTGTCCTCCATCATTGCTGCTGGTTCAGCAGGAGGCTGCTGAATTAATGACTGGAGGAGAGGAGCCTGGGGAGGCTGAGGCTGATCTTGTCTTTGAATGTGTACTTGAAGTAATTGGCTGTGGGTTTTCAGTTGTAAGTTGTGCTACACTAGCCTGTGAAGTGGATGGTCTGAGTTGTGAATCAAGCTTTTTCTTCTTTAGTTTTTTTGCCTTAACAAGGTGTGTGTGAGCACTATAGTGCCCTTTGGGAGAGGAATGATATCTTCTCTCTCGTGAGGAAGAGTAGTCCTCAGGAAAGCTACCTCTTGGCCTCTTATAACCATGGAAAGTATCCCTCAACCAGGGGTACCGTGAATCTGGGCTTCTGCTGCGATCACGGTGTCCTGGATTATATGGAGAGGCTGATGGTGGGGGTCAGTGCCACCCATAGGACTGGTAAGGGTGGCTTGGTGCCCGCAAATATGATTGTCTCAAAGCCGGTGAACAAGACTGTTCAGGTGCTGGCATGCTATTAGATTGTAAGCCACAGGCAGGGACCGCGTCTATTTCTATGTTCTGTACAGCACCAGGTCATACGACTGGCACTATATAAATGATTATATTAAAATAATAATAATAATAATAATACAGGCCCCGGGGGAGGGGCCCAAAGGAGGTGGACATTCCGTACAGAAAGGAGGAGGGGGCTGGAAATGCTCTAAGGTGGATAGTCATCTTGCGATGCTGGTCAAATTCAGCACTGAAGCTGTCTCTCACCAAGTTCCTCAGGGGGGCATCTGTGTTTCACTCCGTCAACCTATGGGTGCCACCGTACACCCCCTTGTGTTCGAAAGTGATAATGGCACCGTCACGCGCCTCTCCGTGGGAGCCGGTGCTGATAGTCTGGTTGGAGCTGAAACTTTAGGTGGCTCCACAGATGAGCTTGATGAGGTTCTATGCCACTTTGTTTTGGCTGTGCACTTCCTTGGGTTTTTTGGCCACATCGCCTCACTAATGTTGGTGCCAGAGAGAGGGATAGCTATTTCTTCCTGATAGTCCAACGATTTGGGCTGGAGGCAGTGGCTCTGGGTGGGTAAGCTCTATCAAGCTATCAAAGAGAGAATGCGATGTTGAGGGTTGAGGCTTTTCAAGGAATTTCCCTGAGAACTGGGGCATGGAGTCACCCTGCGTGAGCTGAGCCTCACTAGAAGATGTGCCCTGCATGGGCTCAGGTTGTTAGTTCACCTCCATTGCATTGACCCTTGTGGATGTTTGCTGCTTATCTCTCACCTGTTTTCTAGGCAGCGGGTTGGTTCCCGACATAGAGGGACGCTCCTACGCTCCAGGGCCTTCTCTGTGAGGACCTGATGTAGGCACATTTTTCTTTCTTTAATAGTCCGCAACTTCAGAGTTGCACAGGCATCACAGCCCTTCTTGCTAGGATAGAAGGCATTTATCATGCTTATCTGAGACAGGGAAAGGAGTAGCACAGGATACATACGGCTTGAAGGCCTGTCTTCTAGGAGAAGCCATAGCCCTGGGGGTTGAGCTCCACAGGGCTGAGGTAAACCTAACTAAAGCTACTACTAACTATTTGAAAAATACTAACTATATACACTATTTATAACTATTCACAACTATAACTATTTATAACTGGGTGATGGGAGGAGGGGTAGGAGCAGAAATCTTCCAGAACACTCTGGCTGGAAGATTCAGTCAGGGACTACTATTAATGAGACAAGCAATCCAATGCAAATCACGTGGTCACACGACCCCATAGGTGAGAATCATGGAGCCACTTGAAGAAGAACTGCTGGGCAGCTGAAGCACGGTCAACTAATGTAAGGAAGCTGGGGTCTCACACTGGAAAAGAGAGGTGCAGCGCAGCTTTGGGGGAGCTGACATGGCCCTGGAATGGACTCTTTGCTAGGTGAGCTGAGAACGCTGGGAGAAGAATGTGGAGCCACCCACCCAGAGACTGAGAACTGTACGCCTCGTTGTGTGACCTGCCTTGTGTTTCCTTGTACGTAGACTGGCCTCTGGCATTCCCTTAGTAAAGTGTGTTTGTTTAAGTTGACCCCAGTTTGGTCTGAGTTATTGCTCCAGGGAGTTTAGGCCCAGGAAAGGGGTGCTCTCTCATACAGAGTTCCTATTCGAAGGGACCACCCTCCATGCAGATTCACTCCCAGGGGCTTGCCCAGCAAGGGAGGTGCCACACAGAGAGAGGGGAGACAAAGCCATGGAAAAGAGCAAAGGGTCTGCAGCTGTCCCCAGTCCAGGGTAGCAGGCATCCCACAAGTGTGGTGATCCCAGCCCTAGACTGCCCTGATGTTTACATCTCCTGATCTGGGGGTGGGCAGCCATCTTCAGGAGCCCCTGCATAAAGCAAGTCCTGAGCCCTTCCTGGTGGGAGCTCAGCCATGTGTCAGCATCCCAGGTCTGGGCAGGCGAGGATCTGTGAAGGGTGTGACATTTGCACATGCGCAATAGCTGGGTGGAATCACGCAACTTCAATGATATACCTTCCCTTCTGCTTCTTTCTCCAATCATGATGTCAACAGCAATGACATGGCAGAAAGTCCATGGAGCCAGCTGCCAGACTCAGGGAAGGGAGGTGAGTCAGCCAGTGAGCTGGGACAGCAGTGAAGGGACGGGGGAAGGAACTACCTCCCCCCACACACACACACTCTGTCACTCATCCTGTGCCGGTGTGCCCCAGGCTGGAGTCTACCCCCTGCCGCCTGACTTCCCCCATCCCTAACAGCTCACCACCACCTCGCTTGCCCAATGCTGCTGCCACCGCCACTAACGTCAATTTCAAAGGGCCCTGTGCTGCCGAGCTGCATGCACATGCACGCTGGGGCCATTGCCATGTTTTCTATGTAGACAGGAAACCTGGCGGCGGCCCCAGTGCACAAGTGTGGCGGTACGGTGCCTTTAAACAGCCACACCACAGTGGTGCGCTGCTGGCAAGTGAGCAGATAGGGCAGAAACAGCAGTGGCAGAGGAGTACTGATGCTCATGCTGGTGGCATTGGTAGTGGCGGCACAACAATTCTTTGGCGGGGGAGTGTGAGTGTCTGTGGCGGAAGCAGGGAGTTGGTGAGTGAGTGTGTGTGGCAGGGAGGGGGGATTGAGTGGGGGGGGGTGGGGGATTGAGTGAGAGCGGAGGGGGAAAGCATGTGTATGTGTGGGGAGGGAGCCACCACCCAGCACAAGCAGCAACCCACCAGAATGTTCCTGCTGTCCCTTCCTGCTTACCAGCCTACGCCTGCCTCTGAATGACCACCAGTCCTCCCAGAAGACTCAGTAGCATCTGAGGTAATGGTCAACTGGTCAAGAAAATACCTTTTCTTTTCCTCCCCATATCTGATATGATTTGCGCTGCTGTACCCCTCAGAGAGGGGGGGCAACTTTGGGAGTGGACTGGGGCTATCAGAGGGAAGGTTTGGAAATGGGCTGGGGGTGCTTTGGCTGTGAGGGGGTTGTCTGATATGTTTAATTGGTTTTTCAATGCTTTGGTGTTTGAGATACAAGCCCAAATCCAGCAACTAGAAAGGGGCCACAAAATCTTCTTGATGGCTACGTTTGGCCCCTGGCCCTGCAGTTCAATTCCACATCCCTGCTTTCATGGGGGGTGCTGTGCTGTGGCTGTGTAGGGGTTGTTTGATCTGTGTTAATCAGCTGGAGCTTCACATCACAAAAACCTAGGAAATTTCCTAAAACAAAAAACCTTACTGTTTAAAAAACTGTTAAAGGCAGGACAATTTGTAAAAAAAACAAAACACAACCTTACCTTTCAAAAAACATTTGACAAAATCCAGTTTACCAAAACTCAAACGCCAAAAAACATAAAAATCACTTGCATTACAAAACACATTTAAAATACAATGTAATAAAACTTAATTGCCCAAAAGCATGGAAATTATACCATATTTACCATACATGCTTACTCTTTTAACTATTTGCCACTAACTAAACTACAACATAATTTCTTTAGAAAGAACTTATTTATTTATCATAAGTCACCTATGATATATTTTACACCTAACTCTGTCCTTTTGCGCAGGATGAAGGTTTGAGTGTAAACGTTCATATAAAGGACAGAGTTATGGCATTGTAAAAAAAATCGTAGTTGACTTATGATAATAAATGACCTCTAAAGAAATAATGTCATAGTTTAGTGGCAAATAGTTAAAGGTGTACACATGTACGGTAAATATGTTATGGTAATAAATTAAGTACATATGGTGTCTTAATGTTGATGTTACGCTACACAATATAGATAATGAAGTGTCCATAATCTCCATGCTTTTTGGTGTTTAAGTTTTATTACATTGTATGTTGTTAAATGTGTTTTGGGTGATTTATTTGTCAAGTGTTTTTTGAAAGGTAAAGGATTTTATTAAAAATGATCCTGCCTTTAACTGTTTTTTAAACCATAAGGTTTTTTTGTAGTAAGATGGAGTTATGCCTTTAATTCCTCGCCTTTACCCCTTACAATATGATAAATGCTCCAATTCAAAAGCAACTGTTTCAGAACACAGAAAAAATAATCTTGATTAGCCTTGTGTTGCTAAATATGCCTATTGCTAGACAGTGTAATTATGAAACAGATTATGATTCATTATCACAAACTCAATGGCATAGCTATTCAATATACTTACAAAATCTTGCTGAATATCAGTAAAATCTTTTCCATATTTTTCTAGCGCTTCCTCAAAGAGATTTGCCTCGGAAGCAGACCACTCTTCCATCTCATCCCTGCACAGGACAGGTCCACCCTGTGGCACAAGGGCAGAGATCGCCTTGGAAATGTCATAGACATTTTTGTGCAGAGTGTCCATAGCGTGGAACTAAATGGGCAGTTTAAAAATAAAATTAGCATTCATGTAAGAATGAACACACAGAAAATAAAGTGTTCAGAAATAAAATAGCTGTGACAAGAATTAGGCAAGTCATATGTCCCATGAGCTGTAGTAAGTGGGCAGAACTTTCTACTGCAATTCAGTTTGTTTGCAAGAAACTGTCTAGTCCGATACTCGGTCTTTCACCACTAGGTAAATGAATATTGTACTGACAAAGCAATAGTACTCTTTGGAACAGATGATTCCACCAAAGGGGTCCATAAATGTCAATCTTGCACACTACCATGTTTTAATTTGCCCTAAAACACAAGATGCAAACACTCATTAAAAGAGGTAGCATCACACACACTGAGATCCAGCTGCCTCAGCCCGGATCGTCTTGCGTTCTGACGTAATTGTAAGAGCTAGCTCTTCCATCAGGCGTTTGGTGGGGGAAGGTGGGTTGGGTTAGATGGGTTGGGGGTGGAAGGGGATTTTTACACGCAGGTCAAATTTTATTGTTTAATATATGTAATTTATGTGGTTATTTTATATTTATATATTTTAATTGGATATGATTGTTTTATATTTATACTGTGTAAGCCGCCCAGATTGGCTATTGTGAGAGGGGCAGTGTAGAAATGGAAATAAATAAATAAATAGGAAGGCCCTATTATTAGGTGCCATTTGTATACAGTACAAGGAAGGAAAGAGGAACTAGTACTTGCGGGGCTGTGAAAGCATGCCATGCACATCTATGTGACTAGTTCATAGAAGGACATTCTGAAGGGGTTATTCTGAAAAGTTGGTGAGGATATGTTTTGGAATAAGCTGTTCTAGCAGCTCAAAGAGCTGCAGATCTGATTTATGTAAAGATGACTTGCATAAAAATATTGAGAGAATTTATTCCATGGTTCTGGGTACTTCCTCTCCCCAAGAGCATCTGCAACATCCTAACCAGAACTGTCCCAAGCAGCAGAAAAAAGTGATCAAACATAGTTCCTTGTATTCACAATGGAATTCCATACAAAACATGTCAAATTAAAATCTCTCAATTCAGGTATAACTTTGCAATCTAAACAGCGTTAATTTAGTATAGGCTAGCGTGCCATTACAAATCATTTTGTTAACATGACCCCTAATGTAGTTATCTGCAAATGAATTCTAATATGTGAAATTGGGGATCTCAGATTTCAAAAGGAACTGCTTCAAATGTGGCACTTGTCATTATGCGTCCCCAACAATACTGTGTCTCTGTTGTATGCTCAAATGTGGCTGAACCAGCCACAGAGAGTTCTTACAGTGCTACTGAGAAGAGAGAGTTTGCCTAGAGGCTGGGTGAAACAGAAGCCTTTCATTTGCATACAATTTTAATATCAGAGTCCTCTTTTTGTGCAGCTTCCAACATCCTTTGCTAAGCTGGTATACCAGGAGCAGATGCCTTCTGGCAACTGGTATCATTAGAGGAGTCGTTTAATGGTCATGTCACCCTCTATAGAGGCACCAGTTATTTGTATTCCTGCTTGGGGCAATACCTGCAATTGTTTGACAGAAGATATTCCAGTTAATAATGGGGTCAAGCAGGGCTGCATGTTGGCTCCTTTCCTTTTTAAATGTTTTATTAATGATATAATCTCTGAGTTGAGTTGCCCTGCTTTTCATCCAGTCAATATCCAGGGGAGATCACTTTCATTGCTGTTGTATGCAGACGATATGGTCCTTTTGTCTACTTCTGAAATAGGACTACGTAGGCTATTGCAGGCTCTAAGTAAATATTGCCAAAAGAACCATCTGAGTGTAAATTATGACAAAACAAAAGTCATGATTTTTGTGAAACAGAGGATAATTAAGAACTGGAAGTAAGACTCTATTCCCCCAGAACAAGTGGACAAATATAAATATTTGGGGTTAATGTTTTCCTCTAGGAGATTATGAAATGACCATCTAGAAATGATTAAACTCAAAATGGTTCAATCCACAAATGGAGTATTAAGGTTCTGGAGAACTGCAGGTGGGAGGCTTGTCCTTCCTGCACTGAAGTTATTAGAGCACAAGTTGAAACCTCAGGCTGTCTATGGGGCGGAAATATGGGGTTATGTGAAAGTTGATGGTTTAGGAGGTTTTTCAAAATAGGGTCCTTCGGTCAGTTTTAGGTGCCCCCAATGGTACACCTACAAGCATGTTGCGTGCCGAGACAGGAGTGTTGCCAGTTGAACTGAAAGTTTGTATGAAATTATTTCTTTACTGACTTAGGTTAGAAAGCATGGTAGACTGTTTGCTCCCCAAACTACGCTGGACAGAAAAGCAAAAAGAGGGCTTTAACTCTATATGGAAGCATAGCTTGATTATGTCAGCTGATTGACTGGGCCTTTCAATGACGCTTTTGTCCCATTTTCCCAGAATTAAAGTTAGACAAATGGTGTTGGACCACCTTACTGACATTTTATACAAAATGATTTGGCAGCTTTGAATCAGAGCAAGATAGCTCCTTGCTTACATCTGTTTAAGACTTGCCATCAGTTTGAGAACTACCTTACGGTAGTAACTAATTACACCTTGCGTAAGTCCCTTACTTTGCTGAGATTTCAGCTAATGCCCACTACTGTGACCGTGGGCAGGCAAAACCACATTCCTTATGAGATTAGATTCTGCCCATGTGCTCAGCAGAAGGTTGAGGATCTGGCTCATTATATTTTTAATTGCTTCCTCTCAGAGAGTGTCCGACAGAAATTACTGGTTCCGTTGTTGGCTGGAAAAACATTTTGGGACCACAGTATGAAGCTTTCTTACTTGTTAGCCAACTCTAATCTAGCTAAAGGACTTAAGGCAGCTAAGTAAGCTAACCTGGCGCAAGCTTTAACTGTCCAGAGGTGACGCGCCATGAAATTACAGGATTCTACTATTAATTGACTGGGGTATTTTATTTTATTGTATTTTATTATTTTTTATATTATTATTTGGTAAACTTGCATTTAATTTTTGTATAGATGCTTTTTTGCTTGTTGTGCTGAATTTGTTATGACCAAGGGTCAAGACAATAAATTGGTATTTGTTCAAAATTCCTGCAATTGTCTTCCAGGCAAGGCTATCTAGACCTGGCATCTGTCCTGCTATGCTTCTGAAATTTGGTCTACATAGGATAGACCAAGGACAGGTCTGTATAGGATAGTCCACACTTTTGTAGATGCTGCAACTACCTGGATAATTGTTTTACAAGATTTTGCAGGGGAAAGTGGTCTGTTCTCACCACAGATTTCCTCTCATGCAAATAGTGGTGAAAATGGCTTATGGACTGTACAACTGCTAGGAATTCCTTTCTGGTGGTGCAGTAGTTCCTTTTTCAGTACACAAACTCTTACTGAAATAAGTGACCATATTTTCTTTTACATCTTGCTTTTATACCATTTCTTGCCTTATAGCCAATGTCAGTGGGGTTCTGAAACATGGGTAAACTAAGACTGGAATATTCACAAGTGCCTTTTTAAATTCTATAAATGCTAGGTTACACCCTGCTGACCACTAGAGGGATCTCACCCATTTGAGACAAAGCTTTTTGCTACACTGGCAAACCCACAAATAAAACTCTGAAAGAGCACAGCCCTACAAAATTTCTGCACTTCTAGAAGTGTCTTAGGATTTGGTCAATTATCTACTGCTGTTCTCTCTGTCTGTGGCAGGGGATGTTCCAAGTAGATCCCTGCAAACTGGACCAAGCCCAGTTGGGTACAAGAGGTCCAGATGGGCTTGGTTCGGGAGTCCTCCCAGTCCAAGTCCCTCAGACTCTGGCTCCCTGGGCAAGAAGCCCCACTCCCATGTAAGATAGTGCAGGCTGCGTCAGTCCCAAAGCACTCAGACTTGGGCTGGAAGCCCAATCAGACTTGATTTTGAAGCCCACGCAGGGCTCTGGTTCCAAGTACGTAACCTCCTTTTTTACATAGTCCACATTTCCTGAGCTTTAATTTCATATCCCTTTCAGGATATCACAGATCATTTACAAATGCACAGTTGTTCAAAACCATTGCCATATCATCCAGAGATATAAGTCTACTCTCTAAGGGCACTGCCTCCTGGGACGCTTTGTTCTAGAGCTTCTAGGAAGAGATATACCTATGGCAGCTGCCTGATCATCTATTCACTCCAGGTTATATTTCTCCTCATTATGATATCCCGCTCAGCTGATGTTTACTGCTCTGCTATGGCCTATCATAAGGACTGTGACCCAGGGAGATGATAAAGGACAATTTGGGGGGACTTCCCTGTGAATTGTCCTTAATAATTGTGTGTCATATTTTCAGCATACTGTTTTGGCTATTCACTGACTACCCCAGTGTCTGTGTTCTTGCTACTCACAAACAGACAATCAACCCATCACAATTTGAAAACGCTGTGGGTTTATTTTTGAAAAATCATTGTTTACAATAAGGGTGGGACACTGGGGAGAATACCGGATACCGGATGTACTGGTATCGGATCTCCCTGGTACCGGATTTACCGGTATACCAAATTTTTAACATTGGCCACAGTACCGGATTTCTTACATTGCGGCTACTGACTTCAATGACTGCAATGTAAAAAAATCTGGTACCACAGCCAATGTTAAAAATCTGGTATGCCGGTACAGGTAAATATCGGATTATCGGATTAAGCCGATACACCCAAATACCGGCAATATCGGATCTCGGGAGAACCGGAATTCCCACCCCTAGTTTACAAGCCACTTTTCTTGAAAATATCTGCATAGCCTCTGTTTATCAGAAGCTTTGGAAAAACTTGTACTAGGGAATTCCTGAGAGGGGTGGTTCCTTCCTGTGCTTCTCAAGTTTCAGTTTTTGGCCTGCCTTCATCCAGCCCAAGAAGCTAGAGACTGCGATTCAGGAAGACTATGTGAGAACACTGCACCACTCAGTCTACATCATGTCGGTGTCTCTCTCTCTCCACTCACTATTACAGCAGAAGTATATATTTTATATCTCCCTTAAAAACACATCCTTTATCCTGTTAAAGTCTTACCAGTGTGATGTCCCTGGAGGCTGCTGCAGCACTCATATGTAAGCTTGGCTGTCGGACAGAACTACTGCAGTCTAGAGCCCGGGCAAAGGTACCAACAGAGCTGAAAAGGAGTGAAAAAAAAGTTAACCTCACATGCAAAGTGAACTCAATAAAATGTACAAACAGCAGTTCTGAGGAGGCTAGCAGGGTCCTAGCAAGCAGTTTCATCATTTATCTCTGTTCTGTGCTATCGTGACTAAAGAGTATGATCTAGATGTAGGATCCAAGAGAGTTTTCATCAGATGCAATTTGTTATTGCAAATGTTGCATTCTGCCCCTTTTATATGATCAGAAGTTATTAAATCTATGCATGCAGAAAGACATGCTAAAGAATTCGGGAAGCAACATTAGAGCATTTACTTCTCCCCTCACACTTCTAAACATATATATATCCGGGGGCCAGCATTAAATCAGGCTGCAGGCACACCAAAATCTTTTCCATAAAGAGAAAAGCAGCTGCTCTTTTTTGAAGGGGAAAAAAAAAAGGAGGAGGGGGGGAGGCAGTACCCCAGATAGAAGGTTGAAGGAAAAACAGTAATGATTTCATCTCTAAAAAAAATTAAGAAAAAATACAGTCATGTTTTACTGCTTGTCTCCACTTCCAGCAGGAGTGAAGTGAAGGATGGAGAGGGAGCCATTCCCTGCTCTTGATATCTATTCTTTCAGCTGACTATGCTTATAATACCAACCTTCTTCACTTGACACCTAACCAAAACCCAGCCTTCCCCATTGGTCACTCCCAGCTTGTTGGATCTTTCCAAGTTTCTGATGCACACAGAAGGTTCCCACCAGAAGCAGAAAGAGGACAGGATCTTTCTCCTGTTTCTATATCTGCCCTCTCTTCACTTCATCCCTCACCTGCTATTGTAGGGGTAACCGCCCCAAATGTTCTAAAATCACGCTGAATCAGGGGTACAAATCAGGACGGAGAATTTTAAAAATAACAAGATTTTAGTATCTTTGTCTTTTGGTTTCTGGACACCCAGGTTAAAATGAAGTCACATTTTCAAGCTTTTCTCCACAATCATTAAGGTTAGAAACTATTTTATAGTTACAGTTGAGATTTTCAGTTTTATTCTAATCTAATGACTTCAGTCTTTAAGAGCCACTAAAATCACAAGATTTGCAATAGAAACACACAACAGCTGGCAACCCTGATTTTGCTCACAAACTGTCTTCTCTGTTATCTACTCACTCATTGTTCCACTCCTGAATGAAGAAGTTTTCTGAACTGAGGCTAGAATGGGTCACCATTTTTTAGTGCATTTGTTCCCAAATGTTTTTGAACAGCCATTATCAAGCCTCAAAATGTCTTACACACTATGCATCCTCCAGGGATAACCACCAGTGGGAGGAGGTTCCACAGACCATCTGTGGACTATTTACCATGACCTGGCTGAACATCAATGGTTCATGGACCACAGTTTGGGAGCCACTATTTTAACAAATTCTGAGAGATGGCATAGCCATTTCAATAAAGAATCATGGCCCAAATTCAGCAAGTCAGTTGGAGTTAGATGGTTAACGGAACAAGGAAGGTTTCTCAAACTAGGACTCCTGTTACATAAATGTGGTGCCCTGCTTCTATATGTTTCTGACAAATCAACGTTTTGCAAACATCAAATAAACCGTGACGCCTTCAAGATAGGGGTATACATCTGTAACAACAATAACCCACTCTTTCCTACACCATCCGATGACATTTGCTTCTACTCGCTAGCTATGATCCCCTCTACAATTGTTAGTCAATCCATCCATCCCTCCCTCCTCACCTCCTAGGTGTCTAGAGAGTTTTTTAAACCTGCCTCATGGACAGAAGAACCACCTTGATGTTCCCATAATTTCTCTATAACATTTCAGAATTTTTCAAACTGAAATTAGAGTTTAACGTTTTTGCTGTGGAAATGAATGTATGAATCAACCATTTCAGTCGACTGCTGAACAAAGACTTTCTCAACTGAACACCCATTTTGTCAGCTGGTGCAGCACACTGGTTCTCCTAACGTTCACCATGATGCCCATCACTCCCAATTTCACCCTTCTTTGAATTGTCTTCTAGTAGTTTTCCATTTTCTCTCTCAGCACTAAAAGTGACAAAAAGCAAGATGCAAACAAGTTGTACAGCTTCTGTTTCACACAAAGTGGTATCCTTCCCTAATAATTGCTTTGGTTGCACTGACAGACTATGAGGTGAACTGGAAAAAAGTGCTTAGAAAATGAGGTTTTTTCATCAATTTGGGGACTACCTAATCTCTGAAGATTTTTGTAGGCAAGAACCACCCCCGGACTTTGAGCTAAAAGTTATCTGCAAAATTTCCTACAGCTTTTGGAAAGACACATTTAAAGGTACAGGCACCCAAACAGTTGAAGAATTTGAGGTTGTAAGTACCACAGTGTTGACCTAATCTGGGGCTAAAGGGACTCAAAATTATTGAAACAGAGCCAAAATGTGGATAAGAATGTTTGGATTCACCACGACTTCGACGCCACATTTATGGCAGTGGGAGAACCAGAAGTAATGGAAGCCCCTCCTTGTCCTGTTTTGTGGGAGTGGTTTCAGTGGGTGTTGCCTGCTGATGCGGGGATGTCCTTGTGGCTGTTAGAACCACTGTTGTGAACTTGACCCGTGCTTGTCATGGCTGGTTAAGGCCAGCTGTGAGACTCTGGGGCCGTTTCTGGCTGGGGTAGTCACTCTGCCCTTAGGGAGGGCAGAGTGCCGGGCTGCCAAGGCGGTAGTGCAGCCTCTGCTCAAGAAACCATCAATGGACATTGACTCCCTGGTCAGCTATTGGCCAGTCTCTAACCTTCCCTTTTTATTTATTTATTTTAACAATTTAATATCCCGCCCAACTCCACCACAGGCAGCTCGGGGCAGCTTACAATAAAATCATATAAATAAAACAACATCACCACAATAAAATCATATAAATATAAAACGACATTCCCACCCCTTAAAAATATAACAAAACACAAACCCTCCCATAAATCCCTCCCCTCGCATAACCACCCTCACCCGTCCCCTCCAACAAAGGCCTGGCAGAACAGCCAGGTCTTACACAAGCAACGAAAAGTCAACAGGTTCTGGGGCCAGGTGAGCCTCCTCCGGGAGGAAGTTCCATAGGCGGGGCTACGGCCACCAAGAATGCCCTTTCCATAGTGGCCCCACGATTGACTTGGGGGACCTCCACGAAGGCGCCTCCATCAGACCACAGGGGTCAAGCCAGGACCCGGGGAGTGAGGCAATCCTGCAGATAGGTCAGGCCCAGGCTGTGTAGGGCTTTAAAGGCAAGAACCAACATCTTGAATCAAACCTGGAAAAAAATCGGAAACCAATGCAGAAGATGGAGCACTGGTGTCATGTGTTCCCAGCGACCCGACCCCATAAGGAGTCGGGCTGCCGCATTCTGCATCAGCTGTAACTTCCGGACCGTCACCAAAGGTAGCGCCACGTAGAGCACGTTGCAGTAGTCCAGCCTCAAGGTAACAAAAGCATGAATGATGGTGGCCAGATTAGAATCTGAGAGGTAAGGCTGAAGCCGCTGAACCAGATGTAAATGTCGGAAAGGCCCCCTCACCACTGCCTCCACATGGACATCCAAGCGGAGCCAGGAATCAAGGATCACCCCCCGACTCCGCACCTGGGAGACCAGCGGAGGGCAAACCCCATCAATAATGTGAGATGTCACACCCACCGCTCTCCCCACCAGCATTACCTCCGTCTTGTCAGGATTCAGCTTCAGTCGGCTCTGCCTCATCCACTCCCCCACAGCTACCAAACACCGGGAAAGTGCAGAGACTGCTGGGTCTGGGTCTTAAGAAAATGAGAGGTACAGCTCAGTGTCATCAGCATATTGATGGTGACTCACTCCGCACCATCTCACAACCTTACCCAGTGGCTGCATGTACACGTTGAACAGGAGCAGGGACAGAATGAAACCTTGCGG
Source organism: Sphenodon punctatus (assembly GCA_003113815.1). Taxonomy (NCBI): domain Eukaryota; kingdom Metazoa; phylum Chordata; class Lepidosauria; order Sphenodontia; family Sphenodontidae; genus Sphenodon; species Sphenodon punctatus. The sequence goes on along the minus strand of QEPC01007542.1, from coordinate 158,287 downwards.
GACACCACACAAGAGGCCTGAGAAGAAGATGAATCATCACCTAACACTATCCACTGGATCCTACTGGCTAGGTAGGAACGGAACCACTGTAGGACCGTTCTGCCTAATCCTGCCCAGTCCCGCAAGCAAGTCACAAACAAATTGTGATCAACCGTGTCAATAGCTGCCGAGAGATCTAATAGGACCAGTAAAGTTGAACGTCCCTGGCCCATCTCCCAGCACAGGTCATCAACCAAGGCCACAAGCACACTCTCCATACCATACCCTGGGCAAAAGCCAGACTGGGAGGGATCTAGAAAGCTGCGGTTGTCGAGGTGCACCTGGAACTGCTGGGCCACCACCCGCTCAAAAATCTTCCCTAAAAAGGGAAGGTTAGAGACTGGCCAATAGCTGGCAAGTGAGTCAACATCAAGTGATGGTTTCTTGAGCAGAGGTCACACCACTACCTCCTTCAAACATTCTGGCACTCTGCCCTTCCAAAGGGAGGCACTGATCACCCCCGCCAGCAGCAGCCCTAGTGTCTCCCGACAGACTTCCACCAACCAGGACGGGCATGGATCTGGGTCACAACAGGTGGCCCTAACAGACACCAGAACATCCTCTGCTTCAGTTGGCGTCGCCTCCTGAAACAGATCCCATGAAACTAGACCAAACAGGGCTTTTGCAGCATCTGGCTCTCCTCCCCCTGCATAATACGCAGCACCAAAATCATGGTGAATCCGAGTGATCTCATCCGCGAAATAGCTGACAAACATGTCACAGTGGGCCCTGGAAGATTCCATGTCCAGGCAGAGAGAGGCAGGACTGATGAGCCCTCGCACCACCTGGAAAATCTCCGCTGGATGGGACTTTGTGGCTGCTATGAGGGCAGCAAAAAATTCCTTCTTTGCTGCCCTCACAGTCATGGCATAGGCTCATAAACTGACTCTATGATGCAAACTATAGGATTCAGCCTGAGAACAGCACCACCGTTGCTCTAACCGCCGTCCTTCCCGCTTCAAACACCGCAGTCCCTCAGTAAACCAAGGTAACCTGCAGTGTTGAAACTGAGGAAGTGGACGCCTCTGAGCCATTCGGTCAATGGCCCCCGTCAGCAAGGTGTTACAAGCCAGAACTAGGTCCTCGCTCCATCGAGATCAGACATCGAGATTAGAGGACAATTCCCCCAGAGCCATCCGGAACCATGCAGAACACCAGGTTGAGAGTATGCGTCCCACTATGTGTCGGGCTGATGACCATTTGGGACAGGCCCATGGTGGCCATGAACTCATGCTCCACCCCCACAAGACCAGCCCTGGCATGGATATTGAAGTTCAGCACCACAACACCACCCCCGATATCAGTTCAGCTAGAGTGGAGAGGGACGCTGTCAGACAGGAAGGTGCGTGGTATACCAGCAGCATCCCTTGCCAAATCGATTGCAAAATGAAGGGCCTCGATCCCTGGTATCACCTGCACTGGATACCTCCTCACAGTTCAAGACTTCCTAAAAACAATGGCTACACTGCCCCCCGGCCCCTCAAGCCATGGCTGATGCTGCACGGAATACCCGGCAGAAACATGGTCCACCAAAATAGGCCCGGATTCCATGTCCAGCTAGGTCAGCATTAAACAAACAAGGTTTTTAGGGAAGGTTATTGAACGATTGGTGGCTCAGCAGCTTCAGGGGTATCTGGACTGGGTCAGTTTTCTTGATCCCTTGCAGTCCAGCTTTTGGCTGGGTTTTGGCACTGAGACTGCACTTGTGGCCGTGGTCGATGACCTCTGCCATGAGTTGGACCAGGGTCAGTCAACCCTGTTGATCCTTTTAGATCTCTCGGCTGCATTTGATACCATTGACCACGAGATGTTGGTGGCCCACTTGCGGTACCAAGCCGGTATGGGCGGGACTGTTCTTGAACGGTTCCGTTCCTTCCTGGCTAAGAGAAGTCAACGTGTGGTACTGTGTGACTGTTCCTCATCTCCCCAGGACCTCACATGTGGAGTCCCACAAGGTTCTATTCTGTCCCCTCTCCTGTTTAACGTGTACATGAAGCCTTTGGGCGAGGTCATGAGAGAGTTTGGTGTGCAGTGTTATCAGTATGTTGATGACACTCAACTTTACCTCTCTTTTTCAGCTGACCCAAGCCTGAGCATTCACCACCTGGATGCTCAGGTGGTGGCTGTGGCAAGGACCGCATTTTGCAAATTACATCTGGTACAATGGCTTTGGCCATATGTCTCAGACTTCGACCTAGTCACCATCATCCATGCCTTCATCACCTTGAGACTGGACTACTGCAACGTGTTCTACGTGAGGCTACCCTTGGTGATGATCCAGAGATTGCAGCTTTTGCAGAATGCGGTGGCCTGCCTCCTTATGGGGGCGGGCTGCCGCAAGCACATTAAACCAGTGCTACAGTCTCTACACTGGTTGCCTATAGTCTTCTGGACCCAATTCAAGGTGTTGGTTTTGACCTATAAAGCCCTTTACAGCCTGGGCCCCGCCTATCTGCGGGATCGCTCTCACACACCCCGTGTCTGGATCGGCCCCTGAGGATGGGGGAGTGCCCTCCTCGGGTTTCCCTGAGTATCTTGGGTGATGACGATGAGGAGGGCGTTCATAGTGGCCACACCGAGGCTGTGAAACTCCCTCCCGATGGAGGTCCGCTTGGCCCTGGAACTTCCCTCTTTCCATAGACAGTGTAAAACTTGGCTGTTCTGCAGGGCTTTTGGTGAAGGAGACAGGTGATGGGTGGGGGAAGGGAAGGACAGAGGGAGGGTTTTTTACTCTACTGTTGGGCTATTTTACTGTAATTTTATATTGCTATTTATATTTTGTTTTTATTGATGCTGTTTTATACTTTTAATGTTTTAATATGTTGTGAGCCGTCCCAAGCTGCAGTAGCAGGAAGGGGCGGTCTAGAAATCTAAGAAATAAAATAAAATAAATAAATAAATAAAATGCTTTAAAGTGTTGAGGGAGGAGGAAATAGCGGACAGGACAGCACTATTCATACCATTAAGCAAAACAGTTACACGAGAATTAAGTCCCTCAAAATCAATGGAGTTCCACAACGAAAGGCCAATGCCAGGGTCCCTGAGGGAGGTAGAGACTGTGTCCCTGCATGCCTTCGACAGTTATGGGTGCACAAAACCAGGGCTGCACATTCTTTACAGGGAGATGGCAGTGGCAATTCCTGGGAAGTCCAATATAGCATAAAACACACTGAGCAGTATGATTGTGTTAGCCCATCTGAGGGAAGGGGCAAAGATAGACACTACCATGGAGCATTTCAGTGTTTAAAGGCAACAATAAACATAACATATCTTGAAAAAAACCTAATTATTATCAGTTTCTATACTATTTATTTAAAAATTTACCCTGCCGTTCACAGATTACTCAGGGTGGCTTACAAAACCATTAAAAACAATGTAAAAAACAGCATAAAAACACAAACCTCCAACCCTCATCCCACCCCAACCATCCCCTCACACCCTTGCCCCAAAACCCTATCAACCCCCCATTCCCTATCCCTGCCTGCCAAATGCCCTAATAAAAAGGTCTTACAGCACCTCTGGAAGATGCCCAGGCTCAAATGAACCTCTGAGGAAAGAGAGTTCTACAGCATTGGGGCAGTAACCGAGAATCCCTCTCTGCAAACGCTCACCATATGAACAAGACTGGCAGATGGTATCCACAGGGAAGAGCTCTCCACTGATCTCAGGGGCCACAGTGGGGCACGAAAGGACAGTCGGTCTCTCAGATATGTGGGGCTCAGACCATTTAGGGCTTTAAAGGTCAAAATCAGCACGTTGAATTGTGTCCAGAAAGCTACAGGGAGTCAGTGCACACTTCAGAGCACAGGTGTAACATGTTCCCAAACGGAGGCGAGCCGCCACATTCTGCACCAGCTGCAGCTTCTGAACAGTTATCAAGGGAAATCCTACATAGAGTGCATTTTAGTAGTCTAGCCTCGAGGTGATGAAAGCATGAATGACAGTGGGTCCAGAAGCACTCCGAGGCTGCAAACCTGACAGACCAGAGGGGGCCAGACTCCGTCAATATCAGGAGTCTCAATCCCCCCAGATGACAAGACCGGCCAACCGTCATCACTTCAGTCTTGTCTGGATTCAGCTTCAATCAGCTCATCCTCATCCAGTCCCCGACAGCAGCCAGGCATCGGGTAAACACTGAGACTACAGGGCCTGGGTCGGATGAAAAAGAGAGGTAGAGCGGAGTGTCATCAGCATACTGATGGCACTTCACCCCAGGCCTCCGAATGACCTTGCCCAGTGGCCTTATATACACGTTGAACAAGAGGGGAGACAGAACAGAACCCTGCGGGACCCCACAGGGGAGATCCCAAGAAGACAATGAGCAATCATCCATCATCACACTCTGGGACCTCCCTGACAGGAGGAGCAAAACCACTCAAGAGCTGTCCTGCGCAGCCCTTCTAGATCCCGCAGTTATGTCAACAGCACCTCATGGTCAACTGTATCAAAGGCCGCTGAAAGATCTAACAATAACAACAAGGGAGAATTCTCTTTGTCAATCTCCAGGCGCAGGTCATCAACCAAGGCTACAAGCACAGTCTCCATACCATACCCAGGACAGGAGCCAGACTGAAATGGGTCCAGGAATCTGACAGCTTTGAGATAAGCCTGTAGCTGCCGGGCAACCACCCGTTCAATAACCTTCCCTAAAAAGGGAAGGTTAGAGACAGGCTGATAGCTGGCTGGGGAGTCAGCAGCCAGTGATGGTTTCTTAAGTAGGGGCCGGACAACTGCAGTTTTAAATACCTCCAACACCCTGCCCTCCTGAAGCAAGGCGTTCACAACCACAGCCAGCAACCGCCCCAGCATCTCCCAGCTGGCTTTCACCAGCCAGGATGGGCATGGATCTAATTCACAACTGGTTGCCCTCACTGACCCAAGCATCTCCCCTGCATTGGTGGGTGATACCAATTGAAATAGATCCAAATAAACATGACAAGACTGAGCTTCCATAACTTCAAACTCTGACCTTGCAGTTAAAATGGCACCACCCAAGTCATGGTGAATACAAGTGATTTTGTCTACAAAGCAATCAATAAAAATGTCACAGAGGGCATCAGATGACTCCATTTCTGGGCAGAAGCATACTGGTTCAACCAGGCCACTCACCACCTGGAACAGCTCCACCGGATGAGACTTTATGATAGCCGACGCTATGATAGCAGAGAAGAAAACTTTCTTCGCCACCACCTCAGCCATGGCATAGCCCTTTAAAAATTATCTATGCCACAATTGCCACCTGTGCGCTAACTGCCTACCCTACCACTTCAGCTGCCTCAAGTCCTTTGTATATCAGGGAGACCTGTGATGATGGAGCAGTGGGAGTGGATGTCTGAGTGCAACCGTCTCAATGGCCATGGTCGCAACGGTGTCGATGGCCATGGTCAAGATGTCATTCCATAAAGTGACCAGATCATTGACAGAGTAGTCATCAAGTATGGTATGTAAATACCCCAGAGAGTTCCGGAAACCAATTGGATTCATAAGTCTCTGAGGGTGGGCCATCCTAATGGGTCACCAACCCGACAAGGGCATAAAAGAGTGAGGACCTGTGCCTTCAGAAGGTAATGATCCAACCATGACAATGGTGTCATAACAACACCCCCAATAATTGGAACCCCTATTTCCAGGCTGGTGCAAAACATTAAATCCTGTGTGTGTCCCATCTCACGAGTTGGACCAGATACTATATGGGATAGGCCCATGGTTGTCATGGCGGTCATGAACTCCTGCTCCAGTCCTAAAAGGCAAGCCTCAATGTATATTTTGAAATCCCCTCGGACAATAAGTCTAGGACACTCCAACACTACCTCCAAGACCAACTTGGCTAGAGCAGTCAGGGAGTCTTCTGTACAGCGAGGTGGTCGGTACACAAGCAGAATCCAAAGTCTATCCCCGGCCAAATCCAACACGAGGTAGACACACTTCATATTGGAGGAGTCAGGTACCAGATACCTTGAAAAGGTCAAGGTGCCTACAGATCACAGTCACTCCCCTGCACCCAGCCTCTGATCCTCAACAGATGCTGGCATCGAGTACTCAGCTGGCATCATCTGGGACAAAATTGGCCCAAATGCTTCATCCAGCCAGGTCTCTAATGCAAATGAGGTCGGTGGCCTCATCCTGAATAAGATAATAAAATATTGATGTTTTACTGGTCACCAACCTTGCATTAAGCAGCATCAGTGTCAGATCAGAGGCCCTACTGGCCTTAACCCTCAAATATCCCGAATCGTGTGTGTCTGTGAGTGTGTGAGAGAGAGTGTGTGTGTGTAACATAGGAACAGACACCAAGTGTCTCTCCCGAAAGTTCTGATGGTCTATCCTCCCCCCCTCCCTGTCATACCTCCCCAAGCCCACCATGACCCCAATAGCTGCCCCCTTGCCATCCCCCTCCAAGCAGGTTTCCCCCTCCAGATTCTCAATCCCCACCCCCTGGAATAGCCCACAAGGACCTAGGGAGGTGGGTAGCCCCCAAGCCCAGCATCCCTGGAAGTAGGGTGACAGGCAGGGAATCACCCCCTTCTTCCCCCCCAACCTCCTTCCCCAGGCACACACACCCCCTCTACAGGGGAGCCAAGACACCTCCCCCCACCATCTTCCCTAGTGCCCAACCCCCCTCACCAGGGGGCCATGGCACTACCTCCCACCCACTTCTCCTATGCCTGTACACCCCATCTCACTGGAGGAACATGGCACTCCCTCCCATTGCCTATCTACATACCCATACTCCCCCCTCTGACCCCCATAACCATACCCCCCTCCCATCGGGAGGCCAGGACACTTCCTCGCATCCTCTCCCCATGCCTATACCTCCCCTCACAGGGAGGCCAGAGCATTTCCTCCCATGCTACAACCCTCCCTCTTACAGGGGTGTTATAACAAAACCCTTCCCCCTCCCAACCTTGTCTCTGCCCATATTCCGCCCCCCCCAAAAAAAACCCCACGTTAAAATAACCTTTAAAAACAACACAACAACTAAGAAAAGTCACTGACATACAGAAAACATATGTCCCCCACAAAGCCCCTATGGCCATTTAATGGCCACCTAACAGCTGCTGCCTCTGACACTGACCTTTAGCAGCTGCCTACAGACCATGAACTCCTTTTATGGGTGCTGGGAAGTCCAGCACAGGTGATGGTAAGTCCCTCCAGCAAAACCCTTGCAGCAGTTACTCCCAGCCAAGGCTAGGGGCTCCTTTATGAGTGCTGGAAAGCCAGGCACAGGTGATGGTAAGTCCCTCCCAGCAAAGTCTTTGCAGCAGCTACCAGAAACAACTATGACCTCAGTGTACAAAACATTTACCTGAGGAAAAACAACTCCCACGTGCAAAATAAAACTTCTGAGCAGGTGTTACAATTGAGGTTGAAACCAGATTGCACATACACAACGTTAGAAGAAACGGTTATAAACATTTTCCTTACCCCGTAGAGTCTGCAACCTATGAGACACAATAGTGAGGCAGACAAGAATAACAGATAAGGACAGTTAGTCCTTGCAGGTTTTGGAGTGTCATTGAGAAATGTTGTCCAGTGCCTTTTACAAAGAACCGTTCAGCAATATTAAACTGAAAATTCCTGGAGTCCTTCCTGGGTTAACATCATGAAGAAGATGGAATGATGAGGACAAGTGGTGTTATTACACAAATGAATATAGTCATTTTCATTGGGTAGATTATAATGAGTGTCCATGGGGGCTGGAGGGGCCAGAGAAAAAAACACACTGGAAAGCAAAGCAACACCTGACACAGCAGAGACTCCAGCCTGAACAAAGTGTTTGAAGAGCTCATGGAATTTGTGTGACGGGAGCTGGGCAATCCCCTCCCCCCCCCCCCCGGATTATGACGCACTGCCAGGATGTACATGCTGATGACACCATTAAAGATTTTCCAGTAGCCAAGGTAGGTTGTATGGGAAATAAAACAAAACAACTTCCCAGGGCAGGAACCAAGACAGGTAACAGAACCAAAACAAATAAATTTGAAGTGTATACAAGGGCGAGGACCCTCCACTAGCAATAATACTAGCACTTCAATTATTTTTACACTTCTATATTACCTGATTTTGGTTCAGATTTGTTTCAAATCAGAACAATTTATTCACATGCTTTATTTTTTCAAACAGACACAGCAAAACGTGAAAGTATTCTGTTTTGCTGTGCAACACATTCTCCCAAATATTCAACATAACATTGCAATGACACCAGATACAGGAACTCCCATTACCTTTAACTACCTAGTCTCACACACACTGCGACTTCCACACACCTTCTTGACATGCTAAAATTCACTGAAAACAACTGCGAGATTACCTCATTTTGCCTTGTGAAAACAATTACTACAATTCAGAGCAGTGGGATAGATTTTAAACTTTAAACCCAAATTTGAAAAAGTAATGAACAAACACACACACACACACACACACACACACACACACACACACACACACACACACACACACACACACACAGAGTTCCCATACAGGGCAGAGTTGCTTCAGGACGAGCCTGAGCTCTGGAGAAGTGGGAGTAATTAAACAACCCTCCACCAATGACGCAAAGGTTTGTGACTTGCATGGACAAGGTTTACTAACCCTGATATTGAGTCTATATTTAAATATAGTCACCTTACGATTATATTTAAGTTGTAAGGTGAATAAAAAATAAACCCCCTTGGGGCAATTAAGTTGCAAGTTGAATAGAAAAATGACCCCCCACGGGGCAATCAAGCTGCAAGCTGAATATAAAGGTATGCACCCCAGGACAATAAATTTGAAAGTTGAGTATAAAGGTACTTTATACTCGGGGGCAATCAAGCTGAGCACAAAAGTGTCCCTCCCCCAGGGCAATCAGGCTGCAAATTGAGCACAAAAGTGCACCCCCTAGGGCAATCAGGCTGAAAGATGAAGAGAAGAATGTATGGGCAAAGAAGGACTTGCAAGTGTAGTATAATGGAACAGAAGCGGCTGCAGAATAGAATAGAATAGAATAGGGCCACCTAGTGACTATTTCAGAAAATACAATAAAAACAGAAAATCAAACAACCCCCCAAAATCACTAGACAACATGGGTAGTAGGGATGGGCGAACAGAACGGAGTTCGGAAATTTGGTTCGGTTTGAAATTCGAGTTCGGAAATTCGGTTTGGTTTGAAATTTGAGTTCAGTTCGGTTGACCGAACAAGTCCAAGTTCGGTCGAATTCCGAACTTCCGAACCAAGTTCGGCCATTTGAAACCAGGTTTTTTGGAGTGTGTTGCCACTAATCCAAACAGAATGGAGTTCGGAAATTCGGTTCGGTTCGGTTTGAAATTCGAGTTCGGTTCGGAAGTTCGGTTCAGTCGACCAAACAAACAGAGTTCGGTCCGAACTTCCGAACCGCGTTCGCCGATTCCTAATGGGTAGTGAGGATTACTCAGTGGTCATTAAATGTCAGAGTACTAAATAATCCAATTAAGAAAAAAAGAGTATTAGCATTTGCAAAAGAACAGAAACCACATTTTCTCTTCTTACAGGGGAGACACCTTTAAAAAACAAACATAGGGAGATCACAAATTAAAGGATCTGAAGCAACATATCATGCATGTGCCTGCAACAAGAAAGCAGGTGTAATGATAGCAATCACAGAAGGAGTGGGCTGACAAACACAAGAGACTCAGATCTATGATACCCATGAAAGCAGATGAGAAGTTAGATAACTTCATCTCCCAGTTGGGACTTGTAGATACATGGACACTAATTAATGGAAACAGGAGAGAATACACATCCTATTCCAGTAGGTTTAACAACATATTCTAAAATAAATCATATAATTGTGGATGGAAGCACAGCGCACAAGGGCCTAGACACTGAGATAATTTTCACCATCCTCTTATTTATTTTATTTATTTATTTAATTTATTTCAATTGATTTTTAACCCGCCCCTCCTGCCACGCAGCCCGGGGCGGCTTGCAACATATAAAATACTAAAAACAAATTAAAACTTTTATAACAATAATAAAATATTAAAACAGGGCTAATCATAACTAATAAAAACAAATCCAAATAGGGTGGGGGGGTTAAAAAATCCCTCACCCTACCCTCCCACCCTCCCCAAAGGCCTGGGTGAACAGCCTAGAGGTGACGAAGGCATGGATGAGGGAGGCCAGCTCCGGGCCGGAGACGTACGGACGCAGCCTGCGCACCAGATACAGTTGGCGGAAGGCCGCCTTAGCAACTGCCTCCACCTGCCGCTCCAGGCGGAGATCCGCGTCCAATACCACCCCCAGACTCCAAACCTGCTGAGCTATAGGAGGGCGAACCCCCCCCAACCAGGGGGGCCACTACCTCCCTTGCCCTCCCCACCAACATCACCTCCGTCTTATCGGGGTTGAGCTTCAGTCTGCTCAGCCGCATCCACTCCACCACGGCCTCCAAACATTGGGATAGCAACGAGACAGCAGGGTCTGGGTCAGTTGAAAAGGAGAGGTACAGCTGAGTATCATCAGCATACTGGTGACACCGCACCCCGAACCCTCTCACGACCTCCCCCAAGGG
>QEPC01007542.1:128439-142666 GCA_003113815.1 Sphenodon punctatus | reverse complement strand
TTATTGGAATCCGCACAAGTTTCGCTTCCGTTCGCCAGTTCCGATGCCGCGATACCATGAGCGACAAACCGCAGCCGCAGCCCTCGGAAAGCTGCCTCTGCCGTACCTTGCCACGATGTGCGGAATAGGGGTTGCCGTCGGTAAAAGCTGCCACGGCGGTATGCCGCTACAGCCCTATCTGAAAGTGGCCACTCCATTGGTAAATAAATTAGAGAAGAAGGGTATCACAAAATTTAGGGGTAATAGTTTATTTCAAAGGAGGAATGCAGTAGCATGATACAAACAAATGTTCCAGAGCTACAATTTTATCAACTGAGGGATTTCATAAAGTCCATGTCACACTGGAAAGAATTCACACAAGCCTCACATGCCAAAAAACATTATTTGATCAGTCTTCCAGAAAAGGACTGTTGTCTCAAATACATGGAGTGAATAAAACCATGGATACTTTGCTGAATTACATTAAAAATTCAGAAAATAATTTGAACACCAAATTTACAAAGGGAGAAAAAAAATCAAATCTTTTAAACGCATGATCTACAGCTTGACATCTTGGGAAGTAAAAGAGGTACAAGCAAAACTGATTATGAGGTACTACTTAACGCCTAAAACACGCCATCATATAATAAAAATTACTCTCCCATGTGTTAGAGACAGTGGGGAATAGAAGGTAACTATATGCATAGCTGGTGGGAACTGTATACAAATCCAGCCTTTCTGGAGGGAGATATGGGAAAAAATAAACAGTGTGACAGGATTGAATGTTCCATTTATTCTTACCATTGCTTTGTGTGGTATATATCCAGAAGTCCCATTAATGAACCTATACCAGGGAACATGTGACCAGATGATCCTAGCAGCGCTTAATATAATTGCTAGAAACTGCAAAGAAAGTAAGATGCCCAGAATAGAAGAATGGTCGGCAAGGCTGTGGTACGTCTTCAATATGGAGAAAATCTTGGCCAGAATTAAGGATAAAGAGAAGGAATTGGAGGGAATATGGTTGCCTTGCCTTAGAGTAATGAATAAAGAGCACGGTGAACTGAGTGATCATGCGTATACGTTCGAATAGGATATATAAAAATGTCTCCTTGCCTGTCAGATTGCCTTGCACACCATGCATTTTGCAAGCTGTATTATAAAAGTTTATTTGTTTAATCATTTTTTTAAAACGAATAGTAGTGGACAGCCACCCCATGTCAATCATCAGGAGGCCCCCATTACCCTGCAATAACAGAAGCCACTGAGGGTTGGTCCCAGTTGTCGCTCACCATTGGGGCTAGGAAAGAGACAAGCAGGATTGCGAGTGTGGGGCACCACTAATATGTAGGCAGAGGGGACGGAAAATCTATAGCCCCTGGGCATCAACATGGTGCACAGGCTGAGAAGGAACAGCTGAGCAAGGGTGGAATAATTTCTCCATCATCGTCCACTTATCCTCCCTCAATTTAGTCTGTTCATCTCAAAGGGAGGGGCGAATGGGGTCCCAATTAGACTTGCTCCATCTCTTTCCCCTTTGCAGAAGGGCTCATTGTCAATGTGGGATTTCCTCTCCTGGATGAACTGTTCCTGCAGCTGTGGGATATGGCCAGATTCAACAGCAAATTGTTGCTCCGCCTTCACCGACAGAGGCTTATCCGGCATATTATGTATATATCAATGATTAGCACTAGTCAAAATAGTGGCAATATTTGTCGCAACTTGAATCCACTGCTAGCACTGCCTGTTTACATGATCAGACACAGCATTCAGGAAATATTCCCGAAACATACCAGAGTCCCTGCCAATAAGAGGTAGACACCTATAATTATGCCAGCACTCTAATTTCTCTGGTCCCAAATCTGGAAGCATTTTGAGCATGGTAACCTCAGTGATGGCAGAGTGATCTGGAAGATAGTTTTCAACAGAGACCTGGATAGTGCCACTCACAGCCAGGTGTCATTCTACAATCACACATAGTGTCCATTAAATCTATTCCCAGCAACCACCATGCAGCAAATAGATTAAAATTATGCCGGGGCATAGGGTCCCACTGACACCACTGAGATGTGCTTATGTTTTGGCAAGTGTCGCACTGGTGTCAGTTAATGCTCGAGTGAATGCAGCAATACCCAGAGAGCCCCTGAAGGACCATGGTATTTTTCTGGCTTGCTGGTTCTTTCTTATCAGTCAGAATTTTACCCAGAGCAAGTTGAACAGTTTCCCAGTCCCCACTTAAGATCTCTTTAGGAAGAGCATAAGGCCCCTTCTTTTCTCTAATCAATTTCATTAAAAAGCGGCACTGTATCTACTGAAAGTCCTTCCATTGCTAATAGGTGTCAGCACGCTAGACAGTGCAGAAGTAATCAGTTGACTTAAAGCGGGCTAGGGTGGTGAATTCATGACAAATTCAAATATAACAGACTCTGGAATTTGGCTGTTGGGCACTGACAACTTTGCACAGCGGAAGGGCCCTTACAACTGGCAAAGGAAGCCACGCACCATTCGTCGTGGTGACAATTTGGTTTCTAAGCTGAGCAGCACCCATAAGCCAAAAGCACAGCACCTTTAAAACGAATTACTTATTCACTTATCTAAGAGTAAAAATAAAGGAGGTGTTTCTTACCAATCCTGTAGTTCAGCAGTCAGACGCGTTTTCAATGTGGCTACCTAAGTTCGTTTTTCCGACTTCAAAAACAACCGGTTGTTTTCGGGGGCAACTGGACACGATCCTGTGCAGTTTCCGATATACAGGCTGCCTGTGGGTCAGGAGCCCAAGGTCCAGGAGTCCAGAGCTGAGATTATCAGACTATGCCGTCTCCTGAAGTGGGATCAACCGCCTACCCCTGCCAACAAAGGGAGGGGAGAAGGCTAGAGGCACAAGGCCTGGGTCCCCACAAACTCGATCCTGGGCCCCTCAGAACCTGCTATGTATTCGGGGGAGGGTCTGATAACAGTGTCAACGGCACCAATATGCTGATAACCTTGTCCCCTGGGTTGGTAACCAGTAACCTTGTCCCCTGGAGGAAAGACAACGGATTTCCAGTCACAAGAGTGAATGCCCAAACCAATAAGTTTATTTCCTAGACTGACAGTAGCCACGAACAAGTATCAGCCTAGGGGACTCCGACCAGCTTACAAGGGAAAGAGTCACTAGGGTCCAAGCAGGTGACCCCTTATAAAGGAGCCTTATAAAGGAATATATAAAGGGAATTATATAGGGAATAAAGGAATATATAAAGGGAATTATAAAGGGGCCTTAAAAAGGAATATATATAAAGGAATTATACCATTTGTATGATGGGTGGTACCCTTTCCAGATAACGTTTCTTCTCCATAATCAATATTGTCCCAAACTAGAACCACTGGAAACTTCTTTGCAAAGTCTGAAGGATTCTTATTAGAACTTGCAACAAGTTGTAACTAGGGATGGGCGAACACGATCTGAACTGAACTCGAATTTCAAACCAAACCAAACCGAATTTCCGAACCCCGTTCTGTTCGCCCATCCCTAGTGGCAACACACACCAAAAACCTGGTTTTGAATGGCCGAACTTGGTTCGGAAGTTCGAAATTCGACCGAACTTGATCTCTTCGGTCGACCGAATTGAACTCGAATTTCAAACCGAACCGAACCAAACCGAATTTCCGAATTCCGTTCTGTTCACCCATCCCTAGTTGTAACTAAGCAAGACTTGTGTCATGGAAACCACTGTATCTTTAGATGCACAATGACCAAGGAAATGACTTGAGATGATCCTGGCAAATGTCTAATTGTCAATCCAAGGCAAAGGGAATTATGCGTCTGGGTCACGGACCCCCACTCGCCTCACCGGGCCCCAGCTCCCTGTGTCCTGGTGCTCAGGCAGGCCTATGCCTGTCCTGCAGCCGGCCAGGGATAACCTTGCTGGCCAGGCTCCCAGAAGGTAAGGCTGACCATGAATACCCGCCCCTCTGGAGTGCAGGTGATATCCAAGAGAGAGATCCCCCTCCCCTGTAGATGTCTACCTGGAGCAATGACCAGACTAACTCTGGATTCTGCTTAGCATACAACTTTACAAACAGCAGGGATAGGGGTAGAGGCTAGGTGAGGTACAGTGTGCAGACAGTATCAGCAAATATAGAACGTAGTCTCACGTTCTGTTCAGCAGTTTCTCCTCTGTGGCGCTTCGCAGGTGACCTGGAAAGAGGGGTACAATCCCAATTGAGCCAGCTCTTCCCATGCTTCAGCTACATCTCCCACCTCAGGTCCCAGCTCTCAGCAGTTCCTACCTGCAGCTTACAGCTTCCTTAGTTCCAGGATCGGACCCTGAACTTCCCAATGCCTTTAAGACCAAATCGACCCTACCCAGCCCATGTATTTGGCCAGGGTGCCCAGAGAAGCCAACCTGAACTCCAGGTCAGGCTTGGAAACTCCATCAGGCCTATCCACCTGGCCACCATGTGTTTCTGTTTACTGTAAAAGACTGATTCCCCTGTCTGCCTCTCCAACTCAGGGCAAATTGCGTTGAACCCCAGTGACTCTTTCCCTTGTAAGCTGGTTGGAGTCCCCTAGGCTGATACTTGTTCATGGCTACTGTCAGTCTAGGAAATAAAGCAGCTTACATGGGAAAGAGTCACTGGGGTCCAAGCAGATGACCCCTTATAAAGGAATTATACCATTTGTATGATGGGTGGTACCCTTTCCAGATAACGTTTCCTCTCCATAAACAATATTGTCCCAAACTAGAACCAATGGAATCTTCTTTGCAAAGTCTGAAGGATTCTTATTAGAACTTGCAACAAGTTGTAACTAGGGATGGACGACAGAAATGGGACCCACTAATCCTTAAATTGTTTAACAAACTCTATGGGGATAAGATCTGGACCTGGCGCTTTGCCGTTTTTAAAGGTGTCAATAAGCACTTCAGCCTCCAAGTCAGTCACTGGGGCCAAGCCGGCAAATCGACTGGTTCTGACACTTGGGCTAGTAGACTACTGAACCCTGAATCTCCTGCATATAAAAATGTAAAATGTCGGATCCATAGCTGGTTAGGCACAACCATTAGCGAACTAGTCAGATCATTTTTGACAGCTCTGTTCGCCAATAACCAAAACTTCTTACTGTCCTTGTTCTCAACTGCAGACAGCAGATTAGACCAGATTGAGCAGTTCCCAAATTGGTAGAATGGAATGACACAACAATGGGCCTCACCCCATGGCCTATGAATGCCACCCAGCCCAAGCTAACACAACTTTCAATCTCACCTTCTTGGTCACTTCCTTTCAGAATCAATTGATCAGTGCAGATGCACTCTTCTAATTGAATTGCACAGCACCAAATTTGAATTCTGAACACCTGTACAGTAGGAACGTTTGACATACACTTTTGACTTCTTGCAATTTATGTACAGATCTTTCCCCTTCCTTGCCTCATTGAGTCAGTGGAAGATAATTTGAAAATCACTTGCATGCTCTGCTCACAATATTTCATCACCTGCAAATTGCAGATGGTTCAGCTGCTCTCCACTGATGTTTGTACCCTTGTCCAACTAGCCACTCTTATTCAAGGGCTTTGTCTAGCACAACTGTAAACAGCTTTAGTTGTGTAACCTAGCTGTAACTCCTCCTAACCCAAATCTCACATTCCTTCAAACCAACTTTATGTTATACTCATGTAAGAACATCCAAGTGACATAGAAATAAAAGGGAAAAAAAGTTTAAAAATAAAATAAAATTTAAAACTGGAATTTTGGTTGCTAAAGTTTTAACTAACTGCTACAAAACAACTTCAATAAAGAATACAAGTCACTGTACATTTTCAGCATCACATTTTCACATTTTCCAGATTTTAGAAGGTATTAATCCAATATAAATTACCTATGGAAAATTTAGTATTAATACTAGTTGAAATGCTCATTGCACGCCTTTAAAATATGTTAAAACAGTCTTCAAAATTGGATGAATTTTTTTTTTCTAGCCCACTTATTCCTCCCCACCAGTGCATATGCCATCTTCCCATCAAGCCACATGGCAGTCCAGCACAGGGTCACCTTAGGTAACAATTTCTGTGGCCTGAGCTGACAGCTTTCACAAGGCTGCTAAAATAAGCCATTTCAGGAAACACTCAAGTTGTCTTGTTCTATGTCTTCACTTATTTTCTTCACTGGAGAGCTGGAACAACAACTCACACAATGCTTGAAATTCAAAATAAAATTACCATTAAGGTCAGGGACCTTACTGCATTTTCCTCATTGGAGGCAATTTACTCATTGAAGGAGCAAATGAGTTAGTAAGTAAAAAATTCATGCTTGACGGAAGGAGAGAATAGGGAAGGTAAGCTTCTTACCTGTAATGATGATTCTTTGAGTTTTATCCTCTCACCAAGTCCACTGTAGGTATTTGGCGGCATCTAGCACCTAACTCAGAGTATAGCAAGCACTCATTCCCACCCCCCCATGCCCTGGGCGTATAAATATCCCATCCCACCAAGCCCAGCAGCTCAAGAATAGTGACTGCAAGTGGGGAGGGAGAAAGGAAGCGGTACTTGGTGAGAGGATACAACTCAAAGAATCATCGTTACAGGTAAGAAACTTACCTTTCTTCTTCATTATCCTCTCACTAATTCCCACTATAGGTAAACTAGAAAGCAAAACCCAGGAGGCAGGCAGTACACAGCCATCTTGGCCATTTATTTAAAAAACGAAGAGAAAATAATACAGGACCGGTCAAACTTGATGTTGGACTAGGCAGCCACATCCACAGCATAGTACTTAACAAAAATAAACATAGAACTTCATGTGACTGCCTTACAAAGGTCAACCTGAGACATGTAGACTGATGCTGCCACTGCCCTGGTAGCATGGGCCCATACACCCTTGGGGACTGAAAGCCTAGTAGCTTCATAGCTATGTGCAATGCAGGTCCTGACTCTGTGCAAGTGGGACTGCTTGGTTACCCTACTGCCCTTGTGCCCTGGGACAATAGGACAAACAGAGCATCTGCAGCCCTAAATTCCCTAGTTCTATGGATGCAATAGAGCAGTATCCTACAAACATCCAGTTTATGCAGCGTCTCCTTCCCCCTGGAGGAATGCAGTGGAGGGAAGAAGAAGGGCAAGGAGATGGACTGGCCTTTGTGGAATTCCAAAATGACATTCAGGAGGAAAGTTGGCTGTAGCCAGAGTGGAATACCAAAAGGGAAAAGGCCTGGAGCTTGCTTACCTGCCTAGTGGATACAATTGCCACGAGAAAGGCAGTCTTAAAGGAGAGCAAGTCTAATGGGATATCTGCCATGGGTTCAAATGGGTCCGCCACAAGAGTCTGTAGGATCATGTCCAGATTCCAACTCGGGAACAGGGACCAAACTGGGCGAAAGAGTTGAATGGCCCCTTTAAGAAACCCGTCCACCAATGGGTGAGCAAACAATGACCCCACCCCCATCTGCAGGATTCCAGACCGTAGCAATCGCTGCAAGATGGACCTTAACAGAGGTCACCATTCGCCCCTCCCACCCCAACCCCCCCCCGCCCCAGCAATGCTGCCAGGTACTCCAGAATGGATGGTACGGAAACCGTCCAGGGGCAGTTCCCCTTCTCCGTCTCCCAGGTCACAAAGCATTTCTATTTGACTGCATAACAACCCCAAGTGAAAAGCCTCCTGCTAGCTAACAGGATTTTCCGTACCCGCCCCAGGCAAGATGCAAAGACCAAGTGCTTCCAGGACCACCTGTGAGAGTTTGCTGGAGATTGGCGAGGCCATCCACCTCATTTCCCAACCTGCCACACGTACGGCCACCAGGAGCACTCCCATGGCCCGGCACCAGCCCAAGGCTGAAGGCCTCGCCCACCAGTGGGTCGGATTGTGACCTCCCTGCCTCTTTTCATAGATCATGATGGCCACATTGTCTATGCACAAAAGCACTACCTGGCCCCTTACTGGGTCCTCACAGCCAATCTGAGCACCCACAGCTCCAACACCTTGATGAGCATGCATTCACCCTGGGACCATGTACCATTTATCAAGACTTCCCCGCAGTATACCCCCATCTCTGGAGGGATACATCTACCGTTATGATAAGCCCAGGCTGTTACGGTCAGAGTAAGTATGGACTGGCGCAAACACCTGGATCTGATCATCCACCATGCCAGGCTGTCGAGCACCACTGGCGAGGCAGCCAGCTGGAGTACTGGATCCTGCAGCCTCCTGAGAAGCCAGAGGCCCAACCACCACTGAAGCAGATGCAGTTGCAGGCATGTCAGGATGTGGTAAAGGTTGCTGATACCATGAGCCCTCAAAGCCTGGAAAATAAAGGATAGGTTTGGCACAGGGCCCCTGTTAAATGGGTGTCATCTAACATAACGTGCAGGAACTGGTAACGGACAACGTGAATTGTGATATGAAACTATGCATCCTTCATATCTAATGTAGCAAAGCAATTCCCCTTCCGAAGGACAGGGATAATCTGGGCTAACGTAAACATGCAAAACTTCTAACCTTTAACATGTTTATTAAGCACTCTCAGATTCACGATAGGTTGGAATCCCTCCAGCTTCTTGGGGACCAAAAAGTATGGTGAATAGAATCCCTGACCTCAAGACCCTCGCGACACCTGTTCAATGCCCCCCCCCCTTAACCATCTGCGTAATCTTGCCCCTGAGGGCTGGCGCAAAAGCCTCTCTAGGAAGGTGGGTGAACACCAGTTTCCACCTAGGTCTAGAGGCAAATTGGATGCAATAACCATCCCGGATTGTGAAACAAACCCACCTATCCAAGGTGATCTCTTCCCACCTTTTAAAGAAGGGTTGCAGCTGATCCTGGAAGGAAGGGACCTTAAGGGGTGACTGCTGTGGCCCAAGCTCACTGCTAAAAATGCTTCTTGAGGAATGGCAGAGCCTGGTGTTGCTACACCATATCTCAGAAGGTGCAGCTAAACCAGGCCATGAGAGTCAGGTAATTTCCCGCCCTCATATCCAGAGATGCAGCCAAGAATACTTGATGCCCCATACAAGCCAATAAATCCTGGAAGAAACACAATCCCATCAGAGAGGGTGGGGAGGACAGCGGAGAATGTGCCACCTCCTGAGCTGGTGAGACCCCTGAGTCAGGATCCGTCAGAGCCAGTCAATGTTGATCCAGGAGAGCCTCTATGGATCCAGATAGTGCCAGTATGGTGCTGATCAGCTCCAGTTCCACAGGGCTGTTGGGCTGCTCCATGTCAGCCTCCTCCGGAAAGCAGCAAAATTACACAGCCTTGTATTGTGTGGAGTGCTGCACAAGCAGCAGATCCCACGGTGCCAACAGCCCCACTACCGCTAGTCGCAGAGCCATAGGTGCCAATATATCCTAAAGAGGCGGTCCAGTCTGTGCGAGATGAACTGGTGCCAAAGGCATCCTCAGCACCAAAGGTGGAACAGGCCCTGGTGAAGACACTGTGGAGGTCAGTACCGACAGACAGTGCAGAACCCTGGCCATAGACCGCTCTATGCAGGCTAAGTATGGACTCCAGCAGCCTACGGGCTGACTGAGTCTCAATATCAGGAAGCACCCCCACTTGGCACGATGTAATCGCTATCCTCCGGGCCTTCGGCTTTGATGTCCTCCCAGACAGGAAATCCTGCTGGTGAAAACTCCAGAATGGAGTGCTTTTGGTGCTTTTTCTCCCCATGCCAAGCCAGCTCTGGGGAGTGCTCTCAGTGCAAGAGGTGTTCATTGGTGGCCTACCCCTGCACGAGGACAGGCCCAGGCACAGCAGTGAAGCATTGTGCATCCTAAATTTTGCAGACCTCTGCCCTCTCGGCTCCAAGGTGCCCTGCTGGTCCGATCCCAATGGTACCTCCTCAGCTGGGACATGGGCCAGAGCAAAAGAAGAATGGGGCCGATCACAGTGCATGTTCGAGTTCAACAGTACCGGGAGCTGCTCCTGCATGGACATGGCCTGGACCGTGAAGTGCTTCGCCAGCCAGGAGGTGCTCTCTCAATGTGTTTGGGGTTTAAACCCACTGCAGACTACACACATCCCAGTGTTGGGCTTCTTGGGCCCAAGTCACAGTAAGCACTGGGCGTGGGTGTTCAAGTTTGGAGTCTTCGCTATTTAGACAGTGCAGCAACAAAAGCCCTTGCTAGTCCAAGGCCACACAGTGCTTAGGCTACACAACTGAGTTCTGCAGTAGCAGGAAAGAAAGAACTGCTTGGCTTGATGGGACGGGGCTATTTATACACCCAGGGAAGTGATGTCAGAGGGAAGCGGGGGGGAGAAAGTGCTTGGTGTACTCAGAGTTAGACACTAAATGGCGCCAAATACCTATAGTGGGACTTGGTGAGATGCTAACGAAGAACAACAGTGAATTAGGGATAGGAGATGGTAAAACAATAATTCACAGTTATGAAAGAGTTGGGTTCATTAAAATCTTTTTGATTTTGCAAACCAAATGCAATATTTCCTTACCGTGCTACCACCAGGAACTGATCTATTTGTTTGTCTAATAGTGGGTTAACTGCTTCCCAAACTTTTGTTTCAAGTTTTGATTGGTCTCTTCCATCATCCTCACCTGCAGAGAGAAAATCAGAAATGCTTTGGTAAGTAGCTATCAAAGATAAAAGTTGGGGTTTTTATGCTGTGCTCTCTATGTTGCATACAATACACAAGAGTTAACTGTCCAATCTTCAAGTATTACCTTGCTGCTCAAGATCTCATTCTCTCACTTACTAGTACTAACTGCTGAACCGCCTAGATGCTGGGCAAACCACTGCTTTCTCTGTCCAAGTTACGTTAAGCAGAATGCCACGGATCAGCTTTGCTCAATGCAATTCTGCATTTCCCATAGGACAGCATTAATAAATGACACTAGAAACTCATTAGTAACAGCTTGGTCAGTAGCATCCAGTAATTTGCTCTAAGATAACCCATGTACATTCTTCCCCATGGTCGTTCCCAAGTTCCCAGCATCTTTTCCCTGAAAAGGTAACTGCAGTGATTGGTAAAAGTGGTTTGTAACTGTTTACAAGTGAGTATGCTTACCCGCTCAGTGACATGGCACATGCACTTAAAGCAGAGTATAATCATGCAAATGGAATGACTTCTGCTGTAAAAGCTAGTGCATGGGCTTAATGCACTGCTACTCAACATGCAGCCTAAAAACCAGTGCCATGTGCTCTCAATGGCCTCCATCCCTCCGAGTCCTGCTGCCACTTTGCATTCTCTGGCCCCAAACTGCCTTGCTGGGCATGGGCTGAATCTGAACCCTGCAGAGAAGGCTCACAAGGAAGGGGTTACTGCTTCCTACCAAACACATGATCAGTGGGGAACAGCAGAGCACTTCCTACCCACAGTGCAGTCTTCAGCACCAGCCTCTCTTCAGCCAGAGCTGAGGCTTCTCCTTCACTATGCTACCTGGCTTCTCCTGTCCCCACTGCACTGTGTGTGCAAGGGAGAATGGACTACCCCAAAGCATACCTCTCTAGTGTCCCAAGAGGTCCTGATTTCACACCTCTTTTGTTTTCTGGGAGGCCACGGATCTCCCAGAAAACTACCATCTAGTCCCAGATTAGAAAGGGAGGTGACAAGGAGAGCAATTTGCAAGTCATCAGTGATACTAGTTAAATTCTCTAGCCTTAAAGAGCCAGACCAGTCAAATAGTTTGCCCAAAGCTAGTTCAGAGCAGCCCCGCCCACAGAAGAGCTAAGAAATCGGGGTGTGGAGATCATGCAGTTAAGGGAAGTGCTGTAATAGAGCTTGGACATAAAGACTGGCAGGACAAGGGTTTAAGTCTGGCTTATGAGTGAGGTTGTTGTATGGATATGCAACTCCTATAACTTTTAAAGATTTTTTAAGGGGTTTTTTTTTAGCTCAGCCTCAGAGTTAACTAATAGACTACTCTGAATTTGCATATATGTGCAAATAACATCCTGCATTTTGAGAGTCCATGTCCCTCATTTCAGAATCCAGAGGTTGAGAGGTATGCTTCAAAGGCCATGGGTGACGGAGGCATGAACCATGCTCAACTCATATCTCCTACCTGCAATGCCACATTAAATCCTCCCAGATGCAGATTTCGATAATAAAAGACCTTCTAAATTTTCAAATTTATGCAAATCTGCTACCTGGCCCTTCACATTATGTACTTTTTAAAATGCAACCTACCAGAAAAAGAAATACATGTTTACTCTATGACATCTCAAAATACAAAATAGTCTGCACCATCTGTATTACTCAAAAGTTAAAATAATATGTTTATCTTCTGATGCTTTTGTTTAGAGAAAACTAGTTTAACATCCAGCTCTGGCCACTGAAAAGCAATCACAGAACATTTGCAGTTTTACCCTTAAACAGGATGAAACATTAAGAAGAAAATTATTTGGAATATACAGGGTGGTGGGTCATGCTCTCTGCAGTGTCAGCAGATGTTTTTGGCCAGGGAGTAGGGAGCTGTCTGGGAGCCTTATGACTTCTTGGTTCTTCATCTAGCTTTGGGCACAGGTTACAAAAAGAATACACATGCTGTTTAAATGTATGTAAATGTAATGACAGTATTTAACAACACAAGCACACTTTCAAAATGAACATAATTGTCATTGCTTTCTTCCTCCTTCACTCCACTTCTACTTTAGTGTTTAACATTTTACAGCCGCCTTCTGCCCCACATGTTGTCTCACTTTCTTCTCTGCTACTCATCTTTCTCCTCTATTTCACAAACACAGACAGCCCAGCCCCAACACATATATACCTGCCAGCTGATCACAGGGTATAGGGCATCAACGATTCTCAACGTAAGTCATAACAACATAAGAAGTGCCATATTGGGTCAGAACAATGGTCCATCAAACCGAGCATCCTGTCTCTGAAAGCGGTCAGTCTCTGTCGCTTTGGAGAAGTACCCAGCAGGTCATAATGGAGTGATCCATTCCTTCTGTTCACTCCCAGCTCCCAAAGGACAGAGGTTACATCCCACAACCTACTTGGCTAACAGCCATTAATGGACCTATCCTCCAAGAACTTATCCATTCCAGTCCCAGCTATACTACTGGCCTTGACCACATCCTCTGTCAACTAGTTCCACAAGTCAATTGTGAGCTGCATGAAAAAATACTTTCTTTTATGTGTTTTAAATTTGCTGTCAGTAAGCCGTCCCGAGCTATCAGAGGCAGGAGGGGGCAGGGTACAAATTTCAGTATAAGTAAAAATAAATAAATAAATTTCATGAGCGTCCCCTAGTTCTACTACTATATGAAAAGATAAACAAATCTTCCCTATTTGCTTGTTCCACTCCATGATTTTATAAACTTCTGTCATATCCCCTCTGCCATGTCTTCTCCAAGCTGAAGAGCCCAAATCTATCATGTCTCTCCTCGGATTTAAGCTGTTCCATATCCATGATCATTTGTGTTGCCCTTTTCTGCACCTTTTCAGTTCTACTATATCTTTTTTGAGATGAGGTGACCAGAACTTTACACAATATTCAAGGTGTGGTCGCACCATAAATGTATATAGCAATGTTATATTGTCTGTTTTATTCTCTATCCCTGTCTGAATAATTCCTAACATTGTTTGCTTTTTTGACTGCTGCCGCACACTGAGCTGAGGGTTTAAATGCAAGAGTTTAAATCCACAATACCCCAAAATCCTTTTTCTGAGTGGTAACACTTAGTTTAGAGCCCCACATTGTGTAGGTATAGTTACATGAATTCCCTTTGCTAAGAACATGTTGGGTCTTCCCCATTATGTCATGTTCTATTCTTCACAACAATTTCCACCATTTTTCCCGGCACCAACATCAGGCTCACCAGTTTGTAGTTTCCAGGGTTGCCTCTGGATTTTTGTAAAAAAAAATTAGCATTACATTCAATACCCTCCAGTCCTCCGGTACAGAAGCAGACTTTAGCGATATGTTACAAATTACCAATAGCAGTTCTGCAAATTCATATTCGTCAGAACTCTTAGGTGAATACTAGTGGTGGGACCCCGGGCCCATTACCGGCTACCGGATTTACCGGTTACCGGTTCTGCGAAAACCGGATTCCTGGATTAAATCCGGTATACTGGTACCGGATTTATTTCATTGGTTTCAATGGGGCGCTGTGTCCCCATTGAAACCAATGAAATAAATTAATTCCCTCCCCCTCCCCGAGTCCAGGCTGCGCGGGTGGAAGGGGGGACACCCCCCACCCACCCTGCCCAGCCTGGATTTTTGTTTTAAAAAAGACCCAGAGGCGAGCCCACCCCCCAGCACCAGCGGCCGTGGCGTCCCCGCAGCCGCCGGTAAGTATGACCC
>QEPC01007542.1:82705-118228 GCA_003113815.1 Sphenodon punctatus | reverse complement strand
CCCCCCCATAGGGAGCCAGAATTTCCCCCCTCAAAGTCCAGACATTAAAGAAAACTTCCTTCCCTAACCCTTTCCCCCTCTCCCTCCCCCCACATTTCCCCTTCTCTCCCCTCCCCACCCCAACGTGAAGAGTTGATCCTCAAGCTACCAATCTGTCTGCACCCTCCCCCGTGCCCTAAAACAGGTGGAGCACATCTCTCTTGTATAGGGTGCAGAGAACAGTTCCCTTAATCTCTCTCACCCCCTCCCCCATAACACCAACTCAGGGAGGGACAAATCCCCTCTGCCATTTCTCCAAGTGGCACAGCTTTTGTTTGACTGACAGATAGGGTTGAAACCTAGGCAAATTTTTAAGGTACACTTATGAAAAATACAGGTTGCAGGGCCCTGCGCCAATGTAGAGCCTGCAATATGTATGAAACACTTCTGAATCAACACTATGAACACTTATGAAAAATACAGGTTGCAGGCCCCTGCATTGGTGCCGTTTATTGACTGTTTTATACAATAAGGACATTGAGGGACAGGGGAGTCTATGGTGATGGGCCGGGAGGGGGGGCCCAAAGTCCATTTCTTATTCCTGGGCCCATTCCAACCTAGCTATGTCCCTGGATGGAAGATACTAATGTATCCAGAGATGAAGTTCCAGGCATGGGGGACAGCAAGAGGGTATTTTCATCGTCTCTGCCTATAACTTTTGTCATCTTTCATGTATTTTCATCATCCCCCAATGTAGCTTTTATGATGGGTGTTCTTGAGGAATAAAAGAGGAACAGTTCCACATGCCCTAATTCCTGTGAGAACAGAGCCACAATTGCATTCATGGAAGTTACCCTGTGTCCCTGGTAACGCGTGAAAGTGGCCACTCTCTCTCTTGGTGCCAGCTGTGTCTTGTGGTCCCAGACATTTCTCATAGTCCAGGAAAATACTTACAGCAATTGCCTGGATCCATGGTGATGTCTCAGAAAGGGCAGCACTGTTGTTGAGCATGGGCTCTTTAAATCTCTGCTATGGCTGAAACTCAAGCTGTATCTGTGCTGAAAGGAAGGAACCACCACAAGAAAGACAGGGAGAAGCTTCTGCTGCCACCACTGCCACCATTACTGGATGGACTGGCTGAAGTCAAGCAGGGATTCTTAGGAAGAGGGGGGTAGGTGTCTTGGGGCTGGGGGTTATGGCTAAGCACTGGGGTGGGAGAGAACCCAGAACCAATATGGTGCTTCCAAGATGAGGACAGGGATGACTCTCAGGTGGTGGTGGGGAGGATTGGGGCTCGGCACTGGGGATGTGAGGCAGTAAGGAGCTCAAAGGCGAGCATGGGATGTGTGTGCTGTAGGGAGAAGCAGGCACCAACTGGAAGCCAGCAACAGCTACAGTGCTGCTGAGAAATTGCTCTGAGTGGTGTGGAGGCTTATAAGTGGGGAGGTAGTGCACAGAAATGGGCTATAGGGGGCGGCAAGTGGTTCTGAGATGGCAGAGTGCATGTATTGGATGCAAGAGGAAGGTTGGAAGCCTGCACCACTGGGATGGCGCAGCCCCTCTGGACAAGTCTCAGAGCTGGCACTGGGTTTGGAAGGGGTGCTTGGAGGTGACAGGGAGTGTGCATTGAAAGCAAGATGAAGGCCAGAAGCCAGCATGACTGGGCACAGAGCCACTGGGACAAAGCTCAGATCTGGTGTAGGGAGAGGTGCTCAGAAACGGAATGCAGAGACATCAGGAGGGTGGATTCTGGAGTGGGAGGAGCTAGAAAGCTGCACTGGTCTCAAGGCTGGGGAGGCAGAACAGTTGAAGGGCAGGTGGAGGGTGTACTGTGCTCTGGCAACACAGAGGAGCAGGCTACAGCATCAGGAGAAGGGACAGCAGGCACCATGCGGTATGGGTTTTAAGAGTAAGGGGTCTGGCACAGAAGATACTGGGGGTTATTATAGGTGACTAGGATAGTGGTGGAAAGGCGGTCCCAGGCCAGACTACATGTATGCTAATGAAATCAATGATGCTAATGAGGCAGCAAGTTTTTTGCTTGCAGTGAGTTTACTGAATTCGACTTTTCCGGCTGCAGAATTTATGGGGGTTTTTGATGCCATGAACACGAATCTCTTCTACAGCAGATACTCACAGTCAGGAATAATGGGTAGATAAGCAGCGATTTAGATTGGATGGCAAGTAGCGGCATGAGATGGAAAAAGAAACAGGTCTAGGAGAACGCAAGAAAGGAGACTCAGTACTTAATAGGCAAGTGCACAGGAATGGGAGAGGCTTTTGTAGGTGGGAGAGGGGATTGATACAGTACACCTACCATCCAGTACAACCTGTTACCTGAGATCTGTGTACTCGTATCCTCACCACACGGACCAACCAGCAATCATTCTCAATGTAACCAAGCCAATCGCGTGCACCTGAGACCTCACATCTTCATGAATGTTACACCCCTTGTCTTTCCCTCTGTTCCCCTTCCTTCATCTCCCCTCCTCCCCATCTCTCAGATTGTAAGCCCTACGGCTGGGACCGTGTCTATTCCATTACTTTGTAAAGTGCCAGGTACTGGTGCTATATAAATGCTTGCTAATAATAATAAATAATAAAAAGCTTCACATATGGTGGAAGTTTCCACTTCTGAGTAATTGTAACAGATTTTATGAAAGACTAGACTTTTAAAAAGGGACCTATTAATTAGGGCTGAATGAGATCTCACAAAAGTGAGAAATCTTGTCAAAATCCTGGTTCTCGACTCTTCCACCAAGTTCTCAACAAGAAAATAAAGATTTTGTGCATACACAAAACAGCCAGGGAGCTAACTGCATGAGTGGTGATTATTTTTTTTTAAAGTTTTTTTAATTATTTTGATTTTCTTGCTGAGATTTCAGTCCCAGTTCCCGAAGTTGCAAGTTTTACTCGCAAGAAAAAAATTAGGCTGATCGTTCAGCCCTGCTATTAATGTAATCTATAGTAACAAATCTGATGAGCTGTTCATCTACCCAATTCCGACTGCACTGGAAGCCACTGAATAGTTTGAACTGACAGCATTTTAGTCATCAATAAACAAGGACACATTCAACAGGTAAAAGATCCTTATCCCAGTCACAAACCCAAGCCAAACATGTCAATTTCAGCATAGTTACTTATGAATTCTGAAGAAATCACATAAGGATTTACCCTCATTTAGTAAGTCCGTTATATCTGCCTGGTATCTGTTCCCCACTCGAATCTCTCCTTTATCAGCCAGGAGAGTCTTTTGCTGTGGATCATACACTAGTGAATAAAAAAAGAAATCCTAAAAATAAAAACAGACAGAAAAGCAAAGCAGCATTATTAATGTTCCTGGATTTAAGATACAGTTTATTCTACTTGTAGCATATTTTTAAATTACCATTTAAAAATAAATAAATCAGGTGACAGCGCAGTGAATCAACACAAACTTTAGAAACTCAAGTCAAAATGCTAAAGTTTATCTGAATTCTGAAAATGAAACAGCACTAATCCAAAATAGGGCTGTTGTTTTTTTGTTGTTACAGCTGAAGTGAGCACATTTTGTGTAAAACAAACATGGCGCTATGATGATAAGCACAACAGGAGAATGAGAACTCAGAGCAGCAGCCTAAAACTGCTAAAATTAATAACATCCTTTACTGATGAATTTGCCTCTTCTTCCAGGATGACACACTGTATGCCAATATGAAGGCATTTTAAAAAGCTCTAATTGTCTCATAGCACAGCAGATGGCAATGAAGGGGACTTTTATCAGCTGTCTGCACTGGCAGAGTGTGTGGTGCTTCCTCCTCCCCCACAAATATATGTTCCCATGCCTGATGATTGCATCTGCCCCACTGCCCTAGTCACCCCTTTCACACCCACCCAGCTTTGAGAAAGAGGCGAGAGTAGGCTTGTGGATGCATACATTTGAACTGGTTTAATTAAAACCAGCTTAGTGAAAGTTTCATGCAAACCCCACAGGCACATTAATTACAGCTTTAGAGAGAGGTCTGTTTCAGTTCAGCTTCCATCTATTCATAATGCATTAACCAAATAGGACTAACCCACACTAAAAAAAGTGTTCAGATGGCTACTACATAAAGAAATCAGCTTAAATTCTTCTTCTATAAACCAGTTCAGCTGTGTGCTTGTAGACAAGCTATTGGTTATAGGCAAACGAGCCATTCATGCTCTTCCTTGTGAAAGGGGAAAATGGCAACTTTTCCCCCTTCCATGCCACTTTGGCAGCACTGCCTCAACTCATGCTTATCTTTGCTTTCCCCTCCCTTCAGTTAATTTGCACCACTTGCAGGTAGCAGAACAGGGACTGGGCTTTCAGTTTCCCTTCCCATTGTTCACACACAAAGCAGAGATCAGGAAAGGTGGGATGACACACACCAGTTTGCCATCAGCTTCCCAAATGGACAATAAACACTAACAGCTCCAGTCTAAACAATGGAAAGTAGAGTGGAAATGAATATCTGCTGCAAATATCGGCTACTTTCACACAAGACGGTGTCTCCTGTGATTTTCTTGTTCCCACAATCTTAAAATTGTCTGATCCCTTCCTTCACCCTCCAACGCCTCCCCTGCTCCCCCAACCGCCTTCATCTCTTCTCTTTTGCTGTCCCTGCATGCCTGGAACTCCCACCCTGCTCTCGTCCGTCTTGCCCCCACCCTTCACACCTTCAAGTCCCTCCTCAAAACCCACCTCTTCCGCTCCGCCCTTCCTAACTCCTGCTAATCATCCCCACCCAGGATTATCCCCTACCTGTTATCTGTAAACTCCCAATTTACTGTAACCAAGCCAAGAATGTGTACCTGAGTTCTCGCATCCTCATGAATGTCGCTTCCCTCTCTCTCTCTGTTCCCCCTTCCCTGTCTCCCTTCCCCCTGTCTTTAGATTGTAAGCTCTCGGGCAGGGACCGTGTCCATCTTATTTTTTGTAAAGTGCCAGGTACATCGCTGGCGCTATATAAATGCTAATAAATAATAATAATAATTTGTTTTCTGAGCACCCGCCTCATGAGATGCACTTCTACAAAATTTTTCTTTGCGCATTTTACACTGATGTCACTAATTGCGGGATCTGCCATTCTCACAAGCGCAAATTTTGTGCAATTTTTGTCCTTCCCCTTCTGTTCTCCCTCTTCTGCCCAACTGACCTCAGAGCGGGGTTCAAATCCACAAGCTGGCAGTGAAGGACTGAAATTAGCAAACCAGCATCAAGGTTTGGTAAAATTAACAAGCCAGCAGCAGAGCAAGTCAAA
This sequence comes from Sphenodon punctatus, assembly GCA_003113815.1. Taxonomy (NCBI): domain Eukaryota; kingdom Metazoa; phylum Chordata; class Lepidosauria; order Sphenodontia; family Sphenodontidae; genus Sphenodon; species Sphenodon punctatus. The sequence continues at coordinate 112,988 of QEPC01007542.1, read as the reverse complement.
ATTAACGAAGCAGTTGAAATTAACTAGCCAGGAACAAACCACAGCTCCATCCTGCTGGCTTGCTGATTTCCACATCTGCTATCCTGCGGTTGTAATACAGACAGGTATTCCCACATTACCAATTACCATATCGCCTGTCACTGGAAGAGTAGAATTTTGGTGCCCGGTTTTATGTGAACACTCAAGGCATAACTTGCAGGGGAAAGTGTACTCACACATGCAGTTAACTTATAGGAGCAAATCACAGTCCCGCAATTAGAATCTTGTGTGAAAGCAACCATTGTCTTCGACCATTCGTCCACTTCGAATTGGGTCCAACAAAGCAGATACAAACCACTATTCATTGCCACTTCATTAGGATATTCGTTTTGCTTTTCTGCATTGGAAGTTACTGTTTTTTTTGTTTTTTTACAAGTCATTTCAGTTTGGATATGTGGTCAAATAACCACATATCCAAAGTTAAATGACCAGCAGGAAAACTGGAGCACCCAAAACAAAGTATACAGATATACAGATAAACATTGTTTTGAGTGTAGATATTTATTTGGATGGCTATCCAAAAATACAAATAATATTCGCAAATACAAAAGAACTTATTTATTTCAGCCATAAATGAAAGCCATCACTAGTTGGCAACACCTTCAAATCCGGGTATGCTAAGCTCCTGAGGCTACTGTCCCCCCCCTCCCCCCGACTTTAAAAGTGCAATTTGCTTCTGCTTCCCAACCCCTACTTGTATAACTTCGGGGCTGGGGGAGGTTGGGCAGAAATGAGAAGCGGGAAAAGGGGAGTCCAGTGATCAGGCAGGCTTCAGCCTTCTCTGGTACAAAACACCTGCCATCTATCTTCAAACCATTAGGAGGAAGAAAGTAGCTTCTATGATAGCAATCTCCCAAAGAGGCTTTCTAACAGATCCTGAAAACAGCAATGAAAAATTACTGAAAGAGTCACAAAGAAGGAAAAAATGACAGAGAGATCTATGTGTGAAAATGGCATAATCTTTCACAAAAAACTGTGCTCATTTAGCTGTTAAACTGTACAACCTCTTTCACAAAACTACTTGCTTTTAAAATTAATATAACAGAAAGGTAAGTATCTGTAACAAATCTGTGAGTTGTATCCTCTCACCAAAATCCCAGTATAGATACTTGGGTGCCATCTAGCACCCAGCTCGGACAATGGCAAACACTGTCTCTAAGTTCTGTAGTGTGTGAGGCCACTCCCTCTGGGTGTATGAATACTATAGCCCTTCCCCAGTGCTCCCTGTCAGTTCATATCAAAGTTACTGCAAGCGGGAAGGGAGGGATTTTGGTGAGAGGATACAACTTGGAAGACAATTCATTACAGGTAAGAAACTTAACATTTTTATTTTTTATCCTCTCACCATAAGTCCCACTATAGGGAGACTACCAAGCCAAAGTACGAGGAGGTGGATTGCAGTTGAAACAAAAATAACTTGTTTATTAGGACAACAAGACCACCCAGCCAAATTTGGTCTCCCTTTGTGAAGCCAAATCAGCAGTGTAGTATTTTACAAAGGTGGAAGGAGAACTCAACGTGGCTGCCCAGAAAATGTCATCTAATGGTATATGGCTCAAAACAGCTATTGAAGTGACCATGGCTCTAGTAGAGTGGGCTCTGATGCCTGTGGAAATTGGGAGTATCGCCACTTCATAACTTTTTGCAATACAGGCTTTGACCCATCTGGATATGGACTGTTTTGACACTTTGGCTCCTTTGCACCCTGGTCCAAGAGAGATGAACAAAGCATCAATGCTTCTAAAAGATCTAGTCCAATGTATAGAAAATAGGAGAGCTCTTTTGATATCAAGTTTGTGGAGAGCCACCTTTCCCTCTTGGAGGAGTGAAGCAGGAGAAAGAAAGATGGTAGAGAAATAGCCTGGGCTAGATAGAATAGAAAAATTACTTTAGGTAGGAACTGAGGGTATGGCTGAACGATCACACGACCTGTATGAAAAACTATATATTTATTTATTTTATTAAATCATATTTTTACCCCGCCCCGCCTACAGGACAAGGCCTGTAGTTCACTTACCCTACAGGCGGATGTAATAGTGACCAAAAAAGCTGTTTTAAAGGAAGTCAAGGGGTCGAATGGGCTTCTCATCAGGGCCTGTAAGACGATGTTCAGGTCCCATGAAGGGAAGTTTTTACTGGAAGGGGGAAACAGTTGGTTCGTTCCCTTTAGGAATTGTGCTATCCGAGGGTTAGCAAACAGGGACAGCCTGTTTCAGGGTTCCCAAAAATCACTGATGGCAGATAGGTGAACTTTCATAGAGAAATTTAATGCTCTGTTATGTAAGAGGTGAACTAAATCAAGTATGTCTAGGACTGAAACCTGAAAAGGCTGTAATCCCTTATCAGTTATCCATGTTGTAAAATGGGCCCATTTGGCTGTAAAGCAGGCTCTCGTGGATACCCATATGTTATCTATAAGGATGTCTCTTACTGGCGAGGAACATCCAAGCCCATCTTGAGTCAGTAGCGCAGCTTCCAAGCTGTCAGGTGTAGTGAGGGCAGGTTTGGGTGCTATAGGTGCCCTTCATGTTACGTGAGCAGATCTGGGACTTTCAGGAGACACCATCTTGGAGCTTGTGCTAGTTCCCTGAGCTCTGGGTACCAGTACTGCCTTGGCTAATATGGAGCTACTAGTATCATGTTTCCTCCTATCCTTCATAGCTTTTGGGGAATCGGAGGGAAGTCCTATATTAAGCCTGTTGGCCTTGGTGCTAACAAGGTGTTCCTAGTGAACCACTACCTTGCCCAGGTCTGGAAAAGAAGCAAGACATCTTTGAGTTGCTTTCTGAAGAACATGGATCTATTACAGGCATGTTGTAATCAGCTACTACTGCTTGAAAAGTAGAATCTTTTAGAGGCAATTCATGGGATACTATTGGGGACAATTCATGGGATACTGCTGAGTCTGTCTGCCTTCAAGTTGCCCTGACTGGCAACATGCATGGCTACCAGGAATATACCTCTGGGTAGACACCAGCCCCATAGGCAGTATCCTTCTCGCATTAGTGGCCAGGAATACACCCCTCCCTGACTGCTGAGACAGTACATGGCGACCATACTGTCTGTGTAAATTAATATACAGTGGTCTCATACAAGGGATTCAAAAGCTTTGAGGGCAAGTCTAATCCATCGTAGTTCGAGAAAATTTATATGCAAGTGACAATCTTGAAAGGACCAAGTCCCATTTATAGCAAGGCCATCTGTATGCGTTCCCCAGCCATAGAGCGAGGCACCTGTAGCAAGCAAGAGTTGTGAGGTCGGCTGTTGAAACAGAAACCCTTTGCAGACATACTACTTGACCATCCACCACTTCAGAGTATGTAGTAGTTGTGGAGGTGCTACTAAAAGAAGGTTCAGGTCTTTGAGGCCCCGTGGAAGTCATGGCTTGGGCCACCACCATAGCAGTAAAAATGTTAAACAGGCTAGCGGAGAGGTGAAGGTCATGGATGTCATGAGTCCCAATAGCCTGGAAAAGATAAGGTAAGGCTGGGATGGGTTGTTAAGAACAAGAACTCTTCTGTTCAGGACAATATTCTATCGTTAGGGGTAAAAACTCTTGCCTTTAATTAATCTAACACAGCTGAGGGCAGATTTTCATAATTAAGTATTCTGAAACTAGATAAAAAATCACAGACAAGCTGCATCTGGGAAGCTAAAGTGGATGGCGAACAGGCCATAAAGAGCCAGTCATCTAGGTATGGCTATGCAAGCCCCAGCTTGTCCGATTGTATGGGATCAGTTTCAGTCGGTAACACCAACTGACGTGGTGGGGGTGCTTGCGGCTGTTTGAAGCACCTCTTGCGAATTAGATCCGTGCCCGTCCTGGCTGGTTAAGAGCTGCCGGGAGACATCGGGGCCGGTGCTGGCCGGGGTGATCAACGCCTCCCTACGAGAGGGCAGAGTGCCAAGCTGTCTCAAGGAGGTGTTTGTGTGGCCTCTGCTCAAGAAACCATCGCTTGACACTGACTCCCCTGCCAGCTATCGGTCTGTCTCTAACCTTCCCTTTTTAGGGAAGGTTATTCAATGGGTAGTGACTCAGCAGCTCCAGGGGTATCTTGATCACGTCGGTTATCTTGATCCTTTGCAGTCTGGCTTCTGTCTGGGTCATGGCACTGAGACAGCACTTGTGGCCTTGGTGGATGACCTTTGCCGAGAAAAGGACCAGGGTCAATCGACCCTATTGGTCCTATTAGATCTTTCGGCAGCATTTGATACCATTGACCATGAGATGTTGGTGACGCGCCTGCAGGACAGTGCAGGGGTGGGCGGGATTGTTCTTGAATGGTTCCACTCATTCCTGACCGGAAGAACTCAGTGGGTGGTACTCAGTGATTATTTTTCATCTTACCAAGACCTCCCGTGTGGGGTCCCGCAGGGTTCGGTCTTGTCCCCTCTCCTGTACAACGTGTATATGCAACCACTCGGTGAGATGATCAGAGAGTTTGGGGTGAGGTGGCATCAATATGCGGATGACACCCAACTGTATCTCTCATCTTCAACTGACCCAGGCCCGACTGTCTCGGTGCTTACCCGGTGTTTGGCAGCTGTGGGGGACTGGATGAGGACTAACCGACTGCGACTAGATCCTGACAAGACAGAGGTGACGCTAGTGATTAGGTCGGCGGAGTTGACAGCTCCATCGATTGATGGAGTTTGCCCTCCGTTGACATCCCAGGTGCAGAACTTGGGGATGCTCCTTGTTGCGCAGCTCCGCCTGGATCTCCAGGTGGAGGCTTTGGCAAGGAGTGCCTTCTGCCACTTATATCTGGTGCAGCGGCTTCGGACACTGGTTTCAGTTCCGGACCTGGCCACGATCATCCATGCTTTTATTACCTCTTGTTTAGACTACTGCAACGCGCTCTACGTGGGGCTACCTATGGTGACGGCTCGGAAGCTGCAACTGGTGCAGAATACGGCAGCCCGACTCCTGGTGGGGTTGGGCCGCTGGGCTCCGATCTCTGCACTGGCTGCCAGTAGTCTTCCGGGCCCGATTCAAAGTGTTGGTTTTAACCTATATAGCCCTACACAGCCTGGGCCCCACTTATTTGTGAGACCGCCTCACCCCCCGGGGCCCTGGACCAGACCCTGCAGTCATCCGGGGATGCCTTGCTGGAGGTCCCCGGGATTCCCGGGGGGCCACACAGAATAGGGCACTCTCGGTAGCCGTGCCGCGCCTTTGGAATTCCCTCCCAGTGGGGGCACATCAGGCCCCGGACCTCCCGGCCTTCCATAAGAACTGGAAGACCTGACTGTTCCGTCAGGCATTTGCGAGGGAGAGGGGTAGGGTTGGACGGTGGGGGGAGGGTTTATTTGTTTGTGGTTTTATGCGTTATGTTGTTTGAAGGTGTTTTATATGATATTTTTATTATGTTGTTAGACGCTCTGGGCCACCTGTGGCAGGATAGAGTGGGATATAAATTACGTAAATAAATAAATTAATTAATTAATTAAATAAATGAAGTAAGTAAAACTCTAGGGGATGTAGAGAGGCCAAATGGAAGCACAAGGAACTCGGGTTGTGTATTGTTGGTGAATGGTAATATGAGAGCCAGCGTGGTGTAATGGCTAAGTGTGCAGTACTTGAATCGAGAGGTCAGGGGGACCCCGGTTCAAGTTTCACCTTAGCCAGAAAATCACTGGGTAGCCTTGGGCCAGTCACAATATTCTCTCAGCCTAACCTATCTCACAGGTTTGTTGTGAAAATTAAAAGTTATGTTATATGTAAATCGCTCTGAGTGCCATGGCAGGGGGGCACTATAGAAAAATAAAGATTATTTTGGTGATGATGATGGAACTATGCATCTTTCATATCCAAGGTGGCAAATGCAGGGGCATAGCTACCATTGGACAAACAGGGACATTCGTCCCAGGGTCTGTACTGGGTGGGGTCTCAATATTCAAGGTACCCAAGACACCCTTCCCCCCCCTTTTTTTCTTTTTTTCAAATTGCCACTTGAGGTGGCTGAGGGCCCTTCCAGCTGCTGCGTGGGCCCCCTCCCTGCCCTGCCTGCAGTTGCAACATTGTGTCTGACACAATGTTGCAACTGCGGGCAGGGAGAGGCCCCATGCAGCAGTCTGCGTCGGGAAGGGTGGCCATACCTCCCCTTTAAAAGGGGACGCTTATGAAAAATACATGGTGCAGGGCTACACTGGAAGCAATGCATCCCTGAAACACATATTTTTCATAAGCGTCCTCTTTTAAAGGGGAGGTATGGTCACCCTATCATCAGGTCAGGTCACACTCACAAGCCTCGCAGCTCGGCTTACCCCCTTGGTGCTGTATTGCGAAGGAGTCGTCCTCCCCACCAGTCCGGACCCGGTCCAGGCAGGGCTGGCTCGAGGGAAGGCGTCTGGCGATGGCTCCACTCAGTAACTGAGTGCAACCATTGCCAGGCACCTTTCTGCTACAGCGCTCCTCGCATCAAGTCAGTGCAACCCGCCCAACCAACCAGCCCCCGGACTCCAGGACTGGTCGAGTGGGCAGGGGCAGCAATGGCACTGCTCCTGCTGGCTGTACTTGGCCCCAGCAATAGATGGGCCCAGCAGCAGGCCACCAGCAGCACGCTGCAGAGAGCAAGTAAGCCCTGACTCAAGCACCAGCAGCCCAGCGCCCCTAGGTCAACCAAGTTGGGAGGCACCCCTAGGCCAGCCAGTGGCTTCACCACCAGCAGGAAAAAAGAGGGGAGGGGCCCATGGTCATTTCTTGTCCCTGGGCCCATCCCAAGCTAGCTATGCCCCTAGGCGAATACATCTCCTTCCCTGAGACAATGTGACCATTCAAAACATATAACATCAAACATTTATTTAAAGCACATAGGTCAAGAATAGGTTGGAAGCCCGTTGGCTTCTTTGGAACTAAAAAATAGGGGGGAGTAAAATATCCCCTTAACCAGCAACCACTGGCTCTCACCCTGAAGAGCAGCTGCTGCCTGGGTGTCACTTGGAGTCTGTGCGTGTACCAGCCTTCCTGTAGGTCTGGGTATGAACTGAATACAACACCCTTTGATCACTGTAGAAAGAACCCATTATCAGAGATTATACCTCTCCATGACCCTGCAAACGGTCATAGCTGATGATCAAAAACGGTGTCCTCTATGGTGTCCTGTTTGGACACAGCAGAAGCACTAAAAGTGCTCTTTTTTGGCAGGGGGGTCCCTTTTGGTGAGAGTGGGAGCTTCCCCCTGTGGCACCTCATTGGCATTTGAGAGGATCTTGCACAGCTAACCTGTCCCGGGGAGCGGGGGGACTTTGGGAACAAGGTAGGGAGCTGGGCTAGGCTGAAAAGGCCAGTCTGCCCTGGTGTTATGCCTTCTGGAAGGAGGGACATGTACACACTTGTGGTCAGGAGGAGAGTACATCCACTTTTAAGCCCCTAGCCTCGGTAGTATTTCTATCTGTCTTGAGCTATCTGAGCTCTTTGTTTGTGGTGGCAGCGAACAAGCCATGTTTGTCAAAGGGTAAATTCAACATCTGCTGCAACTGTTACAAGCTGTTTTCTGGCAAGGGTTTGTGGCAAAGTTGGTATGAGCAGTTGCACAGTGTCCGATAGTGTATAACTAAATCTAGCCATAAGGGGAGATAGTTGCCTGCTCACATATCTAGTGAGGCTGCAGAGTACACCTTGCACCCAAGGGTGAATACATTTCTCCTCCTTATCTGAAGGTTGAGATGAGGTTTTTCCCTCTTTGGCCCTTTCAGCCACAGTAGTGGCAATCAAAACATTTGGATTGAAGTAACTTGAAACTTATGCCCAACTACTGGCACCAGATACATCCGGAGACTTTTAGGATCCGCAGCTGGCACTGTAGCTGGCTGGCTGGCTCCGGTCTTAGTGTCTGTGTTTCTTAAGGGAACCCCTTTGGTAGATGCCATTTTCACTAGAAGGTCATGGAAGGATTTGAAGTCTGATAGAAGCGAGATTAGAACAGTGTGTCATGATGCTGGTGATCTGGGCCATGGAGCATTCTATTAATGGCATACGGAGATGCTCTAACGGGGAGAGTGCTTTCAGTGTCAGCATCTACGATGGGATCCTGATTGTTGATATTGTCACTGGAGTCATCCACAGGGTCAGCTCCAGTGATGTCTGGCCAGACATGAGAGCACTCTGGTGAGAACTCTGGTGTGGGGGGTTCTTTTCCTCTGGTGCTTCCTCCCTTTGCAATCTGGTTCCAGGGAGTAGTCCCAACACGGAGTGCACACCAGGGAGCGACCTCTACACAGGGATAATTGGTCTTGACCAGTAGACCTTTGAGGACTGGGAAGATGTTGAAGGGTGTGTGCCAGCTTAGCAGACTTCATCGGCACAGATATCATTGAACAGTCAGAGCTTGATGGCACATCCCCTGTTGAGGCATGGGCCAGAGCAGGGGACCGCCAGGGCTGATTCATGTGAGCCTTGGCATCAGATGGCTGTGGGACCTGCTCTTCATTTTATTTATTTATTTTCATTCATTTGCACCCCACCTCTCTCGCCACAGGCAACTCGGGGCAGCTAACAGAATAAAACAATAAAACAACATAATATAAATATAAACGTACATATTAAAACAATCAAGATTTGCAGCTAAACAATGCCCACCCCTCCCAACTGAGCCGTCCCGAGCTGTTCTCAGGAGGGGTGGGGTAGAAATCTAGAAATAAATAAAATAAATAATTAACCTGCCCCTCCATCCTCTGCCCACCAAACACCTGACAGAATAACTAGGTTTTACATTGCCGCCAGAAAGTGAAGCGATCCGGGCCAAGATGGATCTTCACCAGGAGCACATTCCATAGTGATGGTGCGGCCACCGAGAACACCCGCCTGTCCATGCGGACCCGCTGATAATGCGGGACCTCCAGGAGGGTGCCCCCAGATGGCTACAAGGACCCAGAGAGTGAGATGGTCCCTCAGATAAGCAGGGCCCAGGCCGTGTAGGGCATTAAAGGTCAAAACCAGCACCATGAATTGGGCCCAAAAAACAATAGGCAGCCAGTGCAACACATGGAGCACTGGACTAATGTGCTCCCTGCAGTCCACTGCAGTCAACAGGCAGACCGTCGCATTTTGCACCAGCTGTAGCCTCCGAACCGTCAACATAGGCAGCCCCGTGTAGAGTGCATTACAATAGTCTAGCCTCGAGGTGACAAATGTATGGATGATGGTGGCAAGATCAGAGTCCGAGACATACAGGCGGAGCCTCTTCACCAGATGAAACTGGCGAAAGGCACCCCTGGCCACAGCCGACACCTGCACATCCAGGTGCAACTGTGGATCCAGGAGCACCCCCAGGCTCCACACAGATGGAACCAATGGAAGGCGGACAACCCCCAATAATGGGAGTTTCCCCATCCCCTCCAGATCACTGGTCCCACCAACCAAATCACCTCCATCTTGTCAGGATTGAGTTTAAATTGACTCGACCTCATCCAGTCCCACACAGCAGTCAAACACCGGGACAGCAAGGAAACTGATCAGTCAAAAAAGATAAGTACAGTTCAGTGTCATCTACATATTGACAGCACTGAACTCCCCAACTGCACACAACCTCCCTATGCGGCTGCATGTATACACTGAATAGGAGAGGGGACAGAACAGAACTCTGTGGGACCTCACACAGGAGGCTACATGGGGAAGATGTACAGTACCCTAGCATCACCCACTGAGATTTTCCTGTCAGGTAGGAGCAGAACTATTGCAGAATGGTGCCATCCACCCCAGCCAGGTTCCGCAGACAAGTCACCAGCATCTCGTGATTCACTGTATTGCATGCCACTGATAGATCCAATAGAACCAGCAGGGTCAGACGACCCTTATCTAGCTCTACCAGGAGATCGTCAACCAAGGCCACAAGTGCAGTCTCTGTGCCATACCCCAGACAAAAGCCAGACTGCACGGGATCCAGAAAACCAGTGGGTCAAGATGCGACTGCAGCTGCTGGGCCACTACCCATTCAATAATCTTCCCTAAAAAGGGAAGGTTAGAGACAGGCCGGTAGCTCACCGGGGAACCAGCATCAATCAATGGTTTCTTGAAAAGGGGCCTGACCACATCCTCCTTGAGGCAGTCCAGCACACTACCCTCCTGAAGGGAGGCATTGATTACCCAGCCAGCACCAGCATCTCCCTGGTGGCCTTGTCCAACCAGGATGCTGCTGTCTCCAAAATGGCAGAGTCAAAGTCATGCTCAATGCAAGCAATTTTGTCTGCAAAGTACACTAAAAAACATGTCACAGCGGGCCGTGGACAAATTTGGTTCCAGATGAAGACAGACTGGACTGACCACACCTTGCACCACCTGAAACAGCTCCTCTGGATGCAACTGAGCAGATGTTACGAGGGCAGCAAAGAACCACTACTTTGATGCCCGCACAACCATGGCATAGGCTCTCAAAAACACTATATGTCACAACCAGTCATCCTGGGCACAACTACGGCGCCACTGTTGTTCTAACCACCTCCCCTCATGCTTCAGCCACCCCAGGTCCTCCGTGAACCAAGGCGACCTGCGGTAGCAAAACGTTGAGAGCCGACACCTAGGCGCCACCCAATCATGGTCTCCGCCAGTCGGCTATTCCAAAAGGCCATGAGGTCATCAATGGAGCAGCCGTCAACGTTTACAGGCAAATTTCCCAGAGAATTCCAGAACACATTTGGTTCCATAAGTCTCCTGGAGTAGACCATCCTAATAGACCCTCCGCCACGGACAGGTAGATGTGTTGGGATGCGAGCTCGCAGGAGGTAATGGTCCGATCACGGCAAGGGTGAGCACATAACACTCCCAGTCATCAGACCCACCCGCCTCAAAGTTGGTGCAGAAAATCAAGGTCAGAGTATGCCCCACCTCATGCGTCGGGCTCTTCACCACCTGGGACAACGCTATGGTTGCCATGGGGACATGGCCTGTGTCGTGAGGTGTTCCCAGAGCTGGTGTACTCTATCCTTTTTTGTTCATGGATGAAAGCCATGGCAGACAGCACACACCGATGTATTAAGCTCGGCACCGAGACAGAAGAGACATCTGTTGTGGCTGTCAAGATTCAGGTACCTTGGCTGCACAAATAGCTCAGCGCCAGAAGCCTTTGCTTCCAGGTTCCATTCAAACAGGAGAAGAGCTAGTGCTTTTACCGAGCTCCATGAAGCAGAAAAGCAATGAACTGACAGGGAATGCTGGGGCGGGGCTATTTATACACCCAGAGGGAATTACCTAACACACTACAGAACTTAAGGGACAGTGTTTGCTATTATCCAAGCTTGGTGCTAGACAGCACCCAAGTACCTATAGTGGGACTTATGGGGAGAGGATACGAAAAAGAAAAATCAGTTTTGCCCAATGCTTAGTAAATTAGAACAGTTTGCTGTAGTTAGAATTGAACTATGTATGAAGTTCTACTTCTCCAGAGACAAAGTGCAGTGCAGAAACATGTTCTGAACCCCCTATTTTGCCCTGCACTCCCAAGAACTCTACTTTCTCAGGGACCTTATGCTAGAAGCCAAAGCCACCAGAAAAGTGCTCAAAACTACAGGGTGGGGGAGAGAGAAGGGATTGATCAGAGAATATATGGCTGAATCGAAGGGGAAAGTAGACATGAAATGGATACATGTTTTAAACAGCCATCATACTTCACCACACACATTCAATCCAGGTGCACTGGTACTACAGCAGCCTGAAAGATTAAAAGATGCAAGCTTTTTGAAAAGCTAAATGAATGTAAAACAGCTGTTGTAAGGAGAAAAGACTATCCTCTGTGGCTACCAAGGTGGGCAAGCAGCAGTGAGTTTAAACTGCACAAAGACACTTGGAATCAAAGAATTTTAGTGTCAGAAGGGACCTCAAGGGTTATCTATTCCAGCTCCCTGCTCCAAGGTAGGATATCCTCTGCCTGTAACACACAGACAGATACTTGTCCAGCTGGGTTTTGGAGACATCAAGTTTTTGGTTAAATACTACGAAAATGTTTCTAACCATAAAAACTTTGGAGACAATGGGACAAGTCAAATGAAGACGGCTGTGGAGTTCACCCAGTTTTACAAACTAGATTTGATACAAATCGGTCAGGGATGGCTTTGGCATATAGTCCTGCTCCACTGCCCCATTGCAAAGGGATAATCTAAATGATGTCAGGATTCCAACACTATAGTTCAATTGTGAATTTGTACTAGTACGAGCTTCAAAAACACTAGTTTAATGCATTACCCATGCGCTGATTTACTAGATTTAAGTACACTGAAAATGTGACTCTCGTGCTGCAGTGAACTTTTCAGGGCTGACCACAGGAATGAACAGCCAGGGCATCAATATCTTGGGGGAGAGGGAGGGAATTCTTCCAAGATCATAGTGCTTTTCTACTTCCACAAATGCATCTGTGCAGGTTAATTAAATAGCTTGTCTACGAACAATATTATGGAGTAGTAGAAGAAGTGTTTGCATGTTCTCATCTTGCCTCTGCATGTAAACAAACATGACAGTGCACACTTACTTGTGAGTGGATACTGTCATGTATTTCCAAGCAGTGTTTTGCTGGTGCTAAGCCACTACTCTTACAGTGCCACCCAGGATGTAAGCTCCATCAATGTGGAGCCCACTACGTGGGAAAAGGCCCTTGAACGTAGTTTTCATGACTGTGTTACAGCAACTACACTTAAGGGGGAACAGTGGGCAGTTGCATAATGCAGCAGGGAGAAAACCTGTGGATCATGTCCTTTCCTTGCTGTAACTTCTCCTTCCTTTCCCTGCCACTCACCGTAATCCCATTCGGAGAGGCACAGACAAAGAGATAGTGAGCTTTCTGCAGTTCGGAGGGGCAAAGACACAGCACTATCTTCCTGCTTGTGCCTCTCCAAACCAGAATGCTGAGAGCAGCAGGGGGAGCAGACTCCAGAGAGGCAGCTCCAGACACTTCTCCAGAGCTGCCTCCCCACCACAGTCTGCTCCCCATTGGGATGGGGCTGCGCGGAGCCAGCTTGAGAGAACTCCCCTCTAGTGCATATAACCAGCAATAGGATAGAAGTAGTTAAGACGTTTCAATACTTGGCCTTGACAATATCTCCTTCATCCTTTTGGGAAAGGCATATAAGGACTGCTAAACTGAGAGCCACACAATCAGCTGCTGCCATTAAGAGGTTTCACGTTGCCCATGCGGGAAGGTCTGTTGTGGCTGCAATTTAAGTATTTTGTGCTAAAATCGTATCTCAAATTATTTATGGTGCTGAAATTTGGGGATTTAGAGCTGATGATGGATATACTGCAGAATAAAGAGATATACCGCAGAATTTTGAGATTCCTATTGGGTCTCTCTCCTTCCATTTCGGCTGCTTTTTTGAGAGCGGAGACAGGTATGGAATCCATACTGATGGTGGTTGTTATTTGACTGTTAAAGTTTTGGTTTAAAATTCTGACTTTTGGGCCAACCCACTTTCTGAAGAGGTGTTATCTCAAGGACATTGCACAATCCTCCTCTCTACAGTCACCGTGCTTGGCTTTCGTTATTACCACGCTTAGGTCAATTGTGTTTGGATATTATATCAGCGATGACACGAGGTTCTTTTCTTTAGCTGACAAGAAGTTAGTATTATCAAAGATGCAGAGATATATCATCCCAGAATAATTTCTTGATAATCCAATTTAGTCGGATAGCCCCTTCCTATATTCTTTGGAAGCCAGATGGCGGAGGACTTGGTACATTATGTTTTGGAATGTCCTTATTTTAATGAAATTCGGGATGCTTTTCTTACACCTATCTTACTTAAAGTACTTTAAGTACTCCTCTAACAAGGAGAAATTAATTTGGTTATTACATCAAACAGATGCTGATGTTATCACCAAGCTTGCAGTTTTTGCCCTAAAAGCGGATATTATTAGACGCTTGTATCCCTTGCTTGCTGCTCACTCTGTTTAAATTGATTCTGGTTTGGAAGTTATTCAGAGATTTTTATCTTTTTGATGATTAAGCATTGAATGTTTCTTATTTATTTACTTATGTTCTGGGGTAATGTTTTGTTTGTCTAAAATTGTTTTATCTTGGCCATGGTGGAAGTTTGTGCTGGAATAAACTCCTCTCTAGTTCCCCACAGCCCCGTCCTTGAGGAGTAGCCGCCGCCACCAAGGCATGGAACAGAACAAGTCCACCCTGCAGCTTCCAACCCATTTTTCCCAGCCTAACAGAGCTTGGTGGGTGACCATTGCCGATGCAGAGGGTGGTGGTTGGATTTTTTTGCATGTGAGCACTTACGCAAAAAGGCCTCTGGGAAAGTAACGTCACATTTGTTTACATCCTTTATCTCCCACCTCCCTTGCAGACTCAGGCTGCTTGCCTACGTTACGTTGAGCAGCAATTCTCCCGGGCAGCAAATCTCCCAGCTGGGAATCTTACAGCAAGCTGTGCACGTGGGTACGAGGTTAAAAGTGTAATTAGCTGTGTCATGCAGCATTTTTTCTTACAAATGACATTCGTAGGAAAAAAGCCACATGACATGATTGATTACGCTTTTAACCCTACGCCCGTGTGCACAGCTTGCCGTAAGATTCCCAGCTGGGAGATTTGCTGCCCGGGAGAATCGCTGCTCAACATAACGTGGGCAAGCAGCCTCAGACTACACAGCAATAGTTTAAGCTTGCCCCCTACCTATTTCCAAGGGACTCCACTAGGATGGAATCTTAAGTCACCACTCCCTCACTGATGATTGCTCTTGTCATGTTCACCATTCGCCGCCCACCATTTTCATCTGTCTATGCCAACTGTTACCAGGTTGACAATCTTCTGCCTGACCATCACCTCCCAAAACCTAAAGACTAAATCCCAAGCTCTATAATGATCCTGCTATGGAACTTCAGGCAAGTGATTTGACCTCTTTGATTCAGTTTTCCTATCAGAAAGAAGGGGTAATGTTTTGTAAAGCACTTTTGAGATTGATAGAAGAAAATATGAGAAGAGTATTATATATAAGTATTATAATCAACTGTGACAAGACAAAGTTTATTAAGACAAGGTTAAATATTTATTTATTAACTGGGATGTGCTTTATTAAGCTTTGACTTTTGTCTGGCATTTCTAGGTTGCCAACTGATAGTGAGCAATTTTACTGAAAACAGGGAACCTTGTTTGACATACTGCCATTTGGCAGTTTCATGTCAAACTCAGCAAGTCTCTGCTTTAACACTCCCAAGAGAAATATGAATATTTATTGGCTCTTGTTTAAAATATCCTTAAATTCAGCTCAACATCCAGGTTTACCTTCAAGTATTAAAGCAAAGCTGAAATAGATTTATAAAGGAAGTCTGAACACAGAACATATTCCTGTTTACAATTTTAAAAGAATAAACAGTCTGGGTTTTGGAAGAGTTAATAACGATACTCTATTATTTCTCATATTATGCAGCCATGTGAAAAGTGTAATTCTTGCAGATGTTTAGATCTATCCTGTTAAAATTCACTCTTACTGCTCTTAGAAATCATTTAAGAAAAGGCTGTTTATAATCTTAAAGCTCCCACAGTGCCTGATAAAATTCCAGCAAGATTGTTGACACCAGCAGGGAGCTCAGAAATAGGAATTGTAACAAATTTAAATGCTCAAATTTGTTAAGACAGGATTAAGGCTCAGCAGGAAAAATTACAAGAGAGCCAGTAAAAAAATGAAGTCTAAATCCTAACTTTTTGAAAGTAACTAACAGTTTTGGTATCTCCAGTTTTGGTTGCCAAGCTCCAGGCATCATTAAGATGACAGTGATCAGCATTTTTGAACCATCGTCTCCCTTTTTAAATAGTTTTTAAACTAGGCACTCAAAATCTTAGTAATTTCTGATACCGTAGTCTGATGGCTCCAGTTCAATAAGCTAACATCTGTCTATATATAAAGGATATGCATTTATGGTAAAATATATAAGGCTACACATATAACAAAAGAATTCCAAGTGAACACAACAGGATAAAACTTTCCACAGATCTGTTAGGCTGGCCAAGGGTCACTGTGCAATGCTGCAAGAAGAGAGTTTGGACTTCCCACAACCTCTTTTGAAACCTCAGCAGATGCCTATCGTGCTTTCCGCTCATCTATAGTGGAGCTTCTCAGCCTTTTCTTTCCTGTTATCCTTTGCTCTATGCCCCAGCTATCCCATCACCACTTTTCTAAAAGCTCCCTCCGACTGAGCAATATGTAATCAATGGGCAATGATAAATGGCATAATAGCAAATCATGAGTGCGTGGCAAGCTAGCCATCTATTAAGTCACCCTGGACCAGGAACACATGTTCCTGGTCTAGTGCCCACACATGGCGTCCTGTCATGGCAGGCAGGGAATGCCGTGTGGGCTAATGTGCAATTGTGCACCCATGGGTTGGGTCAACATGTGGGCGTGATGCCTGTTAGGGGGAGTACTGGCCAGTAAGGAGATGCACAGGGCTTGAAACTGGTATGCAGAACTTCCTTCCTGGCTGGCTAACTGCAAGTCCTGATCAGCTCCTTCCCACCCAGATAGAAGGCAAGCAATGTGCACAACGGCGCATGAAGCAGCCAGTGGGATGGGAAGAGATTTTCTTGTGAGAGCCAGCTGGCAGCCACATCTGTTCCCTTCCTGACCATCACTCAAGTGCAGCCAACCGCCACTCTTGTCCCCTTCTCTGTCAGAAAGGAAGGGAACAGGAGCAGCTACTGGGAAGGGGGAGCGTGTGTGTGCTAAACTTACCCACAACCAGTTTACTAGGTGTTGACACACATGGGTAGTGGGTGAGTGTAACATGACACAGATAGTACACAGGCTTATCATCCCATGTGTTATCACCCACTGACTCAATACCAGTTTGCACCTTCAAAATCATAATTTAGATAACACTTTAAATTCTCAAGTCTTCACAACACCTTTCAGTAGTTGACAGGACAGTATTATTATTCCCATTTTACGTATAGGGAACTGAGGTTGAGAAGTTGTGACTTGTCCAAGGCCACCTAACAAATCTGTGGCCAAGATGGAATGGAAACCAGGTCTTCCAACTCCAAGACTTTTTTCTTACCCACTGGTACACACCAGTTATATCTGAGAGTTATGACCTGCAATTTAGAACCCATTTTGTATCATCATGGACAAATGCCAGAGTCCATTGCCATAAAATGAATCTTGACAGAGCCCCACCATCTCCATTACAACTACTGTTTCAGGCTGCAGGTTTCAGCATCCATCTCTGCACTGGTTCACACTGGGCTCATATGTCTGCAAGCATATGAGAGCTAAAATATTTCTAAGGGCTAGAAACACAATTTTTAAAACAAAAAACAGAAGAAATGGTAACTAAGGAAGGGTATCTGTGATCCCTTCTTCCCCCAGAGTGGCTTAACAATCTTTTCCTCAGACCAATGAGAGCTCATGGTCCTCATTAAGGAAAGCATATATGTCAAATTAGATACTTCAGCAGCATGGGCTTATCACTTGTTATAAATTATGTGCCTATCTCTGTTACAAATGGTGTTTTCACCCCGCCCCAAACCACATATACACACTTCCCTTCTTCTTTTCTTGATCTATAAGAATTTGGCTCAATCTTTTATGTAATTCGCAGAATGAGCCTGTGAGGACAGCATGTTGGAAGAAAATGGTTTTGCAACCCTGATTATAGGGTTTGCTAACAGCAACTGTTAATAATATACCCTGTGTTTTTTATTCCTATCAACAGGTGTGTCTTAATCTTTAACCTTTCAGACTGCTAGGCTGACAAAGTGAGCTGGATTGTCTTTATAAGAGGTGGGACTGCTTCATGTTGTCACAAATACAAACTTAAACAATGGATCTCATCTATGAGCACCACAGAATTTTACAACAGTATGATAATTGCAGAAGCTGAAAAATGTATTGAGGCTAAAGTTCTGTAGTGGCTCTGCCATTGCTCTATGAACATCAGAAATGAGAAAAGAAGGAGAATCTCATAATTGGACTACTTGCAGAAAGCCCAGCCAGTATTAGATTGTGGCAAAATAACCTGTTGAAGCTTTGCAATTCGCAAAATGGGTTCATACCTCCCGTTCCAGATAGGATTTAAGGGATTCTGTCTCATTTAACAGAGTAACGCTGCATTTGCCTCTAAAAAAGAAAGAAATCACATTTTATGAAAAAAATTAAATATTTAAACTCACGTGATATACAAGACAGTATTATCATAATGTTCACAAAATATTCTTACACTGATTGGATTATAGTTATTCTGTTTGTTCTTTGAATAAATAATGCTTGAGGAATACACTGTTCATTACCTAATGTGCGTGGCTGGTAAAGATTCCAATTGCCGAGAGAGAAACAGTTCTCGATGCCTTAGCTGATGCTTCTGTTTCTCTGGCAAATCCACCATTTCTGGGTTTTCCATTTCTTCTTCCATTTCTCCTAAACAGGAAAAATTTAGACAGTGTGAGCAGCATTTCTCATCCTATCTGAATGCACTGCTGCAAGACCGCTATTAAACTATAATTGCAACTGTCACATGAATGAACCCAAAGTGTCACTGCTGTAGCCCATTAGACAACTAAAGTCTAGGAGATTTTTCAAAGTACAAGTTTTAATTCCTAGCAGAAAACTGCAGTTCACCACTATTACAATCACATCCCTTGAAAGTATGTGGTATGCCAATCTATCTATTTTGCATTTTAGGTCTTGACCTACTCATATGATACACACTGAACTTTGCTACAACAAAGCAGTAAAGAAGTCAAGTCTCATTCCATAGCTGCAATGTGCAATTACTTAATGATTTTCTCACTTATATAAATTCTAAATTTGAAAAGATAATAAATGCTTAAGAACAATTCACAGAGCAGCATTATAGCACTTAATAAAAGATTCTTCTTTCTTCCCAAGGACAAGCTTCTTTATCTTTACAGTGCAAGAAAGAGCAAAATAAAGCCACTGCCCATATTCCAAGCAAGGTTCTGCTATTAGCTCCTCTCCCCATCCAGTTGTGCTCTGCCACTCTCTCATGATTTCAGCCAGATGTTGAAGCAGGCAAACTACATGGTAACACATCTTTATTCTGCTCACAAAAGTGAGTGCAGCAGCACCATGCCTCTTCTAGCCTCTGATTGGATTGTAGGATATTTACTACAGTTCAAGGGCATGTCATCTTTTCTTTATGCCAAGCACAGCAATTGGGGTTAATCATGGCATCTGCAAAAGACTGCGGGAGAAGTTGCTGAATTCTAACTGATTGAGCTGAAAGGTCTTGTACATGGAGTAACAAGGAAAAAAAATGATACTTCTCTCTTTTAAAAGACTGAACAGACTTCTGTCTGCAGCATAATCTAATAATTACTGCCAAGAAATATTATTCTACACAGCCCTTGCTCCCAAGATCTCTAAAGGTGATCCCTTTCTGAAACTTCACATTCTTAAAGACTTTTGTTGTTTATAAAAGCAAAAGTTATCCTCAGCGAAAAGCAAATAAGTGAACATCTCCATTTTGTAAATCTTGAATTCTACACTTGTTTTTAAACTGGCTCTTCCACCAAAAAGATGAGGAAAGATCACATACTTCTCTCAGACGCTGTAAAATTTATTACTGCTTTACTATTCTGAAAACAAAATCTGGTATTTATATGCCCCTCAAGTGAGCTACTCCAGTGAAGAGGGAAAAAGCAGTGCCATAATTAGACTGAAAGCATGCCATACAATAGTTATTACCACTACCTGTACTGCTGAACTCATAGCACTGTGCATTTACATTTTAATACTTACCTAGTGAATGGAACACAGAATTTATATCTGGGCCACTGCCTCATTCTTTTGCAAGTATTCACTGATATGGATTCTGTTTTAGTAGAAAATTAATATCACCACTGTTGACCTACTCCATAATCATGCCAACCACAAACAACTCAACAAGTCACACATAATGGGTGATTTCAGACATTACGCGGTCCCGATTCACCACAGTGGATTCCCAGCGGGGGTGAACAGATCAACCACTCCCCGTGGTCAAAGAAAGCCCCAAACAGACATGACAGGACTGGGACCACGGCAGGGAATCGGACCACCAGACCACGGCCTGGGGCAACGCAACAGACATTACGCCGATCCCGGGCCGGGCTGTGGTCAAAGCACTCGGAAGGCGCCGGGGCGGCTCGTCCCGGCTGCTGTCGTGTGCCCTTTAAATCTCCCTCCCTGGTCTGTGTTGTTGCTGGTTCCTTGGCAGCAATGCTGCGTGCTTTCTCCCCGGCTGGGAATCATTTTCTTTGGTTCCGGCCGGTGGTTGCCGTTCAGACGTTACTTTTTTTTGTTTCCTGTTGGGAATCTCTTTGACCATGCTTTCGGAGATGGTCCGGGCTGGAGGTCCGGAAGCGTGGTTGATTTTGACCCCATGTGGGTATTGACTGTGGTGAACATCTGGCAGCCGCTGAACAGACATGCAGGGCGCTTTGGCCCCGCCGCGGAATTGACCGTGGTTCACTGTGGTTGAGCGTGATCTCGTAATGTCTGAAATCACCCTATGATGTTTTAAGCTATTGCATACAAAAATATAAACTAACTTACCAAGTCTATAATGCTGATTTATGCATATGGAGAACAAGAAAGATTTGCTATTTAAGATCCTCCCACCCCATATTTACAAAATATTATACTATCCTATTAAAAGGCATCTCTAAGGGCTTAGAGTAAGAGGTGCAATGTGTAGGATTGTTATTCTCAATGTTTAAAGTGTATTTTTTGAGTTAAGGTTTTCAGATGTGTGAGCATTAATCCCTATTTGTATAAGGAGAAACCTAGCCCTCCCAACAAAAATCGAAACCACCCCCAAATGAAACAGATCTAATCTTAGGGAATGCAATTTTCTTCACACCCAAAAGCTTCCTCCAAATACAGCATATTTTGCTTGCCTCATTTTATACAACGAGATGGAGATTGTGAAGCAAACATTTCCGCTTGTGCTAGCCCTACTGTGGAAAGCCTATCAAAGGCATTTACAGAGTGTAAAAAAGAAAACCAACAGAAAATTGCTAGAACCTTTGAGGGCAGAAATGGGTAGGAATGTTCTAAAGAAGAAAAAAATCTGTATGCAATATCATCTTCCCCCTTCCTAAGAAAGCCTTGAGCACTGAAGAGCAGGAACCTGGTGAATTCAGGTCTGAGGAATGCCACTCATGCATTTAAGACAGACTAACAGCTCTAAGCCCCAGAATAATATCAGCACTTAAGCTAAGTGCCAGCATAAGGCTCTCTGGCACCACACACTGAAGCTGAACAGGACTGACCACATCTGGAGTAAACTCTTTATGCTTCATTATGGGTAGATTTTGGTCACAGAAATAAATTTCATATTCCAAAACCACCTGCATTTGACCCTCATGCAATGCAATTCAACGCAAGAACTGCCATTGTCAACACTGGGTTGGGCCAATAGTCCACCTATCCCAGTATCCTGTACCAGATGCTTCCAAGGAAACATGCAAGCTGCCACAGGGCCATTAGAAAATAATTCATACCCTGTAATTTGCTCCCAGTCTGACAGTTTTTCAGTCTATATATATAGGGAAGTAGCTTTCATCCTTTGAAAATAATGGTCCATGAGAAATAAGCTTCATGAACTTTCGAAGAACAAATCTTACAAACAATGATCTTGCCTGCATTTTTGATACATGCCTAAAAAAGACACAGTAAATGCAACATATTTAGATTGTAACCAAGCATTTCCTACAATGTCGCACGGAATCTCGTTTGAAACAATATGGTATGGATACAGCAAACAAATAATAAGCCTAAATAATAAATGGCAACACATCAAAATTGGGGAAGGGACATCCATGTACCTTATCGTGTCCACTGAACTACTGCAGAGACTGATGTTAAGTCAAGACTTATTAAATATCTCCATTTATATTTTAGAGGAGGACCCAACAGCACATTAACAAAATCTACAAATGACACTATATTAAACTGGTATACGAATGCTTCTGAAGATAAAGTGAGAAACTTATAGAAAAAGTAAAAATGTATCTGGAAAATAGCTAATACATACAGGGAAAACTAAGAAATGCAAATATTCAAGTGAGGGACATAAACCAAGTAAAAGTGAAATCCTGTCTTCTTGATTGAAACAGAATGGCAAAACAAACATTTTGAAGTGCCAACAAATTAAATACTATCAAAGACAATAAAACACGAGTTTGCAATGTGATATGGTTGTGGAGATGACTGATGCAGTGGTATACACTAAGGAGCAGGGAAAATAATAGCTACTTCTCTGTGTCATTATAGCGCATGATCTGACATTTTGAGTTTAGTTCTTGGCATCATATTACCATAAAATATTAACAAATGGGAAAGAGATGAAAAAGCAGGCAGCAAGGTGTGGGGACCAGTTTACCAAAAAAAGAGCAAAAGCTCAATATGCAGATTAGCTAGATAACAAAAAAGGAGGTGGAACAACCTCAGAAGGTGTAGGCATCAAAAGAGGAGGTTATACAGTATCGCATTCTTAGTTTATACTGAAGAGTAAGAGGATGAGGAGATAAAGTGAGGGGAAAAATAAGAGATATCAGGGGAAAGTGCTCAGTGCTACTAACTATGAAAGTATCCTAAGCAATGATGGAAGGCTCAGACTGGACAAAGATTAAACAGAAGATATGCTCAACAAAACTGCATCTGCAGAAATAAATACTAACACTAATAATAATAATAATAATAATATTTATTTTTATATAGCGCCCCCCCTACCATGGTACTCGGAGCTCTTTACATATAACTAACAACTTTTTAATCCTCATAACAACCCTGTGAGGTAGGTCAGGTTGTGAGAATATCGTGACTGGCCCACGGTCACCCAGTGAGTTTCTGGCTAAGGCGAGACTAGAGCTGGGGTCCTGTCCTACCTCCTGGTCCAAGTACTATGCACTTTTCTCTCTGGAAATGGTCTACACCATATGACTAAATATTATTATTAATTATTATTATTATTATTATTATAAGCATTTATAGAGCGCCAGCGATGTACCTGGCGCTTTACAAATAACAAGACAGACACGGTCCCTGCTCGAGGGCTTACAGGGGGAGGGGAGACAGGGTAGGGGGAACAGAGGGAGAGACAAGGGATGCAACATTCATGAGGATGCGAGGACTCAGGTACACATTCTTGGCTTGGTTACGGTAAATTGGGAGTTTACAGATAGCAGGTGGGGGTAATCCTGGGTGGGGACAATTAGCAGGAGTTAGGAAGGGCGGAGCAGAAGAGGTGGGTTTTGAGGAGGGACTTGAAGGTGCAGAGGGCGAGGGCAAGGCGGACGAGGGCAGGGAGGGAGTTCCAAGCACACAGGGCTGCAAGGGAGAAGTGATGAAGGTGGTTGGGGGAGCAGGGGAGGCGTGGGAGGGGATAGAAGAGGAGTGGAGTGCTCAAACAGGGCTTCGGAGAGAGATCAGGGCAGAGAGGTAGGGGGGAGCAAGGTTGTGACGGGTAGTTACACCAGTTGTTACCAAACCTTGTGTGTACATGACCCTATTTTAAGACAGACGGGAACAAAGACATATCAGTTGGGATTAGGGCTGGCACACCGGTCAATTAACTGATCAAATATAGTCAACAATTGACAGCCTACTATTTGCCCAAAGTCAAATATTCCATGAAGTCAAGAATGCCGCTATGTATGTGGCAGCTTACCTTTTTTATTTCATTATGGTGTCATTTGTTAGCAAGGGCAGGAATGAGGGCTGCTTGCCCCCTAGTCCTGCAGCAAATGGGGGGCACACACCCCTCCCCTCTCTACACTCACTCACGTACACACACACCAGACATTTCCCGCAGCTAACATACACATGGCTATAGACAGCCCCCCACAGGCACCCCCTGTGCTGCTTTTCTCTCCTGAGCTTCTTCAGTCTCCTTTCCTTCTCCTGTATTAAGTCATGTGGGGCTGCAGGAGGTTCGTACAGACCTTCAAATCTCTCCTAAAAATGCAAAGGGTTGGGCTGTTTCATCCATGTACCTTATGGTGTAATTAACAAAGGGTTAATTACACCATAAGGTACATGGCTGAAACTGCTGCCAATTGGTAGAGTTTACCTTCCTGTATCTTAAAATATCCAATCTGTCTACTTTACATGTGCCAAATCCCAAATCAGACCATCTAATATGGTCAGTACCATAGCTATTTCCACTGTACAGAACTGCCCATTGGTTCAGAAGTTATGAACTATCTTAATAATAAAGTCAAAGCAAATGATTCTTTTCTGTAACAGGAATAAATACAATAAAATATCTTTATTTTTAATCAAGGTTCAACCTCCCCTATATTTGATTTAACTACCCTTTTTAATTCAAATTTTAATTTTATTTTAAAATTTGAAATAACTTTAAATTTTATTTTACATTAATAATGACATTTTGTGACATAACATAACATAACATTTTGTGACATAACCTGTAATTACTAATATCTTTTAACTGTACATCAAGTAGAGGTCTACGTGGTACACAATACAGAATACAATTAGCTAATAAAACAAACAGATTATTAGTCTCTCTCCTCACCGTAGTCTATCATTTTCCTCATCAGTGTGGATGTTTTTCTCTTCATCATCTTCATATTTATTTATTTATTTATTTAAAATTGTTATCCTGCCCTTCCCCAAGGCTCAGGGCAGCTAACAGCATACATAAAAGCATTAAAAACCATAAAAAATATTACAAAACCCCTCAACCATCCCACAGCCCCCACAAAATGGCCCTATACCATCTCCTCATAGCCTACTCCAACCCTCCTCACAACCCTACCCCAACACACCGAACAACCCTGCATCCCCTATCCCTGTGCACCAAAAGCCGTTACAAAGAGAAAGGTCTTACACCACCTCCGGCAGATGCTCAGGCTCAACTGAACCTCTGGGGGAAGGGAGTTCCATAGCATTGGGGCAGCAACCGAGAATGCCCTCCTGTGAGCCCTCTCCATACAAACAAGACTAACCAATGATACTCGCAGGGAGGCACCCCGGACAATCACAGGGATCACAGTGGGGTATGGAAGAACAAGCAGTCTCTCAGATATATGGGGCCCAGGAAATGTGCCTGGAAAGCTATAGGAAGCCAGTGCAGACTATGGAGCACCAGTGTAATGTGCTCGTGGCATCCCACCCCCAACAGGAGGCGAGTCACCGCATTCTGCACCAGCTGCAGCTTCCGAACAATCATCAAAAGCAGTCCCACGTAGAGTGTGTTGCAGTAATCTAGCCTCAAGATGACACTGCGGTCTCATCATCTGTGTACATTAGAGCGTGATCCA
The DNA here is from genome assembly GCA_003113815.1 of Sphenodon punctatus. Classification (NCBI taxonomy): domain Eukaryota; kingdom Metazoa; phylum Chordata; class Lepidosauria; order Sphenodontia; family Sphenodontidae; genus Sphenodon; species Sphenodon punctatus. Next base: position 87,729 of record QEPC01007542.1, on the reverse strand, counting down.
GCTCCATACAAGTCAATGGGAGTTTAGCCATTGGCTTCAATGGGAGCTGGATCATGTTCTATGACTTTAAGAGATTGGGGCACTTGATCCCCATCAAACCACTTGGGTGTGCACTCCTGTTTTTTAATATTCTACCCATGGTCCTGTTTGCACAACAGAGGCTTACTTCATGTAGCTTGGTTCCAAATTTCACAAATAAAATTTGTTCGCAGTATTTATCTACTGAATGACAGACTTCAGTGGTGGCATAGTACTTCTATTGATCTAGTTCAGGGAAGACCATACTCCTTTGATCTAGTTCAGGTAAGATCCAACTTTTGGTTGATACACATCCATAAACTTCTGCAACCTTGCTTCATTAACAGTTTTGAAATTTTTAAACCCATACATCTTGCAAACAAATAACTCAATGCTCTGTATTGTCACCTCATTCAATAGCTCTGAATCGCCTAAAGATGAAAATGCAGCTTGTGCCTTCTTACTTCTTTCCAGAATCTTGAAAGGGCAAACTTTCCCCTTTCTTGAAAAGGCTGCTGTGTAGCCACATCCGGTGAAACAATAAAATCCAGGTAAGGATTTGCACACTGATGATCCCAATGTGTCAGCCAGCTTTCTCACATCAATGTATCTCAATTAAGTCTTTGACTGCAGGCCAACGTCCACCCAAACATTTACTTCATCTTGTAAGTGTGAAACATTTCCCAGAAAAATGACCAACACATCAGTGTCACTGGTGCATATGACAACGTTACTTGGTGAGGTACATGACACTGCAAGGTGGAAAATCAGTTGGGAATCTGCCTCTTTGAGTACATTTCAAGGAGGTATCTTTGCTGCATTGCATGCTACCATTCACAGTATGGAAAACATAACACTCTTCATTCAGAATTGCATGCTTTGGGACTAAGAATGTGGACATATTCATCAGACATCCACACTTTCACTAGAAATTGCACCAAAGCCTCTTTGAAGTTGTCATTCTCATAAGGTAGTCTCATTTCTGCTCCAGAAATTGCATGCTGCTGGTCACAGCAACTAAGGTTGGCTCTTCCGTCTCATTCAGGATCTTTTATTGATGGAGTAACTGTCCTGTCGAAAACAATGTTTACAGCACCGCCACTTATCTTGCTAAGAATTACAAGAATGTGTCTTGCAATGCTTCCAAACGCTGGAGAAAGCTCACCTAGGGTATGAAGAAGAAACATTCCATCAACCAACGTGTAGTCTATGGCAAGTGATTTCTGATTGTCAATTTTGCTTTCAAGTGTCCTCAGGAGAACTGACTTAGCTGAGAAGTTGTGACACAGAGCAAGAGGCACTGGCGTTAGGGGATATGACAACACTATCAATATATCAATTTTTTCTACAGTGCTAGGTACAGGAGTCATCCCATCAGATCTCTTTCCATCTTGGCTTCAACTACCTTTCCATCATTCCATTTTCTTCTAAATGTTTCTCCTTCAGATGCAAAGGTACTTGTTTTGCACCTTTTAATTGATTGGCTGAAGCACAATGGATTCTCTCAGCACTGTTCAATGAAGTTGTCACGAGCATCATTTCCCTTGTGGAACATGAACAACAGGAAATCAGCTGTAGTGGCTGATGCAGCTTTCCCAGACTTCATGTTGAACAACGAGGGTTCGGTGTTTACATCAAACGGATTTAGACTTTGTTCAGTGTTTTCAATGATGTTGTTCAACTGTGCGTGATCTTTTCTCATGTTGACAGTCGCAGTTCAGCAGTAACTGTTTGTGGAGCCCACGCTCTTATAAACCTTGCTCAAAATGCTTCTCATGAAATGGCTTCATGCCCATCTGTGCCTGGCAGATATTGAGTTGGTCAATGCTGAAATTCCTGGTAGATGACTTGCAGCATTAGCATTGATTGATTGTTCCAATATCATGTCTACAGCAGATCTTAAGAAATTCTTTCTGTTTGAAGTATGGACATAACCTCTTGCCTGAAGTCATTTGTAATGCCACGGTGAGTCTCCTTCATTTTCAGCATGTTTTCTTGCAACCAGGGAAGCCATGTCACATAGTTCAGCTGACTGAAGAGGAAGAACAAACTGGACATCTGACCAAGGCAATATGCAAACAAGCTGTGATTGCTAGTGTGTACCCTGCGGGAAAACCTGTGAAACAGGTGAATGAGTTTGATGGAGGCAAATCAGTATTGTGTCATTTTCCAATACTCACCTGACTTTGTTTTCCTTGAGAATTTTACATATGCGCATTTATGAAATTTCTCAGTTCTTCACTCAAATCTTACTTTCTGGAAGGAAGGCATGTTGCATAAATGTTGATGCGCCTCAACTATTTCAGCAGGGATGTCATAACTGGAACAGAGTTTATTGAAGTGTAGAATTTCCATAGCTGCAGCTAGGAGAGGGTGTACCCTTTTACATCTGTTGAAGTGGGTACCTATTATGAACCCATTCAAAAAACTTTCCCACTGCCTTGAAATATGCCAAGCAGATGTGAAATCCACCAAACAATATGAACTTGTCGAACTTACGACTTTCTTCTGCTTGTATCGTAAGTGCAAGTTTTGCAATGGCTAAATCATATGTTACAATGTGCTTCTGCTGGCACTCTTCAGCTATTTTCCGGAATCTTTTCATCGTTTCTGCCACAACCTGTAGTGTTGTTGAAGACAGGATGATCTGTGGGAGATATGTTATTTTCTGTTGGGGAAGTTGATCCACCAAAACACTGGCATTCCAGGCTGCCCACCATGGAGTTCCCTCTATCTTAAATGCCAATGACATCACATCCACAATGAAATTTTTATAGTTGTCTGAAATTGCAGATTTTCCACCATCATCAAATGGTATAAATGGACTCTTCATCATTCTTTGTCTCTTCCTGTATGGTTTCAGTTCCAAACCAGTAGCTTTGAGTGCTCTTCTCTTTCTTTTTCCTATTGAGGGCTTTGGTGAAGTCTCAACAATTTCCGTCCAAGAGTTCCCGTGCAACATCCTGAAAGCAGATACCAATTGTGTCATGGAGAGTCCCTTTTCCATCAGTAGTTTCAACATATGCATCATAATTATCCCAGGCAACTCCCTTTACTAACTCTGGTGATAGTTTCATTCCTTCTATGGTTGCCCGCTGCTCATCAAGTGTGATGCATATGTTAGTTCAGTCTCTACTTCCTCAACACAGTTATACCTGACACAGTGCCCAAGACAATTAAGAATATCAAGGATTGTATACTTTTCATTGTAATACTAAGTTTATTTATTTATTTATTACATTTTTACCCCGCATCCTCCCGCACAATGGCGGCTCGAAGTAGCAACAACATATAAAAATACAATAAAATACATAAAACAAAGTATTATAATATTAAAATTACTAAAAAGGCTAAATGCTAAAGGCAATACAAATTCCCATGTACCTTATGGTGTAATTAATGGTCTCCATTACCCTTGTTCGGAGGAGTCAGATGGGGTTAAGTCCCAACATAGTTAGTCAAATTGGACAGTTTGGAATTATGTACACTATTCAGCAACAGATATTGCTTGCTGCTCATGAGACTGGCAGTTTTGGAGATGCCATGACTTTTGTAAGATGTCTAAATAGCCAAACCTTTTGTACCTTATGATGAAATTATCTCGGCATGGGCTCTTGGACTACAAGGAGAAGAACTGTTCAGTCTTGAATATCGTTTAACATTTATAGTAACAACGTTGTTAAAAGCTATAATTCATTACAATTATTTTTCAAGTCTAGTTTGTTTTTGTAATTAGCATACATATCTAATCTGTTGATGATTAAAGTTTCTCTGTTATTGTTCTAACAAGCTAATGCTTTAAAAATACTTGACCATTATTTGCCCAAATATTTTTTGACCAGTCAAATGCCCAACCTTAGTTGGGATCATGACCTCAAGTGCTGATAGCGTAGCCCACTTGGGATACCAATGCATATTTTGTGAACCTCCAAGCCAATAGGTCCTTCGATCTTGTGACTTCTCAAAATTCTGTGCGTGGCAGACAAGCATTTTTATTCCTATCTCTTAGGCAACTAGTACTGCCACAAGGAATGTGGACTAGACTGACCACTATTCTGAACCAGAGCTAAAAAAAAATCAACTCACGTTTGCCTCTTGCAACCATAATTTTGAGCTGGCAAGCTAGACCTCCTTTCCCATTGCAAACCTTAGCCTAGCATGTTGTCTTTTATGCCTGGCTAGCAAATTATTTCTTATGGAGCTAGTGGCTCCATTAGTTAAGACGGAGCTAACATTGTTCGTTGAGAGTTCCATTGACTTCAATGGAGGTCCCTGGGGCAATCTCCTCTGGCTTGTGACCTGATATTGACAGGGTTTTCTCTTTGATCCTGCCAGGAAGAGAGAATCTGGTCGCATAGGGCAGTCGGGAATGTTCCAGAGTACGTGCTTCTGTTTACATTTTGTGAAACAAACGAGTAGAAGATGGGTTTTTTACACTTTATTGATGGGTCTGAATGCTTTTCATGGACTTATGTGACGCATGCACATGACTGAACAGGGAACGAGCGGCAGGAGACTTTGAAAACTCACTGGAGCTGAGTCCACATTCGGGTCTCTGGCTGCTTCCCGGCACAGCAGCTGTCTCCTGTGGGAAGGGGGGACTGGAGCTGAGCTGAGGCTCCAGTCTTCCCTTCCCACAGGAGAGAGGCGCTCTGCCGGGAAGCAGTCAGGGACCTGACATGGGCTCAGCTGCAGTGAGCTTTCAAAGACTCTGTTATGGAGGGGTAGGAAGAAGGGTTTTTTTCCCCAGGGACCTAGCGCACTCACCCTCTCTTCACTCACACCTTCACGCTCCCAAGGGCTCCACCACACTGGAAAGCTTCCCCTCAGGTTGTAAGGTGGCCGAAAACTCCCTAAAGGGATACGGGCCTTTTCATCACGGGGGTTCCGGTACCGCCACGCCCTGTGTGAAGCCCCTTCACACACCAACACTTGAAACCACACCCACACACCCTTGCTTCCCTCACCCAGTCTCGCCGTGCTAGGGTCCAAGGGGGTGTTTGCCC
>QEPC01007542.1:63025-77837 GCA_003113815.1 Sphenodon punctatus | reverse complement strand
AAGCCATACAACATCTTTACTGCTTACATGGTGTGGAAGTTAAGGCGGGAGCCTTAACACACAATTTCTAGGTTTGTTAAAGTTTGCTTGGTATGAATCTGCCTTAACTAAGTTTGTAAAACCGTAGGTTTTTTGTTTTTCTAATCTATTTCTATAACTATGTTCTGAACGTGGAAATTGCCATACTAGACAACACTGGAAGAAACACACTGAAGGATCACAGAATGCTGAGCTAAATCAAATGGAAACATTCAGCAAATTTTGCCTAGTAATGTTGAAGCCAAAATTATCATCTCAGATTTTGGTTTAGAGGAGTTCCAACTTGAAATTGGCCACTTCTAAATTGCTGAATTCATCTGAATAAGGCCTCCCTCGTGAAGGAGATACTGAAGCCGCTTTCATTCTTTTCCCTAGTGTGAGTGCCACATAATAATTCCACTCTATTCAGCAGTAGCCAGACCCCACCTGGAGCACTGTGTCCAGTTTTGTGCACCTCCTATTAAGGAGGACATTGACAAATTGGAACAGGCTCAGAGAAGGCAACAAAGATGACAAAGGGTCTGGGCAAATCCTATGAAGAGAGGTTGAAAGAATTAGGTGTTTTTAGCCTACTGAAGACTATGGGGAGACATGACAGCAGTCTTCAAATATGTAAAAGGCTGCCACCAAGAAGACAGCAAGGATCTGTTCTGCATTGCTACAGAAGGCAAGACTAAAAATAATGGGCTCAAGTTACAGGAAGGTAGATTTTGGTTCCTAGCAGTAAGAGCTGTGCAGCAACAGTGCAAGTTGTCTAGGGAGACTGTAGACTCTCCATCACTGTAGTAATCCTGCATTCAAGCAGGGGATTGTACTAGGTGACTCTAAAAGTCACTTCAACTCTAACATTCTATGATTAACAACTGTGGGTGGGAAATGTTCAGATGTCAGACACTGTTTCCTGCTGTATAACTGCTTTCAGAAGATCTCCACCTCCCACACAATATTAACGTATCAAACTCTGAGGGATCTGCAGAAGAAGTTACATTAAAGACTACATTAGGATACCCTAGTTTCTACTGTGTGTTTCTACTGTGTGCTGTATGCTTCTTGGCGTCCTGTTTCAATTTTCTGTATACAATTAAATTGTGGTTGAATCCCAAGCTGCATTTCAGAAACAGGTGAAGTTATTTTTGCGACTGGTTATTCAGAAGTGAAAAATGCTAGAAAATTTAAGATAAGCATCACTATTCACCCATGAACTAGCTATCAGAGGGCGAGGGGACAGTCCCAGTCAATCATCACATCAAGTGTTTGAAAACAGGAAGCTTAGTTCAAACAATACTGTACTCACATGCTACACTGGGGCTGTCCAATTCCTTGGTCACCTTGGGGTGGATCACCTGCAATTTGCTGGCAGGCTTGATTGCTTACTAGTGGTGCGGCATAGTGCAGAAATTGTAAGCAATTGTTCACATACTGAATAAAGCATACAAATTGTTTTATAGTGACCTGGCCACATGCTTAACACATTCCACTATGGAACCACAAATTTCAGCCATACGAAGCTAACATTAAATTGTACATGTAAATATGAAAAGTCATGTATGTATCCAAGGCACATAACTGGACAACGAAGTGTCCTACTGACTTCATTCCGAATTTGGTAGAAAATAGATGGTAGTGGGTCTTTATTCCTTTAGTAGAAAGGCCTCGAAGTGGAACTGTGCCCTCAACTAAGGAGTTCTTTCATTCCAAAGACTCCTGCCTGACCCCAAAATCCCAATATCTCCAATAACACCACTTTCAACTAAAAACAAGAACCACGGTTGTGGTAGCATTTACTCTACATATGTTCATCACTTCAAATAATCAATACTAGCAATGTAGCCTGATCAATATTACATTGAATTATGTTAACATTTATATTATAATATTATTCCACAGATCATTGTACTAAACACAAAGTAACACCACCATTGTACTAAAACTACTTTTTTTATGTTGCAGGAACAATGCAACACAATATGACTGCCTGCTGAAGTATAATGCCATGTTACCCAGTGAACTTGGATTTACAGTTGTATTCTACTAAGAACATTTTAGTGCCTAGTGCAATAGAAACTAAGAAGATTGCATTGATAAACCCAGGGTCAATAGCAAGTACAAGTGCGGTTTGATTTCCATCAGTTCCAGCAGTTAATTATGATTTGTGCATGATATGCCAGAGTGATAGTAACAAACAATTAACCTGCCCTGCGAAGTCCAAGAAAGATGATGCTGGTGCAAGCTACAGTAGCTGAATTTAACAATTTAAACGCTGTCCCTAATGGAGTGCATCACTGCTGATGTACGAGAATGCCACAGAATGTGAGGAGGAATGGAAAACACATAAGTGGCACAAATCATGTAGAGCCATGATAAATGCAAATAAGCTAGCCCATGCAAAGAAACACAGAGAGACAGATAAAGATGAAGGACAGGTAAAGACAGCTCAACATAAAAGGTCTGATGAAATGGCAGTGCGTGCGTTTCTTCTACAGTGAGCAGGAATCCCCTACAAAGTCTTTTCATGAAGCAATGACATTCAGTATAGATGAGCGAGTCCGCCACTATGCTTCATCGATACAGGACTCAAAACTGATTGCACAGCTCAGTGCAGGAAATATAAAAGTCAATCAATGCTCTATAATAATCTGAAGTGCCTTAATGCTTTATATAACAAGGCACGGGCTGTAGAAAACAGTATGCTGAAAAAATGAAAAACAAAACCATGAAAAAACGTGTACATGGCCTAGTATTTGGGGAGCTAGTAGTGTACGTTTGTGAAGCAGCAGAGAACAGTTCAGTGTCACCAGCGTTTAGGTTAGCTCACCTTGCAAAACTTTATGCATCTTGCTTGGATCAGCTAGGAATTCCCTGTGAGCAGAGGGTGAATACCACTAGACTGAAGTTAAGACTACTTGTAGCTTGTCCAGGACATACAATCATACAATCAAGGCAGATGATTTTCAAGTGTTCAAATATGACATCAGATTAGCATTCACCACGATGCGATCTGACTGTGATAACTATTCAGTCCTCTACCCTAAAGAGCTGGTTCTTGACATTCTTCCATGCTTTCACTGGCTACGATGTAGAGTTGATCATGTAGTGTAGTTCATATAGATGTATGAAATTATGATAGTGTCATCGTTTCATGGTCACGGGAAGAAGAGTACATGGGATGTATGGAACATTTCCCCAGAAGTAACTTGTGTGTTCTCTGAACTATGAAGGATTCCCAACAGCATTGGTGCCTGCCAAATGGAAGTGATTTAACGCTTTGTGACACTGCTTTATGATCGAACAAGTGAGTGTACCACTGTCAAAGAAGCAAGGCAACACCTGTTCACCAAGAAGGGACGATCGATGGAGAGGATTCCTCCTACTGCAGACACTTTGCTTCAATGTACAAAAAGAGCAGCATTTGCTGTTGGTCATACATGGGGACGCGCTATGAGCATACATCATCAACCGCCTTCTCCTAGTGACTGGGGCGTTGTGCTTTCAGTCGATATGTAGCGGGTGCCATTGTGGATGACACAACCAGAAATCTCTAAGTCATGCACAGAGCTCACCCGCTGCACTTGCAAGACAGAATGTAGAAAACCAAACCAAACACACGGTGCAAGTGTGTTTGTTCTGAACAGCCTTGTACTAGACTGTGCGCATGTGATGGAGAATGCTAACATGCACTGTTTCAATGTTACGTCTTTATAATTTCTATTCTTCCTTTTCAGCTATAATAATATTATGTAGCATATATTCAAAATGGTACTTAAATTCATTATATTCCTGTTGTCTGTACTAATATGAAGGTACAATAAATGTTTAGTAACCAGTCATATACTAGCATTTTGTAATAAATTTCTTTGTAATAAATTTTATCTTGTACTTCCCAAAGAAGATGTGGTTCCATAGCCTACAATATTCAGCAAACAAAATTCTGTATAAACCCACAACTATTCATGCTTTTTTCACTACTTGCAATCTTTTTGTTATGCCACTCCACTATACAGATATCAAGTGGACAGTGGATGTTATTTCTATATTGCAGAGGTAGTCCAACCCTACTCACATTTATCAGTTTGAACTGTGCAAGTTCAACATGCAGAGTTTGGAGCTGTTATTACAAGCCATCATTGTGGAAATGTATAATTTTATTTTTAAAAATACTGATTTTTTTTGTAATAGAATTTTAATATCATGGGCATTTTGTAACACAAGCCATCATTGTGGAAATTTATATTTTATTTTTTTAAATGCTGATTATTATTTTTTAACAGAATTTTAAGATGATGGGCTGGAAGGAAACCTACAACAAGCCAGATTCAGCCTGTGGACTATCCATTGGACAGCCTTGTTCTACAAAACAGATAAAATGTATAAAAAATGCATAAAGGATTGCTTCCAAAAACCTGCCCTATCATCCTCCTATGCACCAACTGATTTGCTACTGCAAACTAGATGAAACACTTATTAATCCAAGAAGGATTAAGGAGTGAGAAATGCTAGAAAATCTAAGATAAGCATCACTATTCACTCATGAGCTAGCTGTCAGAGGGCGAGGGAACAGTCCCAGGATACATCACAAAATATCGTATTCAAAATAAGACCCCTGCATCTCTCTACCAAGCCCTACAAGTTCAGTGACCAATGGACTGCACTAATAAAAAGATCAAAAAAGCACCAATTTTATTTTAAAATAGTCATATTTTCTCCTTTGTTTGTCACTAACCTCTATTTTTGGTGAAAGAAATAGATAAAACTATTGCTGAATTGCCTCATATTTAGCTGCATAGCAGATGTAGACATCTGCATATAATTTAGTCTTCTCTCAATTGTGACACTATTGGTAGGCCTAAACGCAAAAATGGCATCAACAGCAGGCTTATATTTTCTAAACGCAAGACTGCGTGAATCCAGAAGTGTCTGCAGTCATACAGCTTCATTAATCAGTTGAACAAAGGCAGTTAGAAGATCAGCGATGCAGACACATCCATCTACTGCGAATGCATCAAAATGAGGCAGCAGGACAATTTATGAAAGAATAATTTTACAATGAACTGGGGGGGAAAACAACAAGAAGAAAATCAGTTCCCATATTGATTCTCTAACCAAGAATATATATAAGAAATTTAGATTATATGGTAACTAGGGGTGAAAGGAGAATGAAATTCATTCTCGTGAGAATCTTGCGAGAATTTCACAACCCTGGCGAGATCTCATGAGAATCTCGAATCTCAATACCCCAAAATGGTCTGCACGTGTGTAGAACGGCCCTGGCAGCCATTTTTGTCTATGCGCAGACCATCTTAGTTCTATTTTGAGGTTCTCGAGAATCTCGCAAAAGTCTCTCAAAGATACTCAGTTCTCACGAGATCCTTGAAATAAGAAAATCTTGTCGATAAGCCTATTCTCGATGAGATTTCTGCAAAGGGCGAAATCTCATTTTAGACCTAATGGTAACAGCAACACCATATCCTTTTTTAACATGATAGTTCAATCCTAAATTTTATTTATAAGGTAAGTACTGTCTGCTATTTAAAAGCATCTTTTTTATTCTTCTAACAGGGCTTCTGAAGCCACTCAATCAATGTGCTAAACGTATAGTCCATTTGAGGGTGGGGGGTGGGGGAAAAGAAGATGGACACGTTCTACAAATTAAAATAATTGAAGCACCAATGGAAAGAATACAGAAAAATTCTAGAAGATAGGCACATCTACCCTAATAAAAGGGGTTTTACATTCTGTAACATCTCAGTTAACAATGCTATAGTGTTTTCCCAAGAGTCTTCCAGAACCCTATGACAATAAAAATCTTTTCACTTAGTATTTTCTCATTCCCCTATGTTCACAGCATTTTAATTCTTAATTGAAAGATATAATTTCAATTTAGATTATTTAAATATTCTCTTCCCTGTAAGATGTCAGCACTTAGGTCATTTTAGAAGATAAGTACTGTTACCTTTTCTTAAGACAAATCCACCTCTGAACAATAATGGGTTCCATTCATTTTATCTAAAACCGCAATATCTCAAGCTGTTTTGCAAAGATAGCAGAAGTCTCTATCAGAACACCTCAAGAGAGGCCGCCTTGGGAGATGTCATAATATCCTGAATAATGTCATTTATCTTTTAATTGGGATAGCCACTTAGTTACAATTACACTGTATTAATAATTTACAACAGGCACAAGAGGTTTATTACTGTATTTCTAAATGAAAGTAGAATAAAACCATATTATATTATGCTTAAAAGTTAAAAGCATCATCTGAAATGCAAGTCAGTTGTGCTGTTTCTGTGACTGGGCTGCATCAGAATGAATTTAAGTCTTCCAAACTCCTTAAAAAGGATAGCTCAGCTTATGTTCCTTTTTACTGCATGAGCTGTCTATAGTGGTCCAGCATTTAAAATTTTGGTGTCAAGGTGATGGTTCTACAAAGTGATCTCTGTACATCATTTGAAAATACTGCATCTTAATTAAACTACAAATAGCATTCAGAAGAACCACTCCCCGTTCTGTCCCACGTACACACTGCCCCAATTAAGTAGAGCTGACTATACAATAAATAGTTAACACGGTGCCTACAAACCCCCAAACAGTTGCACCAGTAGAGCCATACTGACTTCAACAAGGCCTCGCTCATGCATGTGCTTTTGGTATCACTGCCTCTGTGGCTAAAGCAACAGTCCCGAGTAATCAACAAGGGAGTCCCTTGTTTAAACTAGGTGCTGAAGTGTTTTGAAAGCTCAGAGTAGGGTGTTCAGCACCTTGGAGAAAGGAAGCTTTTTTTTATTTATACAGAACATAAGAGGCTATGCTTTAATATTCAGCACATTTCAGTCACTGCTGAGCAAGCAAAGCCCCACTATTTTTTGTCAAGTACAAGCAGTACATTTGCCCCATCCCTGTAAAGATCAGAGTAAATTAGACAAATTTCTGCTCAAAAAACTCTTTCATGCCGAGACCAAAAATGCACCTTTATTCAATCCAAAATGAGAACTTGATCATTCAGACTTACAACCAGAAACAATCATGTTCTAGTCTTATCTCCCACGTAACAGGTCACAAAAATTCACCCAGCAAGTTCAGTATTGCTAGAGCCGATCTTGGTAAAGATAGCCAAACTTACTTTATTTAGTTGGATTTTTATTCCATCCTTTCCCAAAGGATCAGGACAGTTAACTTCACAGAAAAAACAACACACACACACACACACACAAAATTCATAAAATATAAACACACCCAAAATCCTAACATTGGGTGAAAACACAAGTGATGGCAGATCCCGCTCTGGACCAGGATGCCACTGGCACTATGGAACAAACATTCACACAACAGACGTGGGGAGCCACACAAATGTGTGGCCCCTGTGCTGCACCCAGCAGCCCAGGCCTCCACCCATGATAGGCAGCCATGGCAGTCAATGACTACCACCATGGCTACTAGTCATGGGTGGCAGCCCAGGCGGCTGGGCGCAGCGTGGGGGCCATGTGTGATAGTCCACGTCAGCCCAGCTGGGCGGGCCGTTTCTCAGGCATGTTGGTGGCTAGCCCAGGCTGTGATCCCAGTGGTTTTCAAGATTACAGCCCAGGCTAGCTGCCAACACACCTGGGAGAACCTCTGGGCAAACATCTGGACTGCCTCCGACAAAAGTGACTGAGGCCCGCGGGCCAAAGCAGGTCCAATTGGGCCTAAATGGGCCAATGTCACATTTGTTAATACCCACTGTTTAGAAACATCAAGTGAAAGCAAATCCACAAGGACTTTATAAAGAAATAAAGAATCATACAATTTTAGGCTTGGAAAGGACCTCAGCTTCTACCCACTGGATAGTGGTACGCTTTTGCCTGCTAGATTAAATATCAACAATAATCAGGAAACATCTCCCCATGAAAACATTTTCAGTCCATGTTCTACTTGCCTCTTTGCATTCCCTTAGATAAGTTACATAGACTAAGTTTCTCAGTAGAAGGTATGTTTTTCCAAACTTCAACCCATTCTTGCAGCTCTTTTCTAAGCTCTTCAAAACCTATATTTTTGTAGAGTTTTGTTAAATACAAGTAAACATCCTTCCTAACACACCTTTCCTAATGAAAACCAAAAGACCCCTTAGCCAGTTTATCTTATAAAAAAGAGAGAGCAAAAGAAGAAGGGAGGGGGGAGGAGTCGGAGCTCAAGTAGTACAATTTATTTATTATTTATTTATTTATAAATATTTTTTAGCCGACCCCTCATGCCTACGGAATCTCGGGGCGGCTTACAACCATTAACAATACAATAAAATTCCATAAAAACAATATTTAAAAAACAACTTCATCAATAAATTAAAAAACAATCCCATATCCACCCGCTCCTCCCACCCCCACCCCCCCCACCCCAGCTACCCAACAATAATTAGTTGGAGATTCTTCTGGACGCTTAAAAAAGAATCTGATTGTTCATATGTTTAATACTGTATTATTCTATCAAAGCCTTGCTATTAAATTGATAATTTAAAACAGGGGTGGGGAACCTCAGGTCCAGGGGCCAACTGCACCTTCCCAGTTCCTAGAGCTGGCCCCTGGATCCATTTCCTACTCCCAAGCACTGAAAGATTAAGCTTAAGGCAAGGGAACAGAGACAGATATAGGTAAAGGATGGGTCCATAGTTTAGAGCCATGATCTGGACTCTCCCTTTCCTTCCCCTCTCCTGAGTGCACCCCTGACATCTGTGTGGCCCTCAGAGTTTGTACTAATTTTTGATGTGGCCCCTGGGAAAAAAAAGGTTACGCCCTCCCCCCGCCTCCTTATTTAAAACAAACACTCTTACTTGCATGCTTGTCAGCCAACACGATGAGTGTACTGGATATGTCCCTTCTTCTGTAGAAACACACCACCTTTGCTTCCACATTTCCATTAGCTGTCTGTAACAGTGAACAAAAAAAAATATCTGGATCTGAAATCACCAATTTAAAGTATTTTATAACCCAACTTTAACACCAAATGCAAACTCTAAAAATAGAACAGTTTCACCCACACAGAAATGCTTCTGTAGTTCATAGTTAATGAAAGAACCAAACTCTTCCTTACCACAATTTTCTTTTAAACAAAACCTTACAAACAATTTAACGGTTATGCTGCTTTTTCATTTCACAAGCCATTTAGCATTTACACCTACAGTAGGTGACACTGGGCATTTTTACACACGTGTTAAAGTTCTGGATTTTTCAATGTTCTGGGTTTACAAGTCCACAAGTAAGTTCCGGATTCATTTTTCACACACACGCTACCCTGAGGCAGCCTAAAATAAAAATAGTCACAGCTGTAAACGTGATAGGCTGTCATGGAAACCAAGTAACCACAGCTGCCTGGAGCAAAGCAGTTTACCAGGAGAACTTTTTATACACAAAAGTTCTTGGAGAAGTTCTACGCAGAAGTTCAAAGATCCGGATGTTTAAGATCTGAGTGAGTGATTTAGACGCACATAAAGTTCAGGATGTAACAGCAAACATGCAGGAGAAATGTGTGTAAAAACACCCACTGTCTCGTCTCAATGCTTTTGCTTCCAATAGTAAGCTGGAAAAGAAGTGGTCCTAGAAGCATTTCTAAGATGGACAAGAGTCCATCTTAGATTGTAAGTGCACTGGACAGGGACCTGTCTCTAAAACCTGTGACTGCAAAGTGCTGCGTACACCTAGTAGCACTATAGAAATGATTAGTAATAAAAGTAGAATGTTCAAGAAATAGTGGGTGTTTTTACACACACATTTCTCCTGCATGTTTTCTGTTACATCCTGAACTTTCTGTGTGTCTAAATCACTCACCCAGATCTTAAACATCCAGATCTTTGAACTTCTGCGTAGAACTTCTCCCAGAAGTTGTGTGTGTAAAGCGTTCTCCTGGAAAACTGATTTAGTTGGAATGCGCCCTATGCGCTCAATTTTTAAACAGCACCTGAACGCTATTGTTAAGCGCCTAGGCGAGATGTGCGGCTGCATGCGCTGCAAAGATGAGCTGTGAGGAGTGGGCTCTGGCCATGCCTGGAGCAGGCACTCAGGCAGGGACTGGATGGCACGCATGCTCAGTCAGTGAGCACGAGGGCTGTTCTCGTGCACTGCTGAGCTGCAGTCATTTTGTAGGAGACTGTGTTCCTGGCTGGCTGTGTCTTCTGCTGGTGGACTTGGTTGCCTTGCCTCCTTGGTGTCCGTGGTCCAGGTTTGATCCCAAGGGACGTGTTTTTTGACTTCTTGTTGCTGTGCCATCCTGCTGTACAATGTACTCTGTCACTTGGTGGTGAGTACATTGCTTGGCGGTGGGTGGGGGGAAACAATGGGGAAAATGCTGCTGGGGAGTGGGAGTGGGGGGGGACTCACGGAGAGAAATGGGGCTCAGGGGAGGGGGTGGACAGTGACAATGAGGGGCTGGGCAGGAGTGGGGGGACTTGGGAGTCTGGCTGGAGAATGGGGCTGGGGTGGCCTTGGAGACAATGGGGGAGGGGAGTGCACTGGGAGACAATGGGGGAGGAGGCTGCAACAAAGATGTGACATGAACCATGTTTTGGGGGACAAGTGGAACTCCTCGCTGCTGCATTTGTGGTGTGCTCAGGCTGAGGATAATATGGTTGGCTTAAGATATGGTTTCAGTGGTTTGCTTTTGCTTGTTGTGTGTTTGCCAGTGCACTACTGGCTTCCCCCCTCTTCCCCCAAGCATGTGCAAAGGCGGTGGCCATTTTCTGGGGCCCCACTGGCCAAATTTTTTAAAGGCCTGTTTGCTTGCACAGGCATTTGGCTGCCGGGAATAGGGTGTAGCTACTAGGGATGCTGGTCTCAATGTGTCTGGTTTGGTGGCAATGCAGCCCTGAAACTGGCCAAAATTTTAAAAAGGCCTGTGTACTTGGACAGGCATTTTGCTGTCGGGGATAGGGTGTAGCTACAAGGGATGCTGGTCTAGATGGGGCTGGTTTGGTGGCAATGCAGCCCTGAAACTGGCCAAATGTTTTTAAAGGCCTGTTTGTTTGGACAGGCATTTGGCTGCTGGGGATACAGAGTAGGTACTCTGTACAGTGTAGGAGAAAGTTGTGAATGGAGGAGAAAGTAGGTAGAAGCATGGCAGAAGAGAAGACTGCAGACAACAGTGTGACCCCTTTCCCCTGTCCCCCACTGAACCCATGTTTTCCCCTTGCTCTTCTCATGCACCAAAACCAAACCCTTTCCCTCCTACTCCTCTGTCCTGTCCTTCTTTTCCCTTTCATTCTCTTTGATTCGGCTTGTTGCAGGACAGAGAGCTAACTCAGTCCTCCAAGCCAGAAGGAAAGTTTGTCCCAAAGCCTTCACCTTCAGAAGACTACAGGTGGCTACGGATGCCATGAAAATCAAGGATTCAAGGATTCAGGATAAAGGTAGGCGATGGCAACATGACCTATTTTTTTAATCTACTGTGGTTAATTTGGACCCGGTGGGAAAGAGAGAGTGGACAGGACCCCAGTAAGAGGGCTCTCTATCCCCCGGTGGCAGTGCTTCACACAGCAGCGTTCCCAGCATTAACTAATGTAATGTCCATCCAATGTTAACCCTGGGAACTCCTTGCTGCTGGTTTATGCCCTGGTTCTGCCCTTAGGCCCGCCGGCGGCTTTGCCGCTGGTGACAGGTTCAACCCGCCCACTGCCCCACCAGCCTCCAAGCCCACCAACTGCCCCTGATAACAAGACCACACCATCAGAATTTTTTATTTATGCTCTGTGGGCTTCCTGCAAGCCACCAGTTAAGCATCTCTTGAATGAATATCCACTTCAAGACTCTCCTGACAACAGCCATGTATTTTAATCTTTTCACTTACTAGCAGTTTATTTTTAAAAAGAATGTCTGCAAATGATTTCAGAAGTAGATTAAAAAAAATAGGCATAGTACACAAAGTTATAATTTGCAGTTCAATCAGGTCAAGATAGCAAATGTTAGATCACATACCTGGACAGCACATTAGTACTATATTACCTTATTGAGTTCTTCTATTCTTCGTATCAAATATGGGTTACTCGAAGAATTTTCAAAGTAGACGTAATCTGAAAAAAATTAGAAGGAAATAAAAATTAAGAGGCAGCTTTTCCTCAAAGTATAAATCATACCGTTTAAAGTGAGTATGGAAGGTAATGCCACGTTTTTTCATCTTCACAGCAGGATGCATTTCTAGCGTCAACACCAAACCCAACATTTTGAGTGAAGACACACAATCTAATCAGATTTCACTTGGTATTAAATATGAAGCACAAAAGCTCACCATTAATGCACATGTACATGGGAAAACCTTACCCTCAGAGCTAAAAACGTTTTGAAAATGTTGTTTTCCTGCCATTCAGGAAATAAACACCCACAAATTACTTTTCTTGCTGTTGGAATGAACAGCATCATTCAAATGAGTCTTTTCGCTGGCTGCCAGTCCTTGTCACAACCTGTCTCTTTTCTCTCCTTATTTTCCATGCACCCCATATATAAATCATGCCTCATTCTAATATTTGACTTTACTTCTCCTACCTAATATGCCTAGAGCTTCCTAATTATTCCACAAGTCCATCTCTTCTTATTCCATTTCCTTTCAAGACACTCCTCAAAACTCACATTTGCCATAACCCACGCCCACAAAAGATCAACCATGTCAGCAATGCTGTGCCCCAGACATATATGTGGCTATTTTCCTGTTGCCCCACCCCAGAGGTGGCTGCATTTCTGAGTATAGGGAGTAGTGCAGTGTTGTGTGACTGATTCCATGCTGCCCTGACCCACTAATTGTAACGTAAACACTGATTTAGATTAATGTTATGCCATGGCCAATTTGTGGTTAGCAATGACCCCATTCCAGCTTGGGGTACTGAGGGAAACCAGATGTGAATTAGATCCTTGCCCATCCTGGCTGGTGAAAGTCCGGCAGGAGAAATTGGGGCCATTGCTGGATGGGGTTGTCAATGCCTTCCTTCAAGGTGGTAGAATGCCAGACATTCTTTAAAATGAAGCTAGCCAACCTTTGCTTAAGAAGCCATCTCTTGATACTGACTCCCCAGCCAGCTACTGCCCAGTCTCTAACTTTCTCTTTTAGGAAAGGTTATTGAACAGGTGGTTTCCCACTAGCTCCAGCCTTATTTTGACGCTATTGGGTTTCTGGACCCATTTCAGTCAGGCTTTCATCCAGGGTACACTGGTGACCACGCTTGTGGCCTTGGTCAATGATCTGCACCTGGAGATCAATAAGCAGAATTGTACCCTGCTGATCCTGTTAAATCTTTTAGCAGCCTTTGATACAGCAGATCATAAAGTGTTGTTGACACAACTGCGGGATCTGACGGGGGTGCATGGGAGTGTTCTTGAGTGGCTCTGTTCATTCCTGTCTCAGCGGGTGGTGATGGGCGATTGCTCGTCATACCCTTGTGACATCGTCTGTTGGGTTCTGCAGGGATCCATTGAGTCTCCCCTCTTGTTCAACAGGTATATGAGGTCGCTGGGTGAGATTACTCAGAGGTTTGGAGTAAAGTGTCATCAATAAGCTGATACCCAAACTCTACCTCTCTTTTTCATCTGACCCAGGTCCTACAGTCTCGGTGCTTACCTGATGCCTGGTGGCTGTTGGGAACTGGAGGATAAGCCGATTGAGGTTGAATCTTGACAAAACTGAAGTAATGATGGTTGGCCGGCCCTGTGACTTAGGGGGAATTGAGACTCCTATTATTGATGGAGTCCAGCCCCCTTTGGTCACTCAGGTCTGCAGCCTTGTAGTGCTTCTGGACCCCTTGCTGCACCTGGATCTTCAGGTTGCGGCAGTGACCAACAGTGACATGTATCAACTGCATCTGATGAGGAGGCTGCGGCCTTTTCTTTCTGATTCAGACTTGGCCACTGTCATCCATCCTTTCATCACCTTGAGGCTAGATTATTGCAATGCGCTTTACATAGGGCTGCCTTTGACGACTGTTTGGAAGCTGCAGCTGGTGCAGAATGCAGCGGCCAGCTTCTTTCAGGAACAGGTCGCCAAGAGCACTTTACACCTGTGTTCCAGAGTCTGCACAGCCTACCGATAGCTTTCCAGGTACAATTCAAGGCGCTGGTTTTGGCCTTTAAACCTCTAGACAGCCTTTATCCTACTTAAAGATCACCTGTCCTACCATGCTTAATCGCTGCCCCTGCAGTCAGCTGGGAGTGGTCTCCTGTGGATTCATCTGTTACTCTTGTCCGTACGATGGGGGCCTGCAGGGGGGTGTTCTCGGCTGCTGCATGGAACTCCCTCCCCCTGGAAGTCCATTTGAGACTGAGCCTGCGCATTTTTCAGAGACAGTGCAAAACTTTTCTTTTTAGTAAAGCATTTGGTGGGCAGAGACGGGGATTAGGTGGGAGGTGTTGGTGGGATGGGGTTGGAGTGAGTGTTTTCATTAAATTGTATTTTTTTGTTTTTAATTTTATTTATATTTTTGTGAGCTGCCATGAGCCTTTGGGGAAGGGTGAGGTAAAAATGCTAATAAATAAATGAATAAGTAAATAAATAATAAAGTTTCATGGATAAAGACTGCACAGCTGGCAGATTTGTGATGCTTGGGATAAAATGTGAGGGTTTCAAATTCTGAGATTTGACTAAGGGTATTTTCAGATGTTACGAGATCACGCTCAACCACAGTGAACCACGCTCAATCCCGCGGCGAGGCCGCGTCTGTTCGGCGTGCGCCAGATGTTCACCACGCTCAATACCCACATGGGGTCAATGTCAACCACGCTTCCCGGGCTAGCCGGGGGAATATCCCGGGAAGCGTGGTCAAGCAGAACTCCACCGG
>QEPC01007542.1:30273-61481 GCA_003113815.1 Sphenodon punctatus | reverse complement strand
CTGACGAGTCGTGTCTTTAAGTCTAGTCTGAACCTCTCTAGTAATAGCTGTTGTGGCCTTATCAAAAAAATATGCAAAAGAAAACCCCTGGGACTAGATGATGTAACCCAAATATCTTAACCATGGGTACCCTCGTGGGCCAGAATATACTAATTCTTCATAAAGGCATAGCCTGGGGAGGGATTCCGCGTGCAGAGACAACAACCTTACCCAATACCGGATGACAGCTAATTTGCCCTGTAATTGGATAGGATAAACTCCCATCTCTGCCCTCAGCACCAACCCTGGAACCTCTCTCCCCACTTGGAGGATCCTGCGCAAAAACAAATCCTGGATTTTCTCCAGTGGAGTTATTATAGAGTATGGGATAATTTCAAAGCCAAATGTGGCTGAGGGTGGAACCTTGACTTTATACACTTGAAGGTAGAGAGTTTGACTCCCTGTGAAATGCGAACTGCCCTAAGCAGGGCCCCCAGTAATTGTCCAGCTTTTGCTGCACGTCCTTGGGAATGTTTTACCCAAGTGCCCCGGCTAGAAAACGTGACCCCCAAATATGTGAATTCTGTTACTACTTCCAGTGGCTGTTCCACTATTTTCCACTGTACTGAGGATTTACCAACATGACTTTGGATTTTGGAGGCCCCTACCATCATGACTTTGGATTTTGGGGGGTTAGGTAGTAACCCATTCGAAGAGCAATATCCATCCAATCCCTGTAATAGCCGCTGTAACCCCACTGCTGTTTGGGAAATTAGCGCCAGGTCATCCGCAAATTGCAGCATTCCCAGCTGTCGGCCACCAACTATGGGGGATGACATATTGGGTTCTCTTAGGCAATGCACAAGATCTGACAAATAGATGTTAAACAATGCTGGGGCTAAAACGCACCCCTGCCTGACACCCCTCTGGATAGCTATTTCTTCGCTTATGTGGTTCCCTATTTTAACCCTAACAGAACTCTGTTGGCATAGTGGTTAATGTCCCTGCTTGCCATACAATCTGTAGCTGTCATTCAGCTTGTTCAAATCCCCACTGTTACATTAGAACAAGTTGGAGGATCAATCTATAGAAAGGAAATGTTACCCAGGTTTCATATGATGCCCCTTTGGCTGTGGTAACTGAGCAGTACCTAACATGTATGCAAGTAATATTTCCTCTCCCAAATCTAATTCGTTTTAAGATTGCAAATTTTTTTATGTGGATAACACAACCAGCCATCAAAGGGTGAAAAGAAATGAGACAATAGCCCACTAGAGTCCATGTTCAGTCTGTACAGCCTCTACTCATGTTTAGCATGTTCAGCCTATGAACAGGCAGCACCTACGTGCATTTCATATGCATGCGAGACAGCACCACCAATCACAGCTTTAGCTTGACAAACCTAACAGACGAGCAGGCATTCTTACCCACTGGCTACGCCCACCATCCCCCCCGCCCCCCTTTCCCCACAATAAACTATTGGAAGGAAAAGCTTCCCCAGCTGTTTCTTTCTTCCAGACTATTCTTATCCCAGGAGGGCACATGACCAATAGTGGCCAATAACTGCTCACATGCAGCACGCAGCCAATACTAGCTAGGCACCTTCCCAGCTCTTTTAGCTGTTCAAAGCATTTGATATGTGATCTGCAGAGTTTACAGACGTGGAAATGGATCCAGAGAATGTAAGGGTGCTCAGCAACACACTCAAGGTCTTCATTTTTGCTGCTAAGCAGAACCTGAAAGCGATCCAGCATATTCAAATATTCATCTGTCACTGGCAAGATGAGATTGCAAGGCACAGACAGACTCTCATGCAAGCTATGACCATGCTAGTGGGGCACACCACATGATGGAGACTGCTCTTGCTTCAGCGCCGTAGACGTGCCTTCCTCTGGTGACAAGAGACCAAGATCAACGCTCTGCACGGGGGAGCTAATCTGTGATGAACAATACCTGTCAGGAGATGCGGCTTCAGTCAACAATGCCCTGAGCCTGGCTGCGTCTATCGAGAGGTTTGTGTGGGACAGGGAGAAAAGCAGAGACTAGTGGGAGACTGTGCTGACCTCTTGGTAAGATGCCAAGTGGATCTCTAACTTCAGGATGCTCTGTTGCTTTGGCCTTCAGACAGCAGAGATCCCCAGACTGTGACTGGAGAAACAGAGCACGGTGATGTGAGAGCCCATCCCATGGAGAAGCGCTTGGCCATCACCATATGGAAGCTTGCCACGTCAGACTCCTGCTCCTCTGTCGCCCAGGAATTCAGCGTTGGAATTCCACTGTCGGTGCTATTCTTGTCAAGGTTTGCACTACAACAGTGAAAGTGCAGCTGGCTGACTCCAAGGAGATGATGGAGGGCTTTCAGTGGGAGGGGTTCCCAAACTGCATAAGGGCAATTGATGGGAGGCATATCACCATCATCTGCCCACCCCAGAACAACACCTGCTCCAGAAACAGTTTTTCTCCATGGTTATCCAGGCCTAGTGGACCACCATTCCCAGTTCGTGGATGGGCTGGCCAGGTGGTCCAAGCCAAATCATGAAGCTGGCATCTTCCACCAGTCTCCTTCCTTTGGGCACATGTACACCAGGGACTTTGGACCCAACATTGAAACATGTAGTGAAGGGGTGCTCACGAGGCTTGTTGTTCTGGGGGAACTACCTACCCATTGATGCCCTGGTTTATGAAGGCCTACAGCATTGCCTGGACCCCAAAGCTTTTAAACTGGCAGCTCAGCGCCATTCACTGTCATGGAGCAGACTTTGGGGCTTTTAAAGAAACACTGGAGATCAATAGCTTCTAGAATTGACTCCCAGTTGTAGACCACCCCCCTGCTAACCACCACTGCCTGGGTTCTCCACAACATCCAAGACCAGTGGGAGCACATTAAAGAACCCCTTGGCAGTTAGCCCCAGCAAGCCAGTGCCACTGTTCCGTGATTTGGAGGCAGCGAGTGCCTGTAACTTCACTGCGGAAGTAATGGTGCTGCATGTTGCCTTGCTGTTGGGTCAAGCCATGGAGACAGAGATGGAAAGCCTCTGAAGAAGTCAACACTGGACAATTACTACCAACCAGGACAAGCTGGGACAATGCCTGTTTGAAAATTGGCATGCTGGACTTTTAAGGGGAACATTACATACATGTCAGTGTGAGCGGGAGTGGGGAGAGGAGCTGGAAGCGGTCACTCGTCATAACACTCCAACTGGCAGAGAACACCCTGCCAGTTAACTCCAGCAAGCCAGTGCCCCTCTGCCTGGACAAGCTGAACTGCCATCACCAATAGTTTAATGTTCACCGGTGAATTATTTTAAATGATCTTGTTGTGATATCAATAAAGTCTTTAAAAATGTTTACTGTGTGTCACTGTTTTCTCCTCTGGCCCATCTGGCTCCCCACCTAGCACCAGCACATTTCCCCTAATTGTGCCCCACCCCCCCACGATTTCCCATCCAGCAGCCTTTCCCAGCATGTTCCCAATTTGCATTGGCAGATTAGCTAGCTGTAGGTCTGAACTTCTGTACACGTAAGTGCTAGTGCAAGGCCTCCTCCCTTCCAACCCCCGATCCCAAAGCGGCTTATTGCTATCCCATACCATTTTCCAGGCACCCCCACCAATTGTATGAAAATCCATATAGTAAAAGATTAAAGGATTAATAATAAAACAATTTTATTTACAATAAAGGATTTACAATTAAAGGATTTTATTTACAGCAAAGGACATACAATTAACTTTACAGTGTACAATTTACAAAATTAAAGGATTGTACAAGTACTTATCAGTAGAATATTATTTGTTTTACCAAATCAAGAGTCACCTTTTCAGTATACTTTTATGAGTACAATACATTTTCAAACAGAGTAGATAGACAATAAAAAGATAGATGGAAAGTATTTGGAAAACTGGTTAATGTTGTGTACTAGCAGAAACAGAGAACTAGATGAGTACTTCCTGAACAGTCTCACAACAGTGGGAACTCCCATGGGAAAATAAGAAAAGAAAAAGAAAAAACAAAACCACATCACAATAATATGCCCACCACATAGCAAGGACAACCATGGGAGGAGGCTAGGTATTGAGGGGTGGCTCCCCCTGACCAGGGCCTGCTTGGCTGGGGTGGGCAGAGAGACCAGGTGTCCAGGATGACTCCCCCTGGCTAGGGCCTGCTTGCCTGGAGTAGGCAGAGAAGGCGGTGGAGGCCTAGAGAAAATAGCTGACCAGGCTGGGTCTACCTGCCCAGGCCTTGGTTCCCAAAGGTGAGTAAAGAGAGGAGACATACGAAAGGAAGCCAATCAAGCTCCCCCTCCACTAATCCCCTTAGCCAGGGCCTGGTTGTCCAGGGCCGGCAGAGTGAGGAGAAGGGCAGGGAGACTATGACTGGCACCCTCTGCCCAGTACCTGATTCAGCCTGCAGAGTTTTGCACCAGATCAGATTTGGCCCATAGGGGGACAGGAATAAAAACGTTCATCACTCCTGCACTACAGTTTCAGGGAGATCCATGAACTCCTGATAAGCAATGAGATGAGTTCATGGGTGTCTCCCCACTCAAAAGAAAGGGGAATGGAATCTGCCTCATCTCCCCCTAACATTGCACCTAGGGGAACAGGCAGGAATGAAAGGGTGGTTGCCTCATATTATTCCAGGGGCGGGGGGGAATGGGAAGAGGCACTGCCTATGTTTATCCCTTGGCTTTGAAACTGCATCATACCCTCCTTGTTTATTTGGAGGGATTCACATCTTCTGCAAGTTTAGTTCTTCCATGAGTTCAGTTCTTCCACAAGCTTCCTCTTCCTGTAAACACAAGAATAGTAATTATAGTTCATTGTTAAGACTGCAAGACACTTTATATTTTATGATCTATTTTAGAGAAAGGAAGAAAATAATTATTTTGTTTTAGAAAAATCTTTTAGGCAGGAAGACATTTTTTCAGAAAAATAATTTTATTTAAGAAAAATAAAAAGATTTTTGGAAGAAATAATCACTTTGTAGCCTTGATCTTTTTCATGCATTGCCCTAATCAGAAAAGAGAAGCTTGCAGTTGCAGAGCCGCAGGGTGCGATTCTGCTGGGTGTTTGTGGCAGGGGGTTCCGTTTGTACCACTTGCGTTGGCAGATCTGTAGCAAGAGAGCAAGGAAATCCATTAGTTCAGACCACCCCACCCACCATACTGCCCCAGTATTTCAGCCCTCGCCCACAGTTTTCAGCCCTCTGCTTGTCCAAAGTGAAGCAGCAATACCTATGCAGCTGCTGGCGCAGTTGCTGTGGCAGGATGCCAGTGCCACGTGGTTTTCCCTCCGGGAGCCATTTTGGTTCCCCCCTCACCGCTATTTTGGCTCCCTCCCCACGCCAGCCCGAAGGGAAACAGGAATCAGTACCCGGCCTATGCAGCTGCTGGGACAGCAGCTGCAGCAGGATACCAACACCACTTGGTTCTCCTCCCGCCATTCAAGTCATCCCCCAACCCACCCGGCTGCCATCTATACTTCCACACCTAGCAGCCATTTTGATATCCTCATCCTCCCCACACCTCAGACCTGCCATGGTGCTGTAACGGATTGCCAACCAAGAGTTAGCTGTAAAATGTATTACAGGAATTCCAGCTGTTTAACAGGGAGACACTGGACCAAAACTCAGTGTAACAGTGAGAGTTTTTATTTTTAAAAAGGGATTGAAATCAACGCATTAACTTGGGAAGCTTCCCACATCAAAACCTAAGTTCACGCCTGTAATCAGAGTGTGGCTGAACTGTTGTTGATGGTGATGATTGCATCCCACTTTGTCCAGCGTTTCAGTCCTTATCCACAAAGTACATTGCTGACCCAGCCGATCTCTTCCACCTGGCACACCGAGAGGCTACCCGGTAGCTCCTTTCCACCGTCTTTGTAGTTGTGCGAGGGATCTATACAAGGAGCCGGTCCCTTCACAATTCTGCTGTCTCCTCAGCAACCATGCCTCACCCTCTCCCAAATGCACTTTTTTTAAAAAATATTTTTTTTATGGTAAATTATATAACAGAAATAAAGATTTTATACAAAAGTATCACATTTAAAATGAACATGCAAACATATACGTGTCCCTAGTGACAAACTTAATCTGGACTAAAGAAAGAAGAGAAATTACATTTCAAGAAAAAAAAACAAATTAAAAAAAAACACCAATAACTCCAAATATACAGGTGAGATGCAGGTGTGTCCTAGTTTAAGCCTATACCTCTCTATATGTGTTTCTATCTAGTCTTATAGAGCCAGCAAGTGTGTCATTAGTTGTTCCCAGGTCCATCCAATCCTTCAAATCGATTGAAGCTTAATTGAAAGTGGTTGAGAGTCAGTATCAATATGTTCCGTAATTATAGTCCAACAGGGTGACCAAGTTGCGTCGAACTCCTCCAATGAGTCATGGATACCCACTGCAATTCTATCCATAGAGAGCACAAACCATAACCTTTGTAGCCAGTCTTCCATTGCAGGTTCTTTCATGGCTTTCCAACTGTTGAGGATGACATGAATAGCTGCAAGAATCATCGCCTTACAGGTAGGTACCTTTAAGTTCTTCCTTAGCTCCGCTGGCCATATGCCCAGCAGGGTAATCATTCTATCAAATGGTAGTGAGAGTTCAGTGGCTTTTTCAATTGTTTTCCAAATTTGTATCCAAAACGGCTCCACTTTTACATATCTCCACCAGCAGTGTAGATAGTTACCATTCTCCCCACATCCCCTCCAGCATAATGGGCTATATGTTTTATTCATTTGCGCAATTCGCTCAGGTGTTAGAATCTGAGCGTAAGTTTGACCTGTGGTTCTCTGACCATCAAGAATTTGGCACATTTGTTCATGTGTGTCCAGATTTGTGTCATTTTGTCCTTAAATCATCTTCCCAAGCGTCTAAGTATCCTGCATCTGGAGGGCTTTTCACGGTCTGGTAAATTCTGGATATTATACCCTTATTTGAACCACCTAAGAACAAGATTGCTTCTAATGGATGTAGTGTTCTCTGGAATTCTTTCCTATTATGTGGGTGATTTGAGATAGCTGTGTATTTTGCAATATAACCATTGGTCCGCTTTGTCTGAGTCTGGATGGTGTCTAGTGTCATAATATCTCCCACAAATATATTTCTAGCTTGAATTATGCCGTTGCTCTGCCAGTGTTGAAGCATTTTTTTTTTCTTTTTGTTAAGTGATAATTTTTTACAAATTAGTGGAGTAAGTGGAGTTATTCCTTGTCTAATTTCCAGATTTTCATTATTGGGTCAGCAAAGGGGTGTAGGTCCCTGTGTTTCAGTTTAATTTGGTCTCCCATTTCTTCCTGAAAGATATCCTTAAATTTAGGTATAATTAAATATGTGTCTCTCTAGTTCAATCCATTGTGGGTCTTTTGCAGAGTCAAACCACATTTTAGCACCTCTAAGAATTGATGCCCAATAATATGCTTTAGAGTTAGGTAGGCTCAGACCTCCACAATCTGTAGGGGTGAATAAAATAGACCTTCTGATACGTGACTTTTTTTTTTTTTTTTCCATATCATACTAAGAATTATTTTATTAAGGGCATTAAAGAATTTATTGGGAACTCTTATAGGTAGTGCCATTATTATGTATAGTAGTTTGGGTAAGATGAACATTTTTATTAAGTTTATTTTCCCCATCCAGGTTCACGCATCTCTCAATCTCTTGCATTCTTCCAATAGAGGTAATTACTTTTGTATAGTAGGTGGATATTTTTGTCAGGTTTATTCCTAAATATTTTATTTGGGCATTATTTATTTGAAACGGAGTAATCTATAGGATTTCTTGTTTGGGTATGTTTTGTGTGTTCATTAGGAACATTTGGGATTTTGAGATATTAATTTTATACCCGGATACCTGATTGAACTCTTCCAGACACTTTATTAATATAGATATTGATTGTTTGATATTGACTAAGAATAGCATGGTGTCATCAGCATACATTGCAACTTTAATCTATTGTGTTCCAAATTTTATCCCTTGAATTTCTTCATCTTGGTGAATGGTCATTGCTAGGGGTTCCAGACCAACATCAAATAGCAAAGGGGACAAGGGGCAACCCTGTCTCGTACCTCATAAGTTAAAGGCCTCTGTCTGTTCCCCATTAACTATCAATTTGGAATTGGGTGTTTTGTATATTATTTTAATCCATTCCAAAAAATTTCTTGTAATGCCCATTTTTTTAGTGTAGTCAATAAGAATGCTATTTCTAGGTGATCAAAGGCCTTGTCTGCATCCAATGAAACAATAGCCGCCGGGGTCTTTTCATTTTGTATCCTGAATAGGACAGTTATCACCTTTCTGACGTTGTCTATTCCTAACCTTCCTTTTATGAAACCCGACTGATATGCAGGTATTATATCTTTTATGCAGCACTGTAATCTTGAGGCCATAATTTTAGTGAAAGTTTTTAAATCTGTGTTTAATAGCGATATAGGTCTGTACCCCGAGCACTCTTCCAGACACTTCCCCGGTTTTGGGCATAGTGTGATGTTTGCTTCATAAAAAGAGTCCCCCATTTTTTTTTCTCTCAGAAAAGCATTGTATACTGTGACTAGTCTAGGGGAGAGGATTTGTTCATACGTTCTATAAAATTCAGAATGCCCTTCTCCTTTTTCAAAAAGGAACCACCATTACACACACACCACCAAGCCACAGCCTGGCTTTTTACTGACTCACACCACTGTTCTATTTTGAAATGGAAGAGGAAGAGTGACCCACCACTGGCAGCATTGACTTGCTCTGCTACATTACCCCACTTTAGGTAAAACATGTTCCTGTGTCTTTTCCCATGAATCTGCCCCATGATACAGTCTTCATGTCAAACTGAGGCTCTGACCCAACATCTGCTCTTGTTACTGGGTAACTCTGGTCCAGACAGGTCTGAATTCTTCCTCCCAGAGTCCAGTGGTTCCAGAGGAGCTATGTCCCCACTCTACTCCAATGGTGGCTCAGCCTTTCCAAGCACATTTGCTGGAACCATATTAGACTCCTCCCTGGATGTACTTGCCACAGATAGTTGCTGGGGGGGGGGGGTGCAAGGGGGTCTGCATTCTAGGCAACCATACACAAGGTGTATCTCACTGGCATGTGCTCCTCAGTGCTTTCTGGTCCTGTGCCCTTGGGCTGCACCAACTGTGGCTGTGGACGCGCCCCTCTAGCCACATTTTCATCTATAGTTCCTTTCTATATAAGGTTTCAAACGGTTGTAATGAACTGTACACTGAAACCTTGTTCTGAGACATTCTAGTTTGTGCACCACCTCACCTACTTTTGCAACTATCTTATAGGGATCTGAAAATTTTGGTTGCATCTTGGAACACTTCCCCTTTTGCCGCTTACTCTCCCGGACCCAAATCAACTCCCCTATTCCGTAAGTTCTTGAGTCATCTTCATATCAAAATAAGCATTTTCATCTCCGAGATGCTTTACATTGATGCTTTTGAACAACATCTCACACTATCCTCGAATATCCCTCTATTATTGTTATATTTTGCATAACGAATATTGTATATTATTGTAAATTGTAGTAAGGATGGGCCCCTTCTCCTGGTGAGAGCAGGAGTCGGCTGAAATTGGTTTGGTTCTTCCCTGGTGGCAGCAAGGATAGAGCAATAGGCTGGTGATGAAAGATTATGATTGTGATATACTGTGATAAATTGAGGGGTTACTGGGTTGTGTTTTCTGTATTGAACTATAGTTATTATTATTTTGTATGTTCTACCTTTGTTGTTAGCCGCCTCGAGTTGCCATAGGCGAGAGAGAGCGGGATACAAATAAAAGGTAAATTGAATTGAATTGTTTGTTGAACAAACTAATTCACAGAACTAAATGGCCTTCCTGGCTGTCTATTCTGTACAATGTCTATAGACAGGGTAATTTCCTTCCCAAAAGCGAGTTTTAAAAAGGGCTGAAACCAGTAGAGGATTGAACACTGCTCCAGTAACCCATCATCAAAAAGTGCAGTGACTCATCCCAACCCATCTGAATGGAATTTACAAAACTTGATAGCATGGTGGTTCAATTGCTCTACTAACCCATCTGACTGAGGATATGGAGCAGTCCTGGTTTTATGTATTCCTAATAAGTTAGAGAGATGCCTGAATAGGGTGGATTCAAAGTTACATCCCTGGTCAGTATGGATATTTCTTGGTGTTCCAAAATGGCATATTATTTATTTTACTGAAACTTTAGAGATGGTAATAGCTTCTTGATTTGGAATGGCATATACATTGGCCCACTTTGTAAAATAATCTGCTACTACTAATATATATTTGTTTCCCTAATTAGTGCATGGTAATAGATCAAGGAGATCCAAAGGAATCCGATCTCAAGACCTTCTTTCTCTGGAAGGCACCAATGGTGCACGAGGGGATGGACCTGTTTCCTTTCTAAAGCAGCACACGCCCAACAAGAACGGCACCACTCTTTTACTAAATTTTGCCACGCAGGCCAATAGCACCAATTTTGGACTTTCTCCATGACCTTCTCAATGCCCAGATGATTTGCTATGTGGTCATCATGGAGAGCACATAGCACCATGGTAATAAAATGTTTTGAAGTACCACTTGTTCAAATCTGTTCCCTGAAGAAAAAAGAACTAATTCCCTTACCAACAGTCCATCTCTCACCAACTAAGAATCCCACTCTTTTGTATGGACGTAAGAGCAGATCCCTCCATACATTGCTTGGTGGTCCCTGTCCACTCAGGGTCTTCCAGTTAAGATGACAACTAACTGATTACTGGGTCTTTATGCAATGCTTCCCGTATTTCACCAAGAAAACCTGCTACGAGAACCAAGGATACACTTTCCATGATTTTCCCTTTTCTGGGGAAACAAGTAATCTCTGAATCATGAACAGTCGTATTAATTCCATCTGGAACAAGTCTTCTAGACAGAGCATCTACATTCCGATGACTTTTACGAGGCCTATATACTATCTCATAACCAAACTGGGACAGCTCTAGCCATCTAGCTGTCTGTCCTTCCAATTGTTGGAAATTATGCAGCCATTTCAGAGATCAATTGTCCACTCTAATAATAAACTTTTTGCCCAAAAGATAGTGTTTAAAGTGTTTCACAAATTTTACAACAGCCAGAAGTTCCTTCTTAGTGGTTGTATATCTTCTCTCAGAGGAAGATCACCTATGCCAGCAAGTTGCTATCACCCTCTCCTGGCCATCCTGCATCAGAGACAACACTACACTTAGACCTTGATCACTTGCATCACGGTCTAATATAAAATGTTTCTTCTGGATCAGGGTAAGCCAAGATAGGAGCTGAAATAAGTCTCGTCTTAAGCTCCTCAAAAGCTTGCTGCCATTTGTCTATCCAAACAAACTGAGCCCCTTTATCTACCAATCTATGTAATGGTTCAGCTATCCCCCAAAATCCCTGAACAAACCTCCTATAATAAGAAACTAGTCCCAAGAAGCTTCTCACCTAACATTCCTCAGCGTGGGCCAGGCCCAGACACTCTTATTTTACTGGGATCAGTTGCCACTCCCTGGGCACTGATCATATGCCCCAGATATTTAACTTGAGTTTTAAACAGGTCACACTTTGAAGGTTTAACCTTCAGACCTGAATCTCTCAGTCTAGCTAGAACCTCACCCAGATGAGACACAAGCTCCTGGAACGTCCTACTGAATATAATTATGTCATCAAGGCAGACCAGGCATTTTGTCCACTGTAAATCAGCCAGCACCACATCCATGAGACGCTTAAATGTCTCAGGAGCATGAGACACGCCAAATGGCATGTCATTACATTCAAAAAGCCCAGCCCTGGTGGAGAAGGCAGCACCTGCAGCAATGGGTAGATACGAGAAATCTTATTCCCGAGGAACAATATGGCTTTAGGGCAAAAAGATCCACAATGGACTGCAGTTTTATCTTGATGCATTTAATTTCTAAATATTTAAAGATCAGAAAAGGGAAGCTCTTCCTGGCTTTTATGGACTTCACCAAGGCCTTTGATTCTGTCCCACGGGAGAGATTATGGGCTAAACTGAGGACCATGGGAATAAATGACAGACTCCTTACAATTTTGGTTCAGTTGCACTCTAATGATGTGGCAAGAGTCAGAAATGGAGTTGGGAATTTGGCAAGTACCCCAATCCCGATTAGAAGAGGCATCCACCAAGGATGTGTTCTTGCCCCACTACTTTTTAATCTTTATGTAGCGGACCTGGTAAATTTCTTCAGGGAGAGGAGTCTGCATTCTCCCAGGCTCCATGCTTATCCCTTGTGCACGCTTCAATACGCAGATGATCTGGTTCTGTTTTCACAGACCAAGAAGGGCCTTAAACCCTCCATCAAGGGATTAATGGACTATTGCTTACTTAATGGTCTTGAAATCAACAGTAGCAAGTCTACACTTATGGTAGTCGGAGGCAAATTTTCTCCATCTAGCTGGAAAATGAGGGAGGATCACTTTGAAGTGGTTAATTCTTTTTCATATCTGGGAGTCACGTTTTCATCTAGGGGCACTTGGGCATTGCATCTGAAAAATAGAGCCCATTTGTCACTATGTACAACCCGCTGCCTTTTGAGAGCCTCAAGTGCTTCCAGTGGAATTCCCCCGAGTACTATCCTGAGGACATTTCAAACTAAGATCTGCCCCATGTTAACTTTTGGGACAGAGTTTATTCCCTCCCCAGACACTATTGTTCTGGAGAGGGTGCAAATCTTTTTCTTGCAGAGAGTGCTCAGAGTATGTGTCAGTGTCCCAGGGGCTGTCGTGCGTGCAGAAATGGGTATATTACCTATAGACCATTACGGAAGAATGGCGCTTGCACGCTATTGGATAAAGTTGCTGACACACCCACTGGAGACCCTGCAGGCCCAGTGTCTAGTGGAGGAGTTGGAACACAATGGCAGCAGGGCCTATTCCTGGTTGAAACATCTAGCCTCTCTTCTAGCTAGCCTGGGATTCTCCTTGACGTACTTCCTGGGAAAACCCACAGCCGCCATAAAGCAGGAAATAGAGCAGAGATCACGGGACCTGGCTATGCAAACAGACCTCTCTTTGTTGAAAGAATAGAAAGTGGCACCCAGGCTGGGTCTGGGTAAAACTAGCTTTTCCATGGAGCCCTATTTAGAAAAGCTGGTCAGCAGTACTTTGAGAAGGCACTATACACTTCTGTGATTTCAGCTAACACAGACTGTGGTATTAGCGGGAAGGTGGAAAGGAGTCAAGTATGAGATTTGCCGCTGTCTGTGTGAGCTACAGGAAATTGAAACTGCTGAGCACATCCTCTTTAGGTGCCCCAATTATTCCTGGCCTTAGGGATTCATGGTTGGCCCCATTATTAGTTAAGGCTAGGAAGCTGAAGATATCGGACTCCTTATTTATTACTAACTTATCCCAAGCCCATGAATTGGTAGCAGTAGCAACCTTTTGGTTCTCGTTGCGAAAAGACTAATTGCTATAAGATAAGAAGATTATTATGGACACCCTAACCGCCACCAGGATTAGTTCTTTTTAGTCCTGGTTTTATGTGGGGCTGGAGGATATTGTATGCCACCAAACGTTTATTTTTCCCTGCTGTGTCGTCTTTTGTGTCTAAGATTTTTGCTCTAGCTACCCTCTCATCTGAGGTACTGTAGGTATAGTGATACCTGCATCCCTAGTATTTTGCATACTCATGGGTTTATTGGACATCTATCATCATTGTTCTGGTGTTTTACACTCGTTATGCCTATTTGACTTTTGTTTCATGCTCACAAATGATTTTGGATATTGTATATTGGTTTATGAATTTGTTGCCTTTAGAGTCCATGGATTATTGAAAGTGTTTTGTATATTTTCCTTTCTTTTTGCTTTGGGCCATGGTGAAAGCCTGTGCCATAATAAAATATTTATGTTTGTTATGTTTGTTTGGAGAAGGCAGTCTTTGCCCTGTCCTTAGGATCCACTTCCACCTGCCAATAACCACTGGACAAATCCAAAGTGGAAAGCCACCAGGCCTTAGCTAGAGTATCTAAAGTATCATCTATGTGGAGTTGGCATCTTTAGTTGTCACTTCATTAAGTTTCCTGTAATTCACACTAAAGACTCCTATCTTTTTCATACCAGAACTACAGGAGATGCACAGGCACTGGAGGACTGCCTAATCACTCCCCTACGCTGCATGTCCGCCAGGTGTGTAGCAACCTCTTTTTGTAAGTGCAAAGGTACTGGATGGAAATCCTATTTATAGGCCTATCTGACCCAGTTTCAATATGATAGTACGTCTGGCTGATGTGGCCTATATCATCCTCCCCAGTACTAAAGACAGTTTTGTATTCCTGGAGAAGTTCCTTTATTATTTGGTCCTCCTGAAGGCCCAGACCCCTATGTTTAAACCCAAGAACACTAAACAGTTCTTCCACTTTCCACTGAGGCTGCTTAATAGAGCTATCCCTTATGATTTCCACCTTACTGCATGGTGACAACTCTACCCTCCGAGGTAAATTGCCCCAAGACATAGTTTTTCTCCACTTGAAGAGATTCAGTTTCCAAGTTTAATAACCCCACTGGTATCTGACCCCCACAGCTACATACAAAGGCTCAGCCCACTAACAACCCCTGTTTCTCACACAGGTTTAACTGGGGCTCTACCACCCCCTCTGTAGAATTCAGGACTCTTCCACCCTCAACCTGTCCACAAATCAGCACCTCTGATCTAGACAGAATAGTAACAGCCTGGGGAGCCATCATTCACCTCCAAAGTAAGGTTACCTGGGATTTCTCAAGAACACAAACCCCTTTTCTCAACCCTATTACAGCTCCAACCTGTATCAGAAAGGTTGACCCTACCAATGCCCTCAAGCTGCCATTTCTGCTCACCAGGACTTTCCATGACCTCCTATACTGCCCTATTTGAAGAGTGGTAGTCCAGACTCAAACTACATCTAATTTTTGCCCACCGTCTACTCTCACAGACTTGGTATAACTCTGGAGGGTGTCTATTTCCTCCAGTAATTTGCCTCCATACATCCTCATGAACCAGGGATATTTGCAGCCACAAGTCTAATAAACTCTCACATGCCCTTAACATAGACTCCCTGTCCAACTGCATTTGAGTCAGATGCATATTCAAATTGGGCCCCCGTTTCTTCAGTAGGTGTTTGGCCCTCAACTCTTACTGATCCCAGTTTCCCCGTTGCTGTGAACAATCTCTGGCCAAATGGTTAGGGCTACCACTATTCCAGCCCAACTTGGACTGGCGAGGGCCTTTTGGGGATGCCCTAAAACTGTCCTAGTGTGCATACTGATATCATTCTGGGGACAGTCTCCATTTACTCATTTTCTGGACCTCGGTCCTGAACAGCTCCACCTCTTTTCTCAGGGCATGCACGCACCTCTTACGAGTTTTCAAGCACCTCCTCCTCCTCGACTTTAGGAACTCTTATCTCAGGAGGAGCCTTCCAGAGATTTTCCAACTCCTTAATGGCTTCCAATTCAGAAGCCAGATTCACAGTATCTACTAAGGGGTTAGGCTTGGCACTCCAGCGCTGCACTCTGTTCTCAGAGTTACCCACATGACATATGAAATGATCCATGGCCAGCATATCCCGAGTGGCTGCATCTACATCAGGATAGGCTTTAATTACAAGGTGGTGAAGGGCAGTACCAAAATCCCCAGTTTACCACCTCCTAGCCATAAATGTAGCTTTGCACCAGTCGCTTAGCAAAAGGAGCTCTGGTCTAGATGATGTCTGAAGACAGACTTCAGTCTGTTGTAATCAGACCGATACTCAGGTGCCAATCGCCTGTATACCTCTCAACCCATCCTTTTAACAGAAGGGTCACAAACTGCAACTTGTGATCATCCCAGTGATTGACGGATGCAGCTAACTCAAACTGGTCAACACAGTCAGACCAATTCTTATCTGTGCCTGTAAAGCTTTCAGGCATGAACACTGGTCAAGGAACCGGGGTATCCTGTGCTCCATCTATCTAAGCTAAGAATTGGAGCGTCAACCCAACTGTCTCCTGTTATTGCGGGAATCCCACTGCTGCCACCAATTTCTAACGGACTGCCAACCAAGGGTTCACCCATTAAATTTATTATGAGGATTCCAGGTACTTAATAGGGAGACACTGGACCAAACTCAGTTAACAGTCGAGTTTTTAATATAAAAAGAATTGAAATCAACACACATTAACTTGGGAAGCTTCCAACATCAAAACCTATGTCCAGGCCTGTAATCCTAGTGTGCCTGACAATGCTGACCTTCCCTGAACTGTTGGCAATTGTGATGATGGCGGTGGTGATGGCAGCGATGGTGGGATCCCATTTTGTCAGGCGTCTCAGTCTTTATCCACCAAAGCATGATTTCTTCCACGTGGCATACAGAGAGGCTACTTGATCGCTCCTTTCCACTATCCTTGTATAGGTCCCTCATGTGATTACAAGGAGCCAGTCCCTTCGCAGTCCTGCTGTCTTCCTAGCAGCCATACCTCTCCCTCTCCCAACTGCCCTTCTCCTTTTTCAAAAGCCAACCAGGCTCAGGGTGATTGTAGTTTAGCATTTTGGGGCGTCGGGATGGATGCCTCCCCCATGCTCTGGCCCCCCCTGCCACCACCACTTGCTCCCTGTGCAGCCCCTGCCTGCCCCTGCCTCGCCACACAGGTCCTGTGGTTAGAAATGCACAGCAGGGAGGCTTTTCTAACCAGCTGGCCCATCGGCAATCGGGGCTGAGGTAGGGTTTTTAAATGGAGTTCTGCTGTATTTTTATGACGCATTCTTTTATTTTGTAAGCCACCCTGAGTCTTAGGGGAAGGGTGGGGTAGAAATTTGAATAAAAAAAATAATTCATGCTGTAGTCTGTGCACTTCCTCCCATTGCTAAAACTCTAGTCGATGCTCTAGTCATCTTGCCTTTTGCACCTCCCTCTTACTAGCCACCCTCTTGTCTCCCCTTGACCATCTCACTTGTGTTCAGCACTTCGTTACCAAGGTCATTCATCTCATCCACAGCTTTAGACATGTTCCAAACCTCCTCTGCTCCTTCCGCTGGCTCCCTCGTCCACTTTGCATCCAGCACATACTTATTGTTCTCACCTTCAAGGTTCTTCATGACCTTGCACCTTCAGGGCCACCACAAGAATATTTGCCATCCTAGGCAGCCGCAAGCAGCTGCTGTCTCCACCACAAAGCTTGTCAATGGCTTTATGGGGGCAGGAGAGGCACTCTTTTCAATTTGCCACCCTAGGTATAGCTCCCTCCCCCCATCCAGTATGGAGTTTAGTGGTGGCAGCAGCAGGATTCTCCTCAATCCTGCTGCCAGCACCACTAAACTCCACACTGGACTGGGGGAAAGGGTGCCTTGCTCACCCTCCCCTCCAGCACAGAGCTGCAGCAGCAGACAGCTGGATAGAAGGTAAGAGCATCACCACCTCCAAGTTGCCATCACAGGCAGCAGCCTGAGTGGCCTAATGTAGTGCCAGGCATGTGCACCTCCCTATATTTCTGCCCATATTTCCAACTATGTTCCAACTCCGAGAACTTCACTCCTTTTCTGCCACCAGCCTCACCTGCCCCCAAGTCTCCTGCTCCTTAAAAGCTCTGTTCACCCTGCTTCCCCCTCCACCTAGAACTTCCTCCCTGAGCACAAAACGCTCTGATCTGTAACTCCAGACCTTCAAGACATTCCTAAAACATACCTCTTCTGTCAGCCCCTTACCCCAAATACATTACTCATCTATGCTTCTCGCCATACTTGCTCATCCTTCAGGATCTCATTCCTTCCTTGTAACTAAACTAAACACATGTACCTGCAAATTCTCAGCTTCATGAATGTATCCCTATCCCTCCCTATGCACACCTCTCCTTGTTTTCCTTCCTCTATCCATTTTAGAGTCTAAAGCAGCAATGTACCTACTGTTTTACAATTATTAATTAGAGACAGGTCCCTAACCCCAAGGAGCTCACAATCTAGGAAAGACAAAAGACCAGAGACAAGGGAGATGGGAGACACGGGAATACACTCACGAAGTTGGAACATCACAGGTGCACATGCTTAGCATACATACAGGGGAGTAGGAGACCCTGAGTGAAGAATAGAAGAGGAGGCATCAGTAATAAGTCTATAGGGATTAGAAGTTAGGGAAAGCCTGATGGACACAGTAGGTTTTCAGGAGGAATTTGAAGGCTGGGACTGAAGGAGCACATCAATTGCATTCAGGGAGGGAGTTACAGGCATAGGAGGCAGCAAGGAGCGAATACATTTTGAAGAGCAGGGGAATTGTGAACAGACAAGGGTGGTGGCAGAGGAGGAGCAAAGATCCCAGGTGGGAATGTGGCAGGAAACAAGTGTGAACGTATAGGAGGAAGCAAGGCCATGAAGAGTCTTGAAGGCGAAGACAAGGAGCTTGAGTTTGAGGCAGCAGAGATATCAGTTAGTGATATGAGACAAGATGGTGTGGGAGAGCACAGGGGTGAAGAGGCAGTTCAGTGTCATCAGCATACAGATGATACTGGAAGATTCAGTGTTTGCTTTGTTAGTTGATGACCCATCAACTAACCCATTAGGAAACCCATTAGGAAAGCTAAGGATTAATACTCAGGAAAGAATTTCAGTTGCATATAAGGAGAGTTTTAAAGGAATTTTTTTTAAAAAAAAAAACTGATTAAAATTTAAATCAATTGTTTAAATTAAATCATAATTTTATAAACATGCTTAAATTTAAATTTGAACATATTAGTACTTAGTATTACATAGTACTTTACTATTCTGTAAATATATTTTAAAATATTGTGAATCAGACTCCGAATCGAGATAGTACATACATTCCACCTATCAGTATAGAAATGGCAAGATGCCAGACTTTCTAGTAGAATTTCCCAAAGCTAAAAAGAAGTATAAAACTATGCTGAAAGGAAAGAAAAAGCAATTTGAAATTGGCCAGCGGGAGAAACTTGTTCTAGCAGCCAGAAAGGAGGACTCTAGGGCATTCTGGAAGATTCTGAATGGTCAGTTATCTAATTATCGGCCGAGTGCTTCTATCTTGATTCCACATGAGAAATGGGAAGGATTCTTTATAGCTAAATTTTCTGGTCATCAAGATCTGACCTGCTCTGAAGAAGAGCAGGGAATTCAGGAATGCCCAGGATGGCTGCCGGTTGACCCCTTGACAGTGAGAAGGCTGACAGAGGATTTGAAGGCACTGGGATTTGATTATATACCCGCGCAGCTCCTGAAGAGTCAGAGTGATTGGTGGGTTCCATTTCTAACAACCCTGTTTACATGGGTAAATGCTTATGGGTTAATGCCATCTGATTGGAAGTTAGCGATGATAGTTCCCATTTATAAGAAGGGGGCTAGAGATGATCCAGCCAACTACCGTCCAGTCAGCCTCCTGAGTATAGTGGGGAAAATGTACGCAAAATTTCTGGCAGATAGGTTTACAAACTGGCTCCAAACAGAGAATATCTTACATCTCAAACAAGCTGGTTTTCAGAAAAGAAGGTCCACAGTAGATCATATTCTGATTCTCATACATCTGGTAGAAAAATGTGGCCAAGAATAAGAAATTGTACGCCGCTTTTATAGATCTGAAGGCGACATTAGATTCGATAAATAGACCAAGGCTTTGGCAAAAATTGGAGAAATCTACAATTAACTGCAGATTGCTATATCTAATTAAGGCACTTCATACGGACAATGTCCTTAGGGTGAAGATAGACTCTACTGGAAATTTAACTAAGGAAATTCCAGCCCAAATTGGAGTCAGGCAGGGTTGCACTTTGGCACCCAGTTTATTTAATTTCTATCTTAATGATTTAGTTCCCAGGATTTCGGCACCTGAGCAAGTTCCACCTAAGCTGGTGGACAAGGAAGTGGGGGTGCTGCTATACGCCTACGATGCGGTGATTCTATCCCAAACTAGGGTGGGATTAGATAAACAACTCAGGGAGATGGTGTCATTTTGTAGAATTAACCAATTGCAAATAAACTACAATAAGACAAAAATTATGATGTTTGGTAAAGGTAGGAAAAAACATCTATGGAAGATCAAAGGGGAACTGATTGAGCAGGTCAATCATTATAAATACTTGGGGATTGTATTTACCAAAACTGGCAGTTGGGTGGCTCAGGCTAGATCAGCCTTGAATAGAGCAGCTGGAATGGGGGCGACAATCCTTCGATATTTTTCTAGGAAGGGGGTAGGCCATGAAATTATAGCAATTAAGGTCCTGGACGCTAAGGCAGCCTCGCAACTGTTCTATGGGGCATAGGTTGGGGCAGTGGCCCATCCGTATAACTTGGACAGGGTGCAGAACGTCTTTGTTAGGAAGCTATTGCGTTTGCCAATAGGGATACCAGCTGCAGCGGTCAGGCTAGAGATGGGGCAAATAAGTTGGAACCAGAAAAGACTGAAATTTGCCTCCACACTATGGCTGCGGGTGGTGATTAAATAAGGCAGACGAGTTTATTTCCGCTATTGGCCAAAGATACTTATGAATCAGCCTGGGGCCGAACAATGAGTAGCAGTGTAATCAAATTGGGGCTTTCTGCTGAATATCTGAAAGGTAAAGGCCATCTGGCTGCAAAATCTGAGCTTTTTCGGAAGTATCAATGATCTGGCTCGCCAGGATAATATGGCCATAATTCAGGAAAGCCCATCTTTGGGAATGTATGGCAAGCTCACCCCGGATGTAGGGCAGATTGCAAATTATTGGAAAAAGAAAATGTCCCCAGCCATGGGGGGTCAATTTATTATTATTATTATTAACAAACATTTATATAGCGCCAGCAGTGTACATGGCACTTTTCAATTTCTTAGGGCCAGGTTGAATGCCCTGCCCGCTAAGATTTTGGAGGGGCGCAGTAATGGAATTCCCTTTGGGGAATGCTTATGTCCCTTTGACCACCTCCAGGCAGAGACAGTGACCCATATTCTAATTGACTGCCAATTGTACAGACAGATTCGAGCGTCACTGCTTGACAGTATTCTTAAAAAATATCATGATAGGTCCAGTTTTGAGTTGGCCCAAATCTTGCTTGCGGATCACGACTGAGGTCTCCTATGCAGCGGCAAAATTTGTGTGTATGGCATTCAGTATTAGAGATCGCTTTATAAATTTTAAAACCCATGAAAGCTAGACTCAGGGAGTACTAGGTCATTGTGCCTTAGACGACACATGAGGGAGACTTCATGGAAGGGCAATGATCATAAATTGTAATGTGATGGATGGGTAATTTTGTATGTCGAACAGTTTAAACTATCTACGATAGTTATGGTAAATCGTTATATTTATGTATTTTGGTCTGTTAGTAATGTCTATAAGTACTTGGTTGTTGTTACAGTTAGTGATTGATATAAAAGTTTTAGGATTATTTAGTTTTATAAATTCACGCTTATGTTATGTTTTGTATCTTGATAATTTGGGTTATGGCTTTGCTACGCCCAAAATAAACTTATTTGAGTTTTTTTATTTTTTGACTCAATCTTACTATTTAAAGTCAACTTTTTACATTCAAAATAAAGATGAGGTTTTATTAATATGGCCCAATAGGTCATATACTTTCTAAAGCACATTACAAAAGAAGTTTTAGCCCCAATACTGCCAGTGCACATGGAATATGAGTAGCCCTATTAATTTTACTGCTAGCCAAATTTAATGTTTATGCATGTATTCACAGGACATGTAAGTATATACCTAGGAGCTTGATCCCACAGGGAAGGACTAGGGTGGCAGCACCATTGCCAGCCACACACAATGCAGAGTTTGTCCTTGCATATGACAGTTGTTAGTGGAAGATGCTCTATATGTCCATGCAGGCTAAAGGAAAAGACAGTGGAAGGGATACGACACCATACCTCAACCTCATGTGCTCTCAGACTACAAAGTGAATAGTAGGAAGCCCTACTATGCTGTGTAACTGAGGACGTTTTTAAACGGGACATGCCCACACAGGTCCACCCACCCCCAACACACTTCGGCACCTGTCTGAAGGCAGAGTGGTTGGGCGGGCACACGCACCCATGAGCCACGCGCTACCCACTCATGCCCACGTACCGAGTATCGGGGGGAAATCTGGGATGCTCCATGCGGGGGCAGGAGTGGGCGGTACATGGACAGAGGTGCACACCCATCCCAGGCAGTTTAAATCCCACCCACACCCACCCACTCACCAAACGTTTGTCAGTGCTCCACGGACCCATGCCTATTTAAAAACGGCCAGAGACCTATACACTCTGCATTACTAAGGCTGTGCTTGGAAGGCAGGACTGGCAGGTATGCCTTATTTTAAAAGGGACCATTCCTTACTTCAGAACACCACTGCTCCAGAGAACATAACGGGCACCTCTTATTTCAGAACTACAAAGCAACCTAATGCCACGCTCAGCGCAGTGAGGAATCCCTTGTGTTTCTTACTTTGGAGTGCAAAGCCCCGCATGTTCCAGATACTGGATAAACACTTATGCTATTTTCAAAGGTGCTATTTACAAGGAGCGCACAACCATAACATTTTTTATTGGTTATTGAAAGCGTTTGCTTTCATTTGGTTTTGGTTTTAAAATGAAAAATAAAAATAATTTTAAAAAACAGTGCATGCGCACATGCAGTGATTTTTCAAAAATTCATTTTAAATTAAAATCAGAGAAAACATAAGATGGGTCATTTACAAAACACCCCCAAAACAAAGGGATTTTTGTAAACAAAAACAATAGGAGTGTCTTCTGTAAACCCCTACTATTTACCCCCCTCAACCCCCGATCTCCGTACTTTCCCATTTCTATTGAACAGAAAAACTTTTGGTTTTGGCTTAGCAACAGCATTTCTTCATGTGTTCTTGTGTGAATTTTAATGAAATGCCAGTTCACATCCATATGCAGCATGACAGATCTAGCAAATAAATGCTTTCTCTAACCCCCCCCCCCCAAAAAAAATACACCTTTGTTCAGATTTTTAATTATACATGCATACAGGATACATCATTGGGACTACACACAGAGATGTTTCCAAGATCAGGGCCTAATGTATCTAGCCTCCTCGTTAGGCAAAAGTAGTAAATCCCATATAAATGCTGCATTTAGTTGTCAATAGTAAAATTGACAATTTTTTATTTTTTTTATAAAGCAAAAAAAAAAAATAATACTTTTGCATATATATCAATTCAAAAGATTACACAATATCTTTTTTATATTTGGTTTACAAAAATCATAAACCCAGCATATTTAATTATCCAAATATCCTGATTCATATTATTGGTCCTTTTACAATATTCTACAAATTTCCCCCACTTTTCTTGAAGAGAATACTGCATAAGGCGGTCTTCTTTACACCACAAAATATTTATAAGTTTGACCAACTTAAAAGTTTTCCCAAGAACAGGATTCCCAATCTAATACATCCAACGATACCATATCCTTCCTCCTGGCAATTGCAATCTTTGCTGCTACCAACAAATTGAAAATCATTTCCCTACCCTGGGGTTGAATTTGAATATGCATCACCTTTGAACAAATGGGAGAGAAGTAAGTTTATTTCTAATGGGAAGAATACAAGAATTCCCCTCCATGTGCTACAGCAAAAGAAGGATAACGGGGGTGTTGGGTATCCAAAAGTAAGCCTTTATACTTTAGGCAATGAAGGAAGAACAAAAGATGGGATGGTTTTAGAAACAAGGAAGGGTGTTGTTCCTTTTATGGCTCTTATTTGGTGGAATAATAGTGAGATACCTAGAAATATAAAAAACAATATCTTTATTAATTCTTTCTTTCTTTAAGGTTTGGGCTAGAGTGAGTTGTAAAATTGACTATTTTAATAGTTACAGCAAACAATAAGATACAAACCATTAAGTACAGAAAGGAAACACGGTTTATTT
The DNA here is from genome assembly GCA_003113815.1 of Sphenodon punctatus. Classification (NCBI taxonomy): domain Eukaryota; kingdom Metazoa; phylum Chordata; class Lepidosauria; order Sphenodontia; family Sphenodontidae; genus Sphenodon; species Sphenodon punctatus. The sequence goes on along the minus strand of QEPC01007542.1, from coordinate 37,674 downwards.
AAAGCAACTACTTAAATTAGGTGTTTTGGTTTCCCATTTTATCATTATTGGTAATCATTGTTAAATTAAAAATCAGTCCATCCTGTTCCAATTCATTCCTAATTTTTTAAATATATTTGGTAATTACAACAGAATCTGGTTCATTCTATTAGACCGAATTAATAACATTCAGTAATTTTATAATTTAACACAAAACTTTGAAACTACTGTAATGCAATTTTTAAGTCAGCATAGTAAATACTGAATAGAAAACAACATATTGTAGTGAGTTTTGTGAAGTAATGTGAAACTGCAGTGTACTACTTTTCTCTCCGCTGTTTCATCTTGACTGAAAAGAGGTAAGAATACTGAAGTTTGAGTGTCACAAAGTTTTCAGGTTTGTACTATGTATACACCAGAATTTCATTGTTTTATATCAATCTCCACCCTCTAAGGAAAACAAAATTGCTTTAGTATTAATGCAAAATGTTTGCAATAATTTATACACCACTCATCACTCTGAAAGATTAACTATTTGGATTAAAGCCATCTAGTTTCACCAATGGAAAGAGCAAATATGAAAGATTCAGGCCAAAAAAGTACAAGATGGAAACAAAGTAGTTCATATCATAACTACTTTGTCTCCATCTGTTACATTAGAGACCAAGGAGGCAACCACTCTCTAGAAAAGGAGAATAGCAACATCTGCCTAAAATAAAACTACTTACGTAATTTTAAAAAGAGATAGCTTGAAATCTAATCAATGTGAAAGATGAAAAATCATTTAGAATACTATATTTGATTCAGATTTATAATTTTTGGTTAAAGGTTCACATTTTGTGTGTGAAACATCCACACAACAGGGATAAGTAACACTGACCAGACTCAAAAGTGCTACCAAATGCACAAAAATAAACTAAGCAAGAAAAGTTCTCTAGTCTGCATGGTTGCATTCATACAAGACACAAAATCAGAGTAAGTCTCCTCCACTCCCACCCCCGTTTTAGGTCACAAGATGCAGAGGGTGTAATGCACATCTAGTCCAAAAAAAATTAACATGAAAACCTAGGCTCAACAATCATGCTAACTCCATCATATCTTTTTCCTAACACTTGAAGGGTTTAATCCTGTTGTCAGTCTGTCTGCATCATAGTCAGTGCAGAGCCACACAACATTATGGGACACCTAGCAGCAGCCATAACAATAAGGGGTAACTTTTAAAGTGGAGGAGAGAACATGGGAACATTTAAAAAGTGAGATTACATTCTCGCATGAGAAATGGTCCCTCTCTCTCAAATACTACATATTAGAAACAATAGGTACAGTTTTATCTCCGGGCATACAGGGAGAAGGCGTGGGGGAGATGCCATTTTAAAAAAATATTTTTTTTAAACCAGCTGGGTTTTGTTTTTTAGTGTAGGATGGTTTAGACTGGCAGATTATTCCAGTTTAGGATGGTTTAAATTACCAGTTAGGGTGACCAGCCCTCCAAGGCATATAAATATCATCAATGCCTGGTCCCTCACAAAAAGAGCCTGAATCAGTAGCAAAATCTTGGGGCATGCTCTTTAAAGTCAGCAGCTCAGACACTGTACAAGAGATTCCCAAACTATGGGTTGAGGCCACAAGTGAAGTCGCATAATCGGAGGAGAGGGCCACAATCCAACCAATAATTAGTGTACTTTGCATATATTTGTTGTTGTTTGGGATCACAGGACTGTATTTAAGTCACAAAAAGGGGTCACATGGACACAAATTTGGGAGTGACTGCCAGATAAAGAAGAGTTAATTTCAGAGTCAAACGTTCTTCACATACACCCCACTACCAATCCTGAACGAGTCTATATCCAGCACCTACACACATGAGTCTAACTTGTTAGCAGCTACTTCCTTGTACATGACATCTTCTATAATAGTGCAAAAAGATCTCCAAAGTAATCAGAACCACCACCACAAAGGACATTATACATAAAATCAAAACCTCAAGCTGTATCCAGAAAGAGTAAGAGATCAAGGAGTACATTGACACAAGCGCAGCAGGGCAAACCATGAAATTCATTTAAGCAGGCAACACACCATGTATACCCAGAAGTTTCCAGGACATCTCCAGTAATCCAGTCTGGAGATGATAAATATTTATTAAAATTTATACCCCGCCAGTCCCCAAAGGTTCAGGGCAGCTTACAGTAATAAAAACACAGAAAAAATACAGTAAAATTCCCTTAAAAAATCCTCACCCCAAAAATCCATGCACCCCAACCCCTGTCCCTGCCTGCCAAATGCATTACCAAAGAGAAAGGTTTTACATCACCTCTGCAATACGCTCAGGCTCTGACGGACCTCCGGGGAAGGGAGTTCCATAATACTGGGGCAGCAACCAAGAATGCCTCTCTGCAGGCCCTTGTCGTACAAACAATATTGGCAGGTGGTACCTGCAAGAGTGCACTCCAGGCTGGCCACAGGAGTTGCAGTGGAACATGAAAGGAAAGGCAGTCTTTCAGGTATGTGGCCCAGGCCATCCCGAAATCTATACGAACTCAGTGCAGACTATAAAGCACATGTGTAATATGTTCAGAGCAACCCACCACCAAAAGTAGCTGGCCCATCACATTCTGCACTAGCTGCAGTTTCTGAACTGTCATCAAGGGCAGCCCCATGTAGAGAACATTGCAATAATCCAGCCTTGAGGTAAAGAAATCATGGGCAATGGTGGCCAGATCTGACTCGGAAAGGGTTGCAGTCCCCTCACCAGATGGACAACAATGGATTGAGCCATTTATAAATTCAAGGAGGATATGAAACAAAAGAATGCTTGACCACTGGTGACTCATAAATCAGAAGCAGCCATGAAATTAACAGGGCCATTAAGGAAGGCCATATTCTAACGAACATGTAATTTACCTTAAAGTACTTGCTAGGCCAAGTATCAGTTCTCACAAAACACCCCAACATTTCTCCCCCTAGATGGGAGGAGGAGCCCTCAAACTGCATCTACAACAATGCAAGCTACCCACAGCATTATGTGAATGCTCAGGTAATTATCCCAGCAGAACCACCACTTGCCATAGGGTAACTGTTTAACCAGAACACAGTCTAAAGGAAACGCCAGGCACACACTAGTATTTCACCCTTCCACCCAATATCAATTGCACAGAATCAGGATTCAGTTTCAGACAAGACCCAACCTTCAGAAAAGCAAGGAGACCACACTATTCAGGTCTGATGAAAGAAACATCATACAGAACCAAGCAGTCACCAATTCAGCCAATTGCTTCACCATTTCCTCCCATGAACATTAAGCAAAACGAAATGACAGAATAGGAACACCTGTTAGAACACTGGCCTGTAACTCAGTATCCCTCAGCTCAATCTCCAGATCAGGGCACAATCTTCCTCCTCAGAATAAGAGGGGATAATAGTTCTTTCCTTACAGTCACAAGCTTGAGTCTGTAAACTACTCCAACACTATAGCAGGGATGCGGAAGCACTGATCTGTGGGCTAAAATCCATGCATGAGACTTTTTTATTTGGCCCCTTTCCTATTCCTAGATATGGCCCTTGGATGCAGTCCCTATCTTCAGTACTGTAAAAATAAGATCAGGGAAAGGGAACTGAGAAGAGGGCTTGCTCTGGAGGACAGGGCATGAATCCATGACATAAGATCCATGATCCAGACCCTTTCCTCCCCTGTCCCAAACACACCCCTTAAGCATTCCCAAACCAAACTCCTATCTAGCCCACAGAGCTTGTACTAAGTTTTCAGAGGTCCCCAGGAGGTGAAAAGGTCCCCCACTCCTGTGCTAAATTGCAGTCATATAAGTAGATAGATGAGAAACATAGGAAGTTCTGCATGCTGTTCTATAGAATACCATGTTGGAACATAAATATGCATGTTTACCTCTTCCTGCTTCTGTCATGACTGTCATGTAATGCATTAACAATACTTGGTCATACAAGAACAATAATTTTTGCTGCATTTTTTAAAAGAATGCAAGTTTTATCTCCAGTAGACTCATAAAACCAGTATTTAAAAGCGTGACTGCTGTGTTGGTCCCAAATGTAAGAGACGGGGACAAAGAAGTTCAGATATTTTTTATTTGTCCAACATCATTGGCAAGAGTATACAAGCTTTTGGGCCACTTTCACCAACAGAAATTGGTCCAGTAAAATATACTGAAGAAAAGGCCCTAAGTCACCTGAAAACTTTCAGACTTTCAAACAAAATTTGGTCAAATAATGAAAGAGGAGCCCCCACCCTCAAACCAACCCCATCATATAATACAAGAATACTCACACTAACTTTTGCCCAGAAGTTTAGAAACAAATCTTGGCAACAGGGAGTACACATCTTGACAGTTTCTGAACCTAAGCTTAACAATTGTTCATTTGAAAGAAATGAACTTGTAGACACACATACACAGCTTTCACCCAGTCCCTACATGATTTTACTAGCCAGAAGAAGCATTACACAACATGAATCCACTGTCTTGTAGGCAAGAAGTCCAGTCTGATCTGCTATCACACAACCAATCAACTTGAACGCTAATCCACTCTACCTAGAAAGTAAATGGTTTCTCACATTTCTGTTCAAAAAGAACAACCTAGACACAGCAGTGTCCACTATCCCAGAAAATCTCACAAAAACCATAATGCTGTAAAAGCACTCTTCTTTGCTTCCAATACAGGCTGGACAATACTGAACTTCAAAGTTCACTGCCCAATTAATCTTTTTTTTCTACAACCATATTGTGGTCTACTAGCCATGCAATAGTTTCCATGAAAAACTCAAACTAAACTGAGCCTGTTATTTTCTGAGGGGTGACAGACAAATCAAGTATGTCCTCATACACCAACAGAAGCCAGAGAACTCCGACTGCAGTTTGGTTACGAGTACAATCGAACCACAATACAAGTAGTGTTCACTCTGATCAATGTCAACCTCAAAACCAAAAGAACTTAGTAATTCAGCCCACCCCCTGAGACAAAGCAATCTAGCTCAGAACCATGATTATTGTGGCAGTTCATAGATCCTGAATCAAAACAAAAGCAGCAGCATCAACATGGCCACTGAAGTAACCCGGAAGAAAATAAGCCTGGGCAAGCAAAACAGACTTTCTGCCCAAAAAGCATGCAGAAACGTATCAAGATGGTTTTCACACCATACTTACTCATATTTAGGCCAGTCCTGGAAATCACCCATGAGGTGGATGCACACAGTTACTGTTAAAGTGAGGAGCTACCCACTACACAGAGATGAGGCCAGCACAGTCAGCACTCCTCCCTATTTTATTGATTCATTCATTCTAATTTTTACCCCACTCTTCCCAAAGGCTCAGTGGCTTACATCAAAACACAAAACACATTAAAATCCCCTTAAAAACCCTACCCTCGTCCCTTAAAACCCACCCACCTCAACCCCTATCCCTGTCTGCCAGATGCTTTGCCAAAAAGAAAGGTTTTACACTGCTTCCAAAATATATTCGGGCTTGGACTCTGACAGACTTCCGGGGGAAGGGGGTTTCACAACATTGGGGCACCCACTGAGAACGTCTCTCTGCAGGCCCTTGTATTAACAAAATTGGCAGGTGGAACCCACAAAAGCATAATCCCGGCCAACCGCACGGGTATGGTGGAGCATGGTAGGAAAGGCAATCCTTCAGATATATGGGGCCCAGGCCATTTATGGCTTTAAAAGATCAAAAACAGCATCTTAAATTATGCCCAGAAAACTATAGACTCGTGTTGATCACAGAAAGCTTCTGGACATGGTAGATATATTGCTAAGGCCCACATGGATGAAACATACCAAGACAGTGCTTGTCCTCATGAGCATAACTGGAACAGGGTAGTTACCTGGAAGATATTATGGAGTAACTTACCTTCCATGGCCAAGGTTACCATTGTCCTACTGCCACTGTTCCCTTCCCACAAGCAGTGAGAATCATAGGTTAAATAGCTCTTTCCCCTCCACCAACCTCCTCCCCGTGGAAAACTAGATTAACAAGTAGTCAGTAAATGTCTATACGCTGGGTACAACCACACAAGCAGAGGCAGACCTGATCTCTACCTGCCTTGAGGCGGGCAATTGCAGCCACCGCACTTTGGGCCAGACAAACAAACGAGCAACCTCACTTTGGGCAGCTTTATCCCACTTTGGGCAACCTTGCTACATACTGCATCACCAGCCTTTTTCCGAGGACGCAGGGTGTAGCAAGGTTGCCCAAAGATGAGTACGGCTTGTCCAAAGCAGGGCAAACATCTGGCAACTGCCAGTCACATGAGCCACTTCATTGCATGGTAGTCTTGCTCAAAGTGGGATAAAGCTGCCCAAAAGTGGGGTAATGTCTCATGTGGCTGCACCCCTTTTGTTAGTCACAGGGGATGTCAACCCTATAGCACTTACTGTGATGTTATTCTGTGAAAAGCAGTTTCAACAGGCTCTGACAACCATGGGAACCCAGTTGGGTGGCAACGTAACATCTTCCCAGTGGAACTCCTGAACCCCCAGCACAATGGAAACATCTTGTGTGTAATCAAGGAGACAGGAACTAGAGCAGACATGGGCAAATGGCATCCGAGGAACCACATGCAGCTCTCAGGCATCTATACATAGACTATTGCCAGAATTGGCCGTGAGAGGTGTCCATGTAGCTTCATTAGAAGCAAGAGAAGCTAAGCCACCTTTTCTGCCAACACTATGGCCAGAGCCTCCTGAGGGCTGTGGGAGCAGAAGGAACGGAGTTCTGCCCCTAGCCTGCAGCCAGACAGCACCTTCCCCTGGTTTCCCAAGTCCTGTACTAGAAGGTAGTTGCAGAAGTAAAAGCATTAAAAAGTGACTTCCGTTCCAGCAAGACTTGCAGCTTCTGGGAAAAGCTGGAACATTGTACTACGGGCGAGTGTAGGAGAGCTGGCCCATTACTTTTGAACTCCTCCACCTAGTTTATGTTTTTGCCTTTTAAATTATCTAACTGAAATTAATCGGATTTTCAAAAGGAGGGATTCCATTTTCAAAAGGCCTTTAAACAACATTAGAGTTGGGGGACTGCAGATATGTAGGTGTAAAATACCTTGTGGCACTCAGCAATATGAAAGTTTTAGCATGCAGCTTTTGGGCTTGGGAACTTTGCCCACCCCTGAAACAGTGACATCTCAAAGCTCCCATGTTTCTATAGTGGCCTGGCTGACCAATTTCATGTTTTTGGCTTTTCTACGGGTTTGCTGAAGAATTCTCGATATGTTCCAGGTAGCAAACTCATGCCTGCTCTGTTGTTAGCTCCCAAGTCTGAGTAAACAAACGTAATGTTTGTCCCTGTGTTAGGCAGTTGGAACGGTGGCAAGTATTAGCGCCAGCTGTGTACCTGGCGCTTTACAGAACAATAAGATAGATGGGGTCCCTGTCTACGGCTTACAATCTAATAGACA
>QEPC01007541.1:0-10820 GCA_003113815.1 Sphenodon punctatus | reverse complement strand
TCTGGACTCTCCATCGCTTCCCTCAAAGTATACCTAGCAGCTCTTTCTTCTCGCCTGCAACCAGAGGGAGCTGACACACTCTTCTCTCATCCTCTCACTAGAACGTTCTGGAGAGGATTGGTTAACTCTTTCCCACCAACTTTGCAGCCAGCCCCTCAGTGGGACCTCAATCTGGTCCTAACTAAGCTCATGGAACCCCCCTTTGAACCTATGGCTGCCTGCTCTCTGGAGCACCTATCACTCAAGACAGCTTTTCTGATTGCCATCACCTCTGCAAGAAGAGTTTCTGAACTCTCTGCACTTCGAGCATCCCCCCCCTTACACTTGCTTCCACCCTGATAAGGTAGACCTCAGGACAGACCCTTCGTTCATTCCTAAGGTAGTTTCTCTTTTTCACCTAAATCAGACAATATCCCTACCCGTCTTCTTTCCGAGACCCAATGCCTCTCGAGCGGAGCAGACGCTTCATACACTTGACATTAAACGAGCTCTCGCCTTCTACATTAATTGTACCCGAGCAATCAGAGCATCAGACGCCCTTGTTCATCTCTTATGGTGGTCAACAGCGTGCATCGGCGTTTGTCTTGCGTCACAAAGACTTTCTAAATGGATTCTCCTCTGCATTCAGAAGTGCTATGAACTGGCAGGGAAGCCTTTCCCCTCTCATCTTCGAGCTCACTCTACGAGGACGGTTGCCTCCTCTCTAGCCAATCTCTGTGGAGTCCCTGTCCTTGACATCTGTAAAGCTGCTACTCAGTCCTCGGTGCACACCTTCACCAAGCACTATTCCCTGGACCTGGCGGCCAGATTGGACTCGAATGTGGGAAGAGCAGTCCTGCAGTCTCTCTTTGACTGACCTCCTCATCTCCCTCCTCCTTGAGGTAGGTTACTTTACTGCTACTCACTCTCCCAATAGTGAGAATCGCGGAGATCCTCGAAGAAGAAATAGAGGTTACTTACCAGTAACTCTGTTCTTCAAGGGAGCTCCGCGTATTCTCACGTCCCGCCCAGCCTTCCCCTCTATCTCGGAGGTGCCTGTTGTTAGGTCTTCCTAGGACGGATTGGAAGGAACTGAGGCGGCAAGGGCTCCACCCCCTTTTATAGACTCCCGCTCTCGCGCGATCTGGAGCCTGCGCTTTCCTCCGAGCAGGAGCGGGAAGGGGGAGGGAGGGACGGAGCCCTCACCTTGTTCTAGATCTTTCCAGGCTATCTTCTGCCTGGAAACTGCTGACAAGAGGTTTTCCGGTACCTGCGGAGCAGGAAGTGAATCCCAATAGTGAGAATACGCGGAGCTCTCTCGAAGAACAGAGTTACTAATAAGTAACCTCTATTTACCATGAGGTGTTACATGTACACAGGTGTTTACAACCCCCTACATGTTCAGGATTTCCCTATATTGGCAGTTCTGAACAATGCAGAACACATTTTAAAAGCACCCTAGAGAACAAACATTTGTTTACTGTACGCTCGCTCCCCTGTAAGGATTTACTCCAGTGATCTCTTTAGGACTCTAAAATTACATATCTGCAGTAAATTACTCCACAGGAAAAATTGGTTTACCAAATGGCTTTAAGCAATTGGTGTTTAAACAGTAAAACAGTGAATCGCCCAGTTGTGGTAGATAGGATATGCTTGTCCCACGTACACCTTTAACTAGATGGTTGTGAAACCAAACTCCATGCTGCACCATGACTCATTATGAAGTGTTGAGTTAGCAATCTGGGAACTTTTCTGGGACTGTTGGAGATCTTTCTGGGAAATGCTTTAAAGCAAACAATGTGTTCTAAAAATGGCAGTTTCTGGAATTAACAGATGTTATAAGATGAATATTTGTTTTTTCACCCCTACTAATGAAATGTAAGACATGGGCTCGTTCTGAAAGTCTTGATAGTGCCGTAAAATAGTGCATAGTAGTCACCATCTCTGTAGTTTTGAGTTGTGCTTTAAATATTGCTGTTGAGCTATGTAACCAGTAATTACCCCATCCAACATCCCCTACTGCCAAAAAAACCTGTTTCTCTGGAATGATTGAGACTTTGTCTTTCTTTCTACTTTTTAAATGTGTTTTAAAGAGCAGAACACTTATTTTGTTTTTGCAGATATCTGCTTTGGAGTTAACTGGCTACTGCCAACTGAATGAAAAAAATGTATATGTTTTTTTTTAAACTGTTTAGAGTATGAGTTTTCCATTTGCAGTGTGAGTACACCACATATTCAGGAGGTGTCTTTTGTATTTGAGCTTTTCAGCTATTCCAAACTCATTTGCTTTTATTTGTATATGGGAGCGAGGAGGCTAAAAATCTGGGATTTTAAAACTGCCAATAAGTTTAGAGATTGATCCAAAATGTACAGTACTACCTTAGATTATTTTGTGACCTGCTGGGCTTTCATTTTGGAGTTTGAGAAATTTACGAACTCCTACCAATGAATGACTCATTTCAAGCCGACAGGTTTCCAGAACCTGGGACTAATTCAAGACTCTACACTGCATTCCTGGTTTGGAAGTCACCTGTCTCCAGTTTTAAAAATGTGGTTGAAAAATACTTTTGTATAAATGTATAGTCCTGTTAATGTCAGTAAAATGATAGTACTCTGTTAACCGTCTTTAAAAACAAACAAATAATATTTGTGTGTGTTGAATAACCTTTTTCTAAGTGGCAGGAACATCAGGTTTATTTGTATGGTTAAACAACACAGACTGGGGGATGACTGCACTAGCAGGGCTTTGATCAGTTTCTTGAATGAAAGATACAAAACCCTCAAAACCCAATAAGTACGTACGTGTTAACTCCCTGTCTTGAATGAAGGAGACTTATACCCCCAGGGTGAATGTGTGGGCTTAACCAGTTATCAGGGTGATTGCTATAAATCCAGAGTGGGGAACTGTGGGTCCACGGGACATATACCGCTAATGGCCTTTTGTTATACAGCCCTTTTCAATTTATGAACGAGACCTGTGGACCTGGCCCATGGCCTTGAATGTGCATCTCAACATCTCCCCTTCTCGGCATACACCCTTGTCTCCGTTTTCCAGGACTGTACTCCTTCAGCCCCTCTGCTCCACTTCCTAGACTTGAGCATATCCCCACCACAGCAAGATTCCCAAGCCCCTGATTGGCTCACTGCTAAAAACAAAAGTGGTCGACAGAGGAAAAGGTTTCCCACCCCTACTTTAAATCAAAGCAGTTTAAATTGGTGACTTAAATAGCCAAGCAAAAGCCTAAATTTAAATAATTTATTTTAATCACCTGTTCAGTTTGTACTTCAGTTATCTTGTAAAGAAAGGTGCACTTTTAATGATAAACCATTAGAACAGGTTGATTTACAATTGAGTGGATCCTTTATATTAGATAGGGCTCATATTTTGGCTGTGCAGGAGGGTTATGTTTTAATCGTTTGTGTTTACTTAAGCAGTCATATAGCCGCTATCTTCAGATTCTTATTGTTAGAAAATGTTTCATTGCTTATATTTACAAAAAACGTTGTTCATGATTTGTGTCAAGCTGCTCTTGGATGGAAATAAAACACTAAACACACGAAATGGCATATAAAACTTTTTTATTAAATAAATTATCGCATACCTAGGGGATGGGTGGTTTATATTAATCAGCGTCCAGGTGCCCCCCGTCCCCTGCCTCACCTACTTTTTTTTCCCCCCCAGCTGCCTCCTGATGCACCTGCTAGCAACGGCACTTCCCGGCCGCTTTTCCCATTTCAGATTGGGCACATGCACAGAGAGTCTACTGTTTGCCTCCTGCACATGCGCCTGATCCCGGCAATCATCACAGCGCTGACAGCACTATCTGCAGTGCAGCCGGGGCCTGCCGCGGCTCAGCTCTACCTCCTCGATCAGAGTCGACACAACACAAGCGGAAGCACTTTATAGAGTTCCTCCCCGAACCCCAGTGAGGTGGGGCTGGCAGGCTGTGTCAGGGAGGGCAGCGAGGCTGGAGGAGCGAGGGCTCTCGTCTCCAGCTGCCACGTGCTCATTGTTGATTGTGGTGGAGAGAGAGTGCAGGCGGCGGGTGCCGTCTCGCTATTGCATGACTCTCTCAGGGCAGGGAAGAGGGAGGGACCTAAGGACTAAGGCTGAGTTCCATGAGTTGAACTCAGCCAAAATAGGTTGGCAGCTGGGCAGTAATCTCTTCCACCCATTTCAGACACCTAGGGAGGGAAGGAAGCTGGTGGGGAGAGAAGTCTCAGGAGGATCCTGCCTCAGTGCCAGCCAATCACTAGCCAGAGAGACAGACTACAGTCCAAGGAGGAGCTGCCCTAATCTGCTGGTTACTCACACAAACCACTCCAGCAGAGCATGTCGTCCTCACTGTTGCTGCTAGTGGCATTTAGGAACTGGACAACACAGCCAGACTCCAGCAAGCAGTCAGCAACTGCCGATAAGACTGAATTCCCCAGACCCCAGTGCCATGTCCAGCCCCTTTGCTTGCCCCTGGGCCTGAACCCAACCTACTCAATCTGAGATTAAATAATTTAATTTTNAGTATGAGTTTTCCATTTGCAGTGTGAGTACACCACATATTCAGGAGGTGTCTTTTGTATTTGAGCTTTTCAGCTATTCCAAACTCATTTGCTTTTATTTGTATATGGGAGCGAGGAGGCTAAAAATCTGGGATTTTAAAACTGCCAATAAGTTTAGAGATTGATCCAAAATGTACAGTACTACCTTAGATTATTTTGTGACCTGCTGGGCTTTCATTTTGGAGTTTGAGAAATTTACGAACTCCTACCAATGAATGACTCATTTCAAGCCGACAGGTTTCCAGAACCTGGGACTAATTCAAGACTCTACACTGCATTCCTGGTTTGGAAGTCACCTGTCTCCAGTTTTAAAAATGTGGTTGAAAAATACTTTTGTATAAATGTATAGTCCTGTTAATGTCAGTAAAATGATAGTACTCTGTTAACCGTCTTTAAAAACAAACAAATAATATTTGTGTGTGTTGAATAACCTTTTTCTAAGTGGCAGGAACATCAGGTTTATTTGTATGGTTAAACAACACAGACTGGGGGATGACTGCACTAGCAGGGCTTTGATCAGTTTCTTGAATGAAAGATACAAAACCCTCAAAACCCAATAAGTACGTACGTGTTAACTCCCTGTCTTGAATGAAGGAGACTTATACCCCCAGGGCGAATGTGTGGGCTTAACCAGTTATCAGGGTGATTGCTATAAATCCAGAGTGGGGAACTGTGGGTCCACGGGACATATACCGCTAATGGCCTTTTGTTATACAGCCCTTTTCAATTTATGAACGAGACCTGTGGACCTGGCCCATGGCCTTGAATGTGCATCTCAACATCTCCCCTTCTCGGCATGCACCCTTGTCTCCGTTTTCCAGGACTGTACTCCTTCAGCCCCTCTGCTCCACTTCCTAGACTTGAGCATATCCCCACCACAGCAAGATTCCCAAGCCCATGATTGGCTCACTGCTAAAAACAAAAGTGGTCGACAGAGGAAAAGGTTTCCCACCCCTACTTTAAATCAAAGCAGTTTAAATTGGTGACTTAAATAGCCAAGCAAAAGCCTAAATTTAAATAATTTATTTTAATCACCTGTTCAGTTTGTACTTCAGTTATCTTGTAAAGAAAGGTGCACTTTTAATGATAAACCATTAAAACAGGTTGATTTACAATTGAGTGGATCCTTTATATTAGATAGGGCTCATATTTTGGCTGTGCAGGAGGGTTATGTTTTAATCGTTTGTGTTTACTTAAGCAGTCATATAGCCGCTATCTTCAGATTCTTATTGTTAGAAAATGTTTCATTGCTTATATTTACAAAAAAAGTTGTTCATGATTTGTGTCAAGCTGCTCTTGGATGGAAATAAAACACTAAACACACGAAATGGCATATAAAACTTTTTTATTAAATAAATTATCGCATACCTAGGGGATGGGTGGTTTATATTAATCAGCGTCCAGGTGCCCCCCGTCCCCTGCCTCACCTACTTTTTTTTCCCCCCCAGCTGCCTCCTGATGCACCTGCTAGCAACGGCACTTCCCGGCCGCTTTTCCCATTTCAGATTGGGCACATGCACAGAGAGTCTACTGTTTGCCTCCTGCACATGCGCCTGATCCCGGCAATCATCACAGCGCTGACAGCACTATCTGCAGTGCAGCTGGGGCCTGCCGCGGCTCAGCTCTACCTCCTCGATCAGAGTCGACACAACACAAGCGGAAGCACTTTATAGAGTTCCTCCCCGAACCCCAGTGAGGTGGGGCTGGCAGGCTGTGTCAGGGAGGGCAGCGAGGCTGGAGGAGCGAGGGCTCTCGTCTCCAGCTGCCACGTGCTCATTGTTGATTGTGGTGGAGAGAGAGTGCAGGCGGCGGGTGCCGTCTCGCTATTGCATGACTCTCTCAGGGCAGGGAAGAGGGAGGGACCTAAGGACTAAGGCTGAGTTCCATGAGTTGAACTCAGCCAAAATAGGTTGGCAGCTGGGCAGTAATCTCTTCCACCCATTTCAGACACCTAGGGAGGGAAGGAAGCTGGTGGGGAGAGAAGTCTCAGGAGGATCCTGCCTCAGTGCCAGCCAATCACTAGCCAGAGAGACAGACTACAGTCCAAGGAGGAGCTGCCCTAATCTGCTGGTTACTCACACAAACCACTCCAGCAGAGCATGTCGTCCTCACTGTTGCTGCTAGTGGCATTTAGGAACTGGACAACACAGCCAGACTCCAGCAAGCAGTCAGCAACTGCCGATAAGACTGAATTCCCCAGACCCCAGTGCCATGTCCAGCCCCTTTGCTTGCCCCTGGGCCTGAACCCAACCTACTCAATCTGAGATTAAATAATTTAATTTTGTCTCGTGACTCCTTCCTCCCCCTGGGCCTGGTAGGGCTTTGGGGCACTCCCCTGCATTTTCTTTTCAGTTTGTTTGCGAGGGGCGCAGCCCAAGCATGTGCAGACTCACTCAAGGCCATTTTGTGTGTACTACACTGCTGTTTATATTTCAAAATGGTCTCTGATTATTTTTCCCCTTGTCTGCTGCTCTCGGGAGGGGGGGTAGGGTTGGGTGCTTACTGCTCCTGGGAGAACCTGGGGGGTTGTGCAATGGCTTCTCTGCTTGAAATTCCCCTGCATTTCAAATTAAATCGTTTTTTATTTTGCAGTTTGCAAATATATGCAGACTTGTGGCCATTTTGTGCCTCCCTTCCACCCCCACTGGCCTGGCCACATGGCTACTGCTGTTTCAAATGGTCTCTGTCTGCTGATTTCCCCCTAATTGTCTGCTGATTTCTGGGTTTTGGGTGCTGGGGAAACGAAGTTGTGCAGTGGCTTCTCTGAGTTTTCTTGGCAGTTTGCAAGCATGTACAGACTCACTCAGGGCCATTTTGTGACTCCCTTCCACCCCCTCACTGACCTGACCGCATGGCTACTGCTNTTTTCTTGGCAGTTTGCAAGCATGTACAGACTCACTCAGGGCCATTTTGTGACTCCCTTCCACCCCCTCACTGACCTGACCGCATGGCTACTGCTGTTTCAAATAATCTCTATCTGCTGATTTCCCCCCATAATTGTCTGCTGATTTCTGGGTTTTGGGTGCTGGGGAAACCTGGGGGGTTGTGGAATGGTTTCTTTCCTTGGCAGTTTGGAAGCATGTGCAGACGGGGTCATTTCTTCAAAACCATGCCCCAAATTTTGTACTTTCCACATAGGAAACTTAATACCTGGAGCATTGTTCTCACCATTCTGTAGTTTTAAAGTATTTTGAGGGGCTTAACACCATTTCCAGCTTTTGAAGAGGTGTGTAGGTTCTTCGAGGATCTCCACGATTCTCACTATTGGGATTCACTTCCTGCTTCGCAGGCACCAGAAGAACCTCATTGTCAGCAGTTTCCAGGCAGATGATGTCCTGGAAAAATCAAGAACATGGTGAGGGCTCTGCCCGTCTACCCCCCTCCCCACCCGCAAAAAGCATGGGATCCAGATCGCACGAGAGGGAGGGTGGATAAAAGGGGGAGTTCTTTCCAACCATGTTGCGATTGGAAGACTTCCATGCTTTTCAGCACCGTCAGTAGTTTTACAAAGGACCGTTTACCACTGGTAAAATCAAAACAAATAAAAGATTAAAGAAGAAGAAATAGAAGACTTCGCGGTTGGGCTGAGCCCCACCCCATGAGGTCATCCCCCGGGACATACCGCCTCCCCCACTCCCCAGGCTGGCAAATTATACCCAAACAGCTGGGCTTAAAACGGTGTGCCTCCTGCCCCGCCACACTCTCCGTGACTGATAAGCATGATCTGTGCTTCGCCTGCCTGGGAGAGGACCATAACACTCACGTCTGTAGTCTCTGCGCCAGCCTCTCCTCAAGAACTAAGAGGGCGAGAGCGTTTTGGCTGCAGGAGAACCTCACCAAGAGGGCACTACAGGGGGGCAAAGAGGGGCCGCTTACGCTCCCCATCTGGCACTCCGTCCCCATGGACACTCCGCCCTCATTACCAGCTGTGCTGTCGCAGCTCCAGGAAGCTTCCAGTACCACCACGGAGCTGCAGGCTGCCCCACTATCGGTACCAGCCATACCCAGCAGCGCAACTAGCATTACACCAGACCTGGCTGCCTCCCGCTCCAAGGAGGGCCACTCTAAGAGGCAGGGTGAGCAGCGCAAAAAGATAAGATCAACATGGATGCAGCTGGTACCCCATGCACAATGGAAGTGGAGACAGTCTTCTCTGAGCCTGTGAGACTCCCAGCCGTACCGGCCCCATTCCTGGTACCATAGCCACTGGTGCCGCCCCCGGTACTGCAGCCTCTCACTCCACAGCCTCCCACTCCACCAGCTCTGCCCCTGCATTCAACATCGGACCGGCACGGAGACTCTCGCTCCGCCTCCCATAGTGGGTACCATGGGCACCATTGTTCCCAATCCGGATCTGCCCCCAGGCAGGGACTGTCCGAGCTGGAGGAACATACCAGACGGGCACAAGATGATCTGCCCAAACACCGGGAACCGCCCCTGCGGTACCACAGAGAGCAAAGATCATGTTCCTGCTGCTCTCCATATGACGATAACCAGTACCAATATGATAGCCAATACCGCAGGTATGATTACTTAGACTACTGGTACCATCACCGCTCCACGAGCCGGTAACCTCCTCCTGCGAGGAGGGACTTTCATCACCTGGAGCACTTTACTGACCACCGTGTTGATGCTGATCAGTACATACCCCCTGCACCATCACGCGCAGCTCCTACGGCAACGGTACCGAGACCCCCACCAGACTCTCCAACCTTGTAGGATCGCGCGCCTTCCCCAGAAATAACACAGCTGACTCAATTTCCTCATCTGTGCCCTTCTCGACCTATAGTACCACTGGTACTGGCTGTCTCCACGACTCCATCAATACCAAGTGCACCTACAGGGCAACAACAGGATGCAAGGTCAACTCAACCTGCTGAATCCACTTTCCTTAACGCTCTCCTAGGCATCCCACCACCGGGCCCTGCAGCTCCTCCAGACCCAGAGCTCTTGTTCGAAAAGTCTCCTTCTGTGTCATCCTCATCTTCCTCTCTCCTAGGGGATGATGAGACCATCTTCTTCCCTCCGCCTGATACCATCTCTGACCCTAACTTGATCCTCACCACTGAGGACACCAAGGCTTTTTAGTCTATGTTAAAGAGATTTGTTTCCGACCTTACCAAACTCCCGACAAGGGTGGTAAAAAATCTCAGTCGGGGCCAGGTTTTGGTATTCTAGGTTCGGGGGAAAGAGGTCAGATCATGATACCCATGCTGGAGCAGCTCTTGGAACCTTCCAGGGCAGTATGGGCAAAACCCTCCTCTGCACCACCCACTACATCTAGATGTGTATAAGAGACAGTTCCTAAGGTAGTTTATCCAATTCTCCACACTCTCCCCCCAGATTCCCACCCTCCGTCCCCCCGGGGCTCCCCCCACAACCCTCAAATACTTCTAGAAGTACAGGAACTCCTATCTAAGGGAGCTATTGAGGAGGTACCTTTACCAGAGCGAAATTCGGATTTTATTCCAGCTACTTCCTCGTTCCCTATCTTGGACCTTTGCTGTCTTAACAAATATATTAGGAAGTTCAAATTCCATATGACCTCCCTCCCTATTAACTTCTTAAGACTTCAACAAGGAGACTGGCTAGCCTCTCTTGACCTCAAAGATGCTTACTTCCAGATTTCTATAAACCCTGTTCACAGACAATACTTACGTTTTGTTGTAGGGGACCTTCACTTCCAGCACACGGTCCTCCCATTTGGCCTCTCTACAGCTCCGAGGGTCTTCACCAAATGTGTTGCAGTGATCGCCGCACACCTACGAAAGAGGAAAATAAGAGTATTTCCATATCTCGACGATTGGCTCCTAGTGGCCTCCTCCAGTCCACACCTTAGTGACTCAACTCCAATGGACTCTGTTACAGAACCTAGGTTACATTATCAACCTGAGCAAATAGCACCTGTCCTCGTCACAAAGCCTTCAGTTCATTGGCGCTGTGCTAGACACCCAAGAGACAAGGGCTTTCCTGCCCACAGACAGATTTCAAGACATCATATTTTCACCTAAACCAGACATCACCTTTTTCTGTTTGATTTCAAGGCATCACATTTTCACCTAAACCAGATAATTTTGTTACCAGCCTCATGAGTCACGTGCAGAACGAACTCTCCACGCATTGGACGTCAAGAGTGAGTTAGCTTTTTACATTGACCGAACTAGGGGTATTAGAGCATGCGATTAGCTGTTTATCTCTTATGGAGGCCAAAAGATTGGGGTTAAGATCACCTCTCAAAGGCTTTCCAAATGGATTACTTTATGTATACAGAGATGTTACTGTCA
>QEPC01007540.1:47722-62400 GCA_003113815.1 Sphenodon punctatus | reverse complement strand
GTCCTCCTGACCTGGTTGTTATCCCCTACTGATTACTGCCCCAGATGGTGGAACACACTAGAATTGAGAAAAAGCGGGGCAGGATTTCCAATTCCCCGGCGGGACTTTTAGAGCAACCGTGTCTTAAGCAAGCAAGGATTTTGGATTTTGCAGTGTGTAAAGCCTGCAACCCCTCTTCTCCCAAACTACCCTTGTCAAACAGGTTTCCATGCCTGGGGGAGGGGTTCTATGGGGCAGAGTCTTGTGAAAATATGCCCCCCCCCGGGGAGCGGTTTGCGATCTAGAACCGCAGGTTGAAATCCCCATTGAACTTCCATCTTCCCCGGGGGCTATTCCCCCGTTGATGCCCACTATAAGAACTGATATTGAAAGACGGTGCACCCAATAAAGGGATTTGACTGTTACGTTGCAGGACAACATTTATAAATGGGGAGGGGTCCTGGGCCATATTGGTCAGCAGCTGAAAGATATTATAGCTGCCATAGGCTCCTTTCCCCAGGAAGGGGCGATGATGGAAGATCACCCGCCCTCTTTGGAGGTCGGGGATTCTTGTGTGGGGGCTCGTGTTGCTCCCAGGTTATCCAACAGGGTTTTTGGGGCTAGGACTAGCTTTTTGGGTGGGTGGGCACTCAGCAGACACAGATTTATGAAAATAGAAAAATCTGAAATCCAAATGACTGCCCAACCCCTGTGGAATGGAGTAGTCCCGAGCTGGGCCAATAAAACCATGGCAGCTCACAATCTCTCCTTCCTATCTGGTGCCAAGGTGGACCCGATGGAAATCAACAGGATTGTGTTTATAAGGACTCACCTACTGTGAGGAGTTTTAAAGTTATTTTTCAAGAATCAGGGTTGAGTTTCCAGGCTGTTTTGCCTAAGACGCTCCCTGTTGCAGTGGGATATTTCCATAGACAGGGCCTTCCACTATTCCCATTCAGAACCCTCGGAATATGCCTCTTGGGGCCAGGGATATGGACCCCCACGGGGCACCCCAGCTACTAAGCCTGTGGGTGCTGGCGATTCTACCAATCAAAAACTGCCCCAGGAGGCTTCCGAGGTGGTCTCCACGCCCCCCCTGGTAGCCCGTAGTGTAGCCCTGGGAGCTACAGGGAAGGGGTTAGGGGGACCTCTGCCCCGCTGGAGACTGGAGTGATCACCAGTAACACCCCCAAGGAGCAGATCATCAACTCCCCCAAGTCCATCTTTAGCTTTTAGGTTCTTTGGAGCCTGCTTAGATTTGTCTTCCAGGAACCCGGCTGATTTTNACCTGGACACTGGCCTGAAGCGGAGCAGCGGTCTGTTTGATGCATGGACCCATGCTGCTGCTTTGCTTCCAGCTGGCCATTGCCTTGGGCAACACCATAGCATTGTAAATGCTATAGCCCGCAACTCTGTGGTGTGGTGTGGGCATCATGCAGGTGGACAACAGGCTGAGGAACCCACTGGGTACATCTGATCTGGATCCAGTGGGGGTGCACCCCCACAACAGCTCTGGAGTTGGGTAACCCTGCATCCCACAGTCTCAAGGTGAGTGGCTACTTAGGAAATACACATAGCCAGCTTGGTTTAAGACTACATCCCAGCACTTTTCCATATATCAGGCAAAATGAAATAAATACTTCATAACCCACCAGTTTTTAAACCACTAGTTTGATATTGTGAGTTCAGGTTATATATCGATTTCAATTTCTCTCTCCTTATTCTTGAAATTGTTTTTAATTTTAAAAAGTTTGCACAACTTAGGCAAGATCGAGGGAGGAACCACCTTCCACCAGAGAAATGCCTTCCCCACTTCTCTCCCCCATTACGTTTGACTAATTGGAATATTTTTCAGGAACATAATAAAGAGCTACCTTGGACAGCATTTTGTAAAGATTCAAAACAACAATAGCCACAGATTTTAAAAGCTCCTTCCACTTATTTGCTGTGAGGAACCAGATATCTCTTCTAGCTGCTGCTGATGGAAATCAAGGATAAGGAAATGTTAGCAGCCCACATGCAACTCAGTCCACATGATAGCAGCCCACATGCAACTCAGACTGCAGACATTTCCTTTCCCCAAGCTTGTTTGTCTTCTGTGCTGCTTTTAATTTTAATTTAATTTTAAAACTTTAAAATAATAAGCTGTATAGTCAAGAGAAAACTATTATATTCTACTACATTTTTGTACCTTCAGAAAAGACAAATGCTGTCTAAAACAAAAACCCCAAAGCAAATCCATCCTACTACTGTACCCTCAGTCATCAACTCTCAACAGAAGCTATGTCCCTAAAAACAACTACAGTATTTGCTGTAATAATTCTCCCATACTGAATAACAGTGCCTTTATTGAACAAAGATATGGAGACAAAGTAGCTCAGATGGTATCTTTTATTGCACCAATTTCTGAAAGGACGCAAGCATTTGGACCATACAGGGTCCCCCTTCCTCAGGCATGTGAAAAGTCAGAACTATAGATTGAGCAAATGGAGGACATGTATATAAAATTATGTGAAAACAATAAGGTGCTTCAAAGAAGGTTCATAAATTATACAGTGACAGGCTATTCATTTTTATGAATACCATTAGAAGCTGTCATCATTTAAAAAAAANAAGGCTGCTATTTCACTAACTCTTCTTAATGAAGTTATTACTAACAGTAATACTGTCACCCCATAATCAGTCTATTTGTGCCCCCCATATAATCAATTCATGTTGCCTCGGAGGTGCCAATGAAATGGTTATGGGGTGGGGGCAGCATGAATTTATTATATAGGGTGGGGGTGCAAATGAACTGGTTATGGAGTGGGGGCAGCATAAATTTATTATGGTGGCACAACTGAACTAATTATATATAATGTGTGTGTGTATGTATGTCTTGGTGCTGCTGGCAGCAGGTCGGAGTTGAGCTGTTGATATGACGCTGGTGTGGACTGCCTGGGGTCCCGGCGGCGAGGAAATGTGGAGAGAGACCAGACCTGCGATTAGGCTCAGCTGTGAGGCTACTGCAGGGATTTAAACCCAGTATGCCCCATGCCGCGCCGTGCTGCTGGAAGCGGGTCAGAATTGAGCTGTTAATCCGACGCTGGTGTGGACTGCCTGGGGTCCCGGCAGTGAGGAAACGCGGAGAGAGAACTGACCTGCAATTAGGCTCAGCTGTGAGGCTACTGCGGGGGTTTAAACCCAGTGCGCCCCATGCCATGCCATGCTGTTGGAAGCGGGTCGGAGTTGAGCTGTTGATCTGATGCTGGTGTGGACTACCTGGGGTCCTGGCAGCAAGGAAACATGGAGAGAGACCGACCCTGCAATTAGGCTCAGCTGTGAGGCTACTGCGAGGATTTAAACCCAGTGCCCCGCGCTGCGCCGTGCTGCTGGAAGCAGGTCGGAGTTGAGCTGTTGATCCGACGGTGGTGTGGACTGCCTGGGGTCCCGGTGGCGAGGAAACGCGGAAAGAGACCGGACCTGAAATTAGGCTCAGCTGTGAGGCTACTGTGGGGATTTAAACCCAGCGTGCCCTGCCCCGTGCCATCAGCGCGCAGCCTTAGGTGCAGGTCGGGCGAGGGCGGGATCCTGCTGTGAAGGGGGGGGGTCCTCCTGACCTGGTTGTTATCCCCTACTGATTACTGCCCCAGATGGTGGAACACACTAGAATTGAGAAAAAGCGGGGCAGGATTTCCAATTCCCCGGCGGGACTTTTAGAGCAACCGTGTCTTAAGCAAGCAAGGATTTTGGATTTTGCAGTGTGTAAAGCCTGCAACCCCTCTTCTCCCAAACTACCCTTGTCAAACAGGTTTCCATGCCTGGGGGAGGGGTTCTATGGGGCAGAGTCTTGTGAAAATATGCCCCCCCCCGGGGAGCGGTTTGCGATCTAGAACCGCAGGTTGAAATCCCCATTGAACTTCCATCTTCCCCGGGGGCTATTCCCCCGTTGATGCCCACTATAAGAACTGATATTGAAAGACAGTGCACCCAATAAAGGGATTTGACTGTTACGTTGCAGGACAACATTTATAAATGGGGAGGGGTCCTGGGCCATATTGGTCAGCAGCTGAAAGATATTATAGCTGCCATAGGCTCCTTTCCCCAGGAAGGGGCGATGATGGAAGATCACCCGCCCTCTGTGGAGGACGGGGATTCTTGTGTGGGGGCTCGTGTTGCTCCCAGGTTATCCAACAGGGTTTTTGGGGCTAGGACTAGCTTTTTGGGTGGGTGGGCACTCAGCAGACACAGATTTATGAAAATAGAAAAATCTGAAATCCAAATGACTGCCCAACCCCTGTGGAATGGAGTAGTCCCGAGCTGGGCCAATAAAACCATGGCAGCTCACAATCTCTCCTTCCTATCTGGTGCCAAGGTGGACCCGATGGAAATCAACAGGATTGTGTTTATAAGGACTCACCTACTGTGAGGAGTTTTAAAGTTATTTTTCAAGAATCAGGGTTGAGTTTCCAGGCTGTTTTGCCTAAGACGCTCCCTGTTGCAGTGGGATATTTCCATAGACAGGGCCTTCCACTATTCCCATTCAGAACCCTCAGAATATGCCTCTTGGGGCCAGGGATATGGACCCCCACGGGGCACCCCAGCTACTAAGCCTGTGGGTGCTGGCGATTCTACCAATCAAAAACTGCCCCAGGAGGCTTCCGAGGTGGTCTCCACGCCCCCCCTGGTAGCCCGTAGTGTAGCCCTGGGAGCTACAGGGAAGGGGTTAGGGGGACCTCTGCCCCGCTGGAGACTGGAGTGATCACCAGTAACACCCCCAAGGAGCAGATCATCAACTCCCCCAAGTCCATCTTTAGCTTTTAGGTTCTTTGGAGCCTGCTTAGATTTGTCTTCCAGGAACCCGGCTGATTTTAAAATGGAGGAGCTATTTGCTGATTTGTCCCCTTCAGCTCAGAACCTATTTATGGATAGGTTACTAGTTTTACAAGACAGACTTTTGAATAAGGGGCTCACCCCCAGTGCTGAAGGGTCCTGCTATAAGTCTTCCAGTCAAGAACTCCCATCTGAGATGGCGGTGTCCACCATTCTGAATCTGGGAACTTTAGGGAAGGGCCAGGTGGAGGAAAGGAACCAGGTGTGCTTGCTGGGGGATAATGGTGACATTGAGCTCCCTAGGAGAGTGGGGGGGTGCCTTGATAGTTCTATTCTACATCAAGGTTTTAGTGTAAGTCAGTCCCACTTGACAAATACAAACAAAGCTTGAGCAAATATGATACTCAGGTGGGGGGAGGATCTGAGGACGGGGGGGGGGTTGAGGTTTAACTCAGACCTTTTGGGGGCCCACGGGGGTTTGTCCGCTTCCAAGTCTTCTCTCGGAGCAGATCTCTTGACACACACACACCCGTTCCCAGGAGTAGGGGCATTAAGCCAGGAGAATCAATGTACTATTGCCAGTTCTTCTAAGGTCCTGAAATGACAGGGGGACACTCAGGATTGTTACACCATGGGACTTATCCTGAGTTTTCTTTCCTGGAATATAGCAGGCTGGCCCTGGATCCTTAACCATGAGGTTCACCTGTTTTTGAACAAATTTGATATAATTTGCTTGCAGGAAACTTGGTTGAGAATATCTCCCTGCTCTCACTCCCAGATTTTCAGATCTGGCGCACTCCTGCTATTAGCGAGACCAAGTTCGGGTGCGCCTCTGGAGGGTTGTTAACTTTGGTTAAAAAAAACCTGCTGGTCCATGGATAACATCTCAATTCCCCTCCACATACCCTAGCTACCATCTTAACTTTTGATGCAAATTATAAAATCCTGTTGATAAATATATATATCTCTGCTCCCCTTTGTTCCTCACAGCCCTTCTGGCCCTCATTAGAAGAGTATGTGCTGTCTTAGAGGATGATTATCCAGGCCTACCTATTATTTTGGCAGGCGATTTCAATTCCAGGGTTGGCTGTAACCCTGGAAGGCAAGCCAAAATATTAGGGATTGAGGTCACGAATGACTTTTTTTACCCGCCTCAACGATCTATGGACAAGGAGCTAAATGCAAATGGTGTCCAATTCCTTAAATTTCTTTATGCAGGCCGCTGGAAAATTTTGAATGGCAGGAGCGCACCTGATTCTTCTGCACAATTTATGTTTATTCCCAAGACCAGCCAAAGCGTGTTAGATTATTTCTGTATACAAGAGTCATTTTTGGTTAATTGTTCTGGTTTTGATGAATTAGTTAAAGGTTTTAGTGACCACCTGCCCATAAGAATGACCTATGAATTTGCTCTATGTCAAGCTTCAGAGCCAAGCTTCAATCCTGCCTAGGGTCAAACTCTAGTGAGTTGATGCACAAGGTGGCCAAACTGGCCTTTAAGCTCACCCTGCATGGATACAGTTGATAATCAGTTTGCATTCCATCTAAGGTATAATCCTTTCCCATTGCTAAGCTTGGGCCTTTTAGATCTAGGGAGGAACTGAGACCAGGGGGGAGCAGGTTTTTTTTATCTCTCAGGATGCTCTTTTCTGATATCTCCCCAGTATTAAGTTTGTCTGTAGTCCTTGTTTGGACTTATTTTTCATTTTGGTTCTTTAAATATAAGTTTTATCTACAGATTTTGTCTTAACCATGGTTCCTACTCCAGTTGTTTATATCATATGTGTTTGATTTTTCTTTGTATAGTTTATTTTTCTCTGGAGTTTTATTGCATAATCATAGATTTATTTGTTTTAAATTTATTGCAATTACTATTTGGGCACGCAAAATAAACTTTACTACTACTACTACTATATTATGTCTCTTTCCATGGCATAATGTGCTTAATAGGCTGGCTACATTGTGGGTGTCTTGTGAGGTGAGAGCATGTGTGTGTAGTGTGTACGGATGAGTGTGTGTGTGATCAATTTCAATGAATGTGTGAGATGAGAGCATGTGGGTCCTGTGTCTGAATGATTGCTGTCTCTTATACACATCTAGATGTGTATAAGAGACAGGGCGAACGTGGTTTGGAAGTTCGGAGTTTGGACCTAACTTGACCAGTTTGGTTGACTGAACCGAACTTCCGAACTGAACTCGATTTTCGAACTGAACCGAATTTCCGAACTCGGCTCTGTTCGCCCATCCCTAAAAGATAATATTCCATTTAGTTCAATGGGGTTTGAATTTCTGTACTTTGTTCGGCAGTTCGAGCTTCGGACCTAACTTGACCAGTTTGGTTGACTGAACCGAACTTCCGAACTGAACTCGATTTTTGAATCGAACTGAACCAAATTTCCGAACTCGGCTCTGTTCGCCCATCCCTAAAAGATAATATTCCATTTAGTTCAATGGGGTTTGAATTTCTGTACTTTGTTCGGCAGTTCGAGCTTCGGACCTAACTTGACCAGTTTGGTTGACTGAACCGAACTTCCGAACTGAACTCGATTTTTGAACTGAACCAAATTTCTGAACTCGGCTCTGTTCGCCCATCCCTAACACTCACCTCTATCCAAACATCACACCTGCACACAGAATCCTGTGAAAAAATAAGTTTGCTCGATGTGGGGGATATGGGGGGATGGTGAGCGCCTGTGTGCACCTGCAGCGTTCTTGTTTCTGGGGCCAGCTTAACAACACTATTAAGTTTCAAAAGAAGGGCAAATTACCTAGACAAAAAAACCTTCAGTTTAAGATGCTTGTT
Organism: Sphenodon punctatus; assembly: GCA_003113815.1. Classification (NCBI taxonomy): domain Eukaryota; kingdom Metazoa; phylum Chordata; class Lepidosauria; order Sphenodontia; family Sphenodontidae; genus Sphenodon; species Sphenodon punctatus. The sequence continues at coordinate 54,806 of QEPC01007540.1, read as the reverse complement.
AAGGTGGCATTACAAATTATACTCAAACATTAACATGACAGTAAATTGTACGTTAAGGCAACTTTATTAAATATCAGATCAATCTATACATTTTTTTTCTTCATTAATTTTAGAAAAATATGACTTAACCGAAATTAAACTGTATACATTCCTCATCACGTATAAGTATTGTTCAGTCACCATACCACACATATGCAGCTTAATTTCAGTTAAGTCATACTTTTTTTATTAATGAATAAGAAAAGAAAAATGTCTGATATTTAATAAAGTTGCCTTAACATACAATTTACTGTCATGTTAATGTTTGAGTATAGTTTGTAATGCTGCCTTAATAAGCTAGGTAATCCTCCTAGAGCTGGGGGACATCATCCTGCATCCAAACAGGGGATTGAACTAAATGACCCTTGATATTCCTTCCAACTCTAAGATTTTGTGACTTAAAGTCTCCCTCTTGACACTTTGACTTTTAGTGGCATGAATGGACTGAAGTGTAGGTGAGGATCATTCCTATTGTCTTTTGTACAAATATTGGTCCTCTTTTTATAAATCAGGGCATGAGTCAGAGTTTTACCTAAGTAGGAAGTGTGAGATTGGGCTCGCTGAATGTTCTACCTCCATCAAGCATGACTGTCAGCTTTGTCTGAACCTACACACACACTGTTCTTTTTCGTTAAATAATGTTTGAAGACATTACCTTCTGCACTCGAGAATACAGAATCTTGCTGGAGCTGCAGTTATCATTACAAAAATGCTCTTCATGCTAGAGCAAATTGGAAAGCACAATGGAACCGTTGAACCTTTGAGAGCTACTATAGTACAAATATTTAATAACAAACAAAGCAAAAATGATAGGGATGGGCGAATGCTGTTCGGAGTTCGGCCCGAACTCGGTCTGTTCAGACGTCCAAACCGAACGTCCAAACTGAACGTTCGAACTTCCGAACAGTTCAGAAAAGTGGTTGAGTTTGGGGGTGGGAAAAACATGACTTTGGGCGGGAAAAACATGACTGAAAGGGGGAGGCAGCTGAGGAGCAGACTTCCTGGCAGCAGGGGTGGATACCAGGGGTGACTTCAGGGTCAAATTATACCGATTCAAAAAAAAAATCTTCAAATTCGGTATCGTTATCAATAGCGCTATTTCAAGTGTTCGGCCAAGTTCAGCCAAACCAAACTCTGCTGAACCGAACCCAAACTTGGGTTCCGAACCGAATGTCTGAACATCCGAACTGCGTTCTGTTTGCTCATTACTAAAAAAATAATGTGGGTGAAATCCTGAAGTCAGGGAGAGTTTTGCATTGACTTCAGTGGCATCAGGGCTGCGTCTTATACATGACGAATAATACCAGAAGCATAGCTAGGTTGGAAAGGACCCAGGAGAAATAAATGCCCCCCCCACCACATCATCATCGTCTCTCCTGTCCCACTGCTCCTCTCCTTCCTCCCCCCAGCACCTCTCCCTCCCTGTGTTTGCTGGCGCTGAGCCCTGGAGGCTGCATCTGTGCTGCCTGCCTTGTGCTGCCACCGCTGGTGCTTACTCCATCTGATGCAGCCGTCCAGGTGGGCCCCACATGCACTGCACATTGCAGGCACTGCCAGGACCAGACTTGGGGACAGGCAACATAGGCACCTGCCTAGGACCATAGATTTTGTGGGGGGAGGGCTGGCAGATTTTGGAGGTTGGGGGACTTCTTTCTCATTTTGTGCCTGCATGGTCACTGTGCCCCCTCCCCATGCCTCCATGGCAACCACACTGCCTCACCCATGCCATACGCAACCTGGAGGGGGGGAAGCCTTGTTCATCCCCACCTGGAGAAGCCCCGTTCTGCCCATGAGCTCCCCACAAACACACTCTGCGGTAGTGCTGAGCACAGAGGAAGAGACTGCTTCTGTGCTGGGCGCCACCATTGTCTCCCTCCCTCAGACAGCAGTTCACACACACACCAGAGCTCTAGGGGGAAGCAGCCTGAGTTGCGTAGGGGCATTAAACTCTTAAGTCCGGCCCTGGGTGCACTGCTGGGTACTTCCACTCAGCTCAGTCTCCACCTGGCCACACTGCAACAGGACAGTATTTGTCCTCCCCAACCCCATCTTGGGCTGCAGGACAAATGTCCCTGATGTGCTGTCCCTATAACACTATGCTCCTGCATAATACTCAAGAATATAAAATAGGTATGGGTTTCAGCACTACAGCATTACATGGCTGGTAGGGATGTGTGAACAGAATGCAGTTCAGATGTTCAGACGTTTGGTTGTTCAGTTCGAAACCTGAGTTCAGGTTCAGTTGTTCGGTTCAGCAGAGTTAGGGTCAGTCAAACTTGGCTGAACATACAAAAATAGCGCTATCAATACCGATACCGAATTCAAAGATTTTTTTCAGTATCGGTATCATTTGGCCCTGGTGCCAGGAAGTCTGCTCCTCAGCTGCCTCCCCCTTCCAGTCACGTTTTTCCCACCCGAAGTCACAATTTTTTCCATCCTCGAACTCATTCAAACTCACCCGAAAATGACCGAACTGTTCGGCCGTTTTCGAGTTCAGTTTGGATGTTCAGTTCAGATGTCCGAACAGACTGAGTTCGGTTCGAACTCCGAACATCCAAACCGCGTTTGCACATCCCTAATGGTTGGCAATACACAGAGCGGAGACAGTATAGAATGCATAGAAACATTTCACTGCTACAGATTCTCCCTCAGCCTTGGCTAGTTTTTGGACCAAATGCCAAGAATGTGTAGATGTAGGGCCCATAATCGAGACACTTTTATTGTCATTTTACTGGTACACAAACTTCCTCTTGTCAGTACTGACCAGCATGGGCTAATTTGCTGGAGGACGTATTCTAACAGTTCAAATAAATAGCTCAGGGAGTGGGAATAGGGACTTTAAGACAAATAGTAACTACCAAGAATGCACTTTTCCAGAATTAATTGGACATTTTGTGGAAACCTGAAATTTACAGTCAGGTCATGAATGTAATACAACCAAGTACAACATTGTACATACATATGTGGAGAGACAAGGTGAAAGATCCCATTAGAGAGGTAAATCCAAAATGAAAAAAAACAACCAACCACTAATTAAATAAGTATTCTCTTGTCCTCTCTAAGGGTGTTTTCACATGAGAGGGGAGGCCCCCAGAGACCATGGTTGCTACGTGGCCCACCCCTCACAACCGCCACCCATAGGCTATTCATGAGACCACACCAAAGAGGCAGCCATTCCTCCTTGTTGCGCTCCCACCATGCTCCCCTCCTTCTGAACCATGGAGCTCAAGTTGCTCCTCAAGGGCCCTCCATGTGCCATAGGCCACAACTTTATGGTGTTGAATGTATGTGCATGCATCCCAACTGAAGGGAAGCACAGAGCAGCAGCATAGGCACCCTGTGCCCCTTCCAAGCACACGGGAGGTGGCTAGTGCCCCAGATTTACCCCAGAGTTACCACCAGGACATGCTCCACATTTCTGGCGATGACACCAGTTGCTAACACACAAGACATTGCCCCATTTTTGCCCCCATTAGCTCCAGATTCATCTGCTCGTGCATCGTGGGGCCTCTATATGTTCACCCTGGGGCCGCCTCAAGACCCATCCACACAATGTCATTACCAGAAATGTGGAGCACACTGTGTAGCAACTCTGGGCAAACCTGGATCTATGTGCTGCATGGGCAGAACACAACAGGGAGGAATGCCTGCCCATTTAGTGTGATCCTATGTGGAGTCCATGGGTGGCAGCTGTGGTGGGGGGTGGTGAAGCAACCACAGGCTCCGGGGATCTTCCCTCATGTCAAAACACTCATCATGTGGAGGAGTCCTGGGACAGCCCCAGGATGAACATCTGGTGTAGGGATGTGCAAACAGAACCGAGTTCAGAAATTCGGTTCGGTTCGGAAATTGAGTTCGGTTCGAAAGTTTGGTTCGGTCGACCAAACTATTTGAGTTCGATCGAATTCCGAACTTCAGAACCGAGTTCGTGCATTCAAAACTGGGGTTTTTTATCCTTCCATATGGGTTCGGATTCGACTGAACAGTTCGGTTGAATTCGAGTTGGGTTTGAAAGTTCGGTTTGGTTGACCGAGCTATTTGAGTTCGGTCTGAACTCCAGACTTCCGAACCACGTTTGCACATCTCTAATCTGGTGGCCCTACGACACACGCACTGCAGGTAAATATGGGGCAAAAGTGGTGCAATATCTTATATGTTAGCAACCTACGTGAAGGACAATGCTCAGTGTAACTCAATGGGTTTTTCCTACTACAAAAGGGGGCCACATCTTCCCTCCTTGTGCACCTACTGATACAAATTTGGGGGCCCTGCTTACATATCAGCCTCCTGCTAGTCTACCTCATTTGTCTGAAATTGGCCAGTGGAATCAAAAGTTGTTAATCGTGGAATGTAGGATGGCCTGGGTTCCACGGTTGCTACTCCCCTATGGCCCCTCCTTACTGTCCACTCAAGGTCTTCACTCTGTGGTCTTAGCTTAAGTTCTTTATTAGATTTCTGCACAGTCTCACAAGTGTAGGGTCCCTCCAGTCACAATTCATCCCAATACAGGCTTACTGCTGGATCTTGCCACTCATTCAAGTCTTCCATGGGGTTCTGTTCTCCAGGCTCCTGTTAGCCTTCAGCTCTAGCCCATGACAGGTGAGCCCTTTACTGGCTCAAGCCTACTACAAGCAAGCTCTCCAGCAGCTCCCACAGTCCCTCTGCACCACATTCTGCCTTCCAATGGGCCCGAGGCAGGCTCTTTGCCTTGCTCGCTCAGCTTCACTGTAGCTGGCCCTCATAGCTCTCTCAGGGCTCCCTGCCTCCTGTAACCTGCCCTGACACTCCCTCAAGGCTCCCTGCCTCATTTCAGCCTGACCTCACTCTCTCTCACACTTCCTCTCGCTGCTTCTGGGCAAAATCTTCCCTCAGGCTGACCACCCTGAGGGAGGATTGTGAGACCTCCCCCTTTACTAAGCCTGCTTGATGGCAACCATTGCAGGTGCCTGCATTATTATTATTATTATTATTATTATAAACATTTATATAGTGCCAGTCATGTGACCTGGTGCTGAACAGAACATAGAAATAGATGCGGTCCCTGCCTGTGGCTTACAGTCTAAAAGACAAGGAGGCGGAGACAGGGAGAGGGGACAGTGGGAGAGACAGGGGAGAAGACAGACAAACATTCAAGTGGATGCGAAGATTCAGGTGCGTGTGCTTGGCTTGCTTACAATCAGGTTGCGGCCGTCTGCAGAGGAGGGCAGACAGTAGGTATATGGGAATGTCTAGCAGGGATTGGGAAAGACTGCGAGGAAAAGGTGGGTCTAGAGGAGGGATTTGAAGGAGCAGAGGGAGGGGGCAGGCAGGGAATTCTAGGCATGGGGGGCAGCGAGGGAGAAGGGTCGAAGGCGATTAGGTGAGCAGGAGAAACGGGGGAGAGTGAGGGAGGGGACAGAGGAAGAGCGGAGAGTGCGTGCAGGAGTGCGTAGGGAGATTAGGTCTGAAAGGTAAGGGGGAGCTTGGTCATGCAGTGTTTTGAACGTGAATACCAGGAGTATAAACAGGATACGTTCAGGAACGGGGAGCCAGTGAAGAGAGAAGAGGAGAGGCTGCACATGGTCAAAGCGATGGGCAGAGACCTTGGCAGCGGAGTCTCCACCAGATTTTAATGCTAGGATATGGTTACCCAGGGTAAGTCCTTGCAGGATTAGGCTGCACAAGTCTCTTCTTTCAGTGTCTCTTTGGGGAATCAACTGTGTGTTCTTTATTTACAACAAAGAAATGTCCCTTAATACAATCCCAATACTTAATAGGTCTCATGTTTCACAGTGTCAGTAGGTCAGGATTGTAGCCCACAAACCCTTTTATTCTGGCTGAGCTATAGTTATATGGAGTCAGAGCCTAACTCCCAGATCCTCAGTAGTCTCCAGCAATTCCCCAGCTGGTCTCAATTCCCTTGCTGTCTGAACAGAGCTCTCCCCAAGCTCCTGCCTCTAGTATATCCCCTGCTTTCTCTGCTGCTCTGAAGCAACTCCTTGTCTGAGGGAAAACTCAAGATCCAGACAGCTCCTGTCTTTCTCACAGTTTTCTCAGCACTGAGCCTTGCTCAGGCTTTTCAGTATGAGTTGGCTCAGCCACACCCAAACACCTGGCCCTTCTATAAGCACCTTCTTAAATGGGTCATCACTGACAGGGACTCTGCCATGTTAGAAGGAAACACACAAACAGTGATTAGATTAGATTAGATTAGATTAGATTAGCCTTCTTTCCTTAGAAACCTGTCTGAAAACAAATTGCCACACAAAATGGTGGCTTCTCCATTGCTTGCAGCCTTCAAATCAAGATGAGGCACTTTTCTAAAAGCCAAATGCAACTGAATATGCTTGCTATAGTCATGGGAGGAAATTTGATCAGTTTGTATTGCATTGGAGGTTAAAACAGTAGAATTTAATAGTCCCTTCTGATCTAACTCCATACAGATCAGTTCATCCGCTTTCTTGCTAAATCCTACCTGGACCTGTTGAGATAGTTTTACACCAGCTGAAGTAAGATAGGTAAGGAAGTATACAGATCCTTTTGATTCTCAGTATTGGAAAAAGTTATTGTTGTCACCTGAAGTGGTTTTTTACCTGCCTCACTAACCTGTTGGAATATTTTGAGGGTGTAAATAAGCATGTGGAAAAGGAAGACCCAGTAGATATAGTGTACCTGGGATTTCCTCAAAGCATTTGATAAGGTCCCACATAAAAGATTCTTGAGGAAGTTAAGACATCATGGGGTAGGAGGTAGTGTCTTACTGTGAATCAGTAACTGGTTAAAGCAAAGAGTAGGACTGAATGGTCAGTTTTCACAATGGAAAGATGTAAAAAGTGGTGTGCCCCAGGGATCTGTATTGGGACCAGTGCTGTTTAATGTATTCATTAATGATCTGGAAAAGGGTGTTAAGAGTGAGGTGATCAAATTTGCAGGTGACACCAAGTTATTCAAGGTAGTTAAAACACGAGCAGACTGTGAGGAACTGCAACAGGATCTTACGACACTGGGTGCCTGGGCATCTAAATGGCAAATGAGATTTAATGTGGACAAGTGCAAAGTGATGCAC
>QEPC01007540.1:0-16129 GCA_003113815.1 Sphenodon punctatus | reverse complement strand
GCGCATGTCTGTCCCCGGAGAGGTGTGGAACCAGTTGGGTTGGCTCACCCCCAGAGACTAATGGAAACAGAGAGGTTCCAGAATGCTCTTGGGGAGGTTCCAGAATGCTCTGATCTTGATTATTGTTTGCTTGATGACCTCGTGGCACTTTGGAACACCTTGCTAACGGAGGCCATTGACTAAATGGCACCAAGGAGTCCGCTCCCTTGGCATCAGTACTGCAGGGCTCCTTGGTGTAAGATCTGCGGAGACTGAAGCAGGAAGGGCAGCAGCTGGAGTGATGGTGGCACCATTCGCATGCTGAAGCCGACGGATTGCAGCATAAAGCTAGTTTAAAAGCCTATGCTGTGGCTGTGCAAGCAGCAAAGGAGTTCTTTGCTGCCCTCATAGCATCTGAAAAGTCTCATCCAGCAGAGTTTTTCCGGGTGGTGAGGGGGCTGGTCAGTCCAGCCTCCCTCCACTTAGAACTGGGACCCTCCAGTGTTCACTGTGACATGCTTGTTGATTACTTTGTGGATAAAGTTGCTTGGATTCACCATGACTTCAATGCTACAATTAATTCAATAGGTTATTCAACGAGAGGTTATGTAAGTCCTGCCTTGCCCGGTTTTATGGGATCAGTTTCAGTGGGTATCGCCCACTGATGCAGGGGATCTTCTTGGGGCTGTCAGAGCCACCTTTTGTGAATTGGACCCATGCCCATCCTGGCTAGTCAAGACCAGCTGGAAGATGCTGGGGCCGCTGCTGGCGGTAGCAGTCAATGCCTCCCTTCAGGAGAGCAGAGTGCCAACCTGTCTCAAAGAGATGGTGGTGCGACCTCTGCTCAAGAAACCATCACTTGACATTGACTCCCTCACCAGTTACTGGCCAGTCTCTAACCTGCCCTTTTTAGAGAACGTTATTGAGAGGGTAGTGGTTCAGCAACTGCAGGAGCATCTGGACATCATCAGTTTTCTAGATCCTTCACAGTCCAGCTTTCAATCATGTTATAGCACTGAAACCATGTTTGTGGCCCTGGTCAATGACCTCTGCCACAAAATGGATCGGGGTTGATCGACCCTGTTCATTTTGTTAGATCTTTTAGCTGCGTGTGATACTGTTGAACATGAGATGTTGGTGATTCACCTGCGGGACCAAGTCTGGGTAGGCAGGACTATTCTTGAATGGTTCCATTCTTTCCTGAATGGAAGAACTCAGCGGGTGGTGCTGGGGGATTGTTTTTTGTTCCCCTGTGACCTCTTGTGTGGAGTCCTGCAGGGTTCTATTCTGTCCCATCTCCTGTTCAATGTGTATGTGCAGCCATTGGGCGAGGTCGTGAGAAGTCTCTGTGCTTACCCAGTGTCTGGTGGCTGTGGGGGAATGGTTGTGGATGTGTTGTCCGAAGCGGAATCCTGACAAGATGCTGGTGGGTACAGCAGTTAGGGATGGGCAAATGCGGTTCAGAAGTTCAGAGTTTGGATCGAACTCGACCAGTTCGGTTGACCAAACCGAACTTCCGAACCGAACTCGATTTTCAAACTGAACTGAACTGAACTGAATTTCCGAACTCGGTTCTGTTCACCCATCCCTATAAGATAATATTCCATTTAGTTCAATGGGGTTTATTTCCAAACTCTGTTCGGAAGTTTGGAGTTTGGACCGAACTCGAATAGTTCGGTCGACTGAACCAAACTTCCAAACCGAACTCAATCTTTGAACCGAACTGAACCAAATTTCTGAACTCGGTTCTGTTCGCCCATCCCAAACAGCAGTAGTCGATTTGGCATCCCCCATCATTCATGGGGTGTGTCCTCCACTGTTTCCTCAGGTCCCTAGTCTGGGGGTGCTTCTCAGCTCTGCCTAGATGCTCAGGTGGGGGCTGTAGCGAGGAGTACATTTCATCAAATACATCTGATATGGTGGCTTCAGCCATATATCTCAGACTCCAACCTGGCCACCTTCATCCATGCTTTCATCACCTCAAGTCTGGATTGTTGTAACACGCTGTACGTGGGGCTCCCATGGTGACGGTCCGGAGGCTGCGGCTGGTGCAGAATGCAGCGGCCTGCTTCGTTATGGGGATGGGTCGCTGTGAGCACATTACACTTGTACTTTGTTCTCTGAACTGACTGCCCATAGTCTTCTGGGCCCGATTCAAAGTGTTGGTGCTTTCCTATAAAGCCCTAAACTATTTGGGCCCTACCTGTTTGTGGAGTCACCTCACTCCCCAGACTCTGGATCAGCCCTTACAATCTGCCAGGGGCATCTTTCTCGAACTCCCCCAGGTGCTTGCATGGGGAAACTATGGGTAATTTCAGACGTTACGATACTACGGTCAACCACAGCGAACTCCCTGTGGTGGCCATGGTACCATAACGTCTGTAGCAAACCTCCAGTGGGAAACACATTGACCATGGTTCTGGACCTCCGGTAACCCAGAGGTCCAGAACCATGGTTAGTTGGACCACAGTCCGGAATCGGCGGAAAGTAACATCTGTTACCTCTGCCGATTCTGGACCATGGCCCAGATCCCAATCAGGATCGGGCGCAGCGGCTGGATTGGCCGCTGTGCCCGCCCATCTTCTGGAGGGCGGGTGGCCAGGGGAGCAAGGTGGGGGGCTGGGCTGTGTGGCCGCATGTTGCACCACACAGCCCCTCCCAGATTCCCTGTAGGAATCAGCTGGCATGTCGAAAGGATGGCTGGACTAATTCCTCACCAGGATCCGAAATGGATCCCGGTGCATGGTTGGAACTTGATGATTGCACGCCTGAAATTACCCTATGGAGAGAGCGTTCTCGGTGGCAACACCAAGGCTGTAGAACTCCCTTCCGGTGAAGGTCCATGTGGTCCCGGACCGCTCCTCCTTCTGACGTTTTTGTAAGACCTGGCTGTTCTGCTAGGCTTTCAACAAGGGAGATGGGTTGGGTGAGGGTTAGGGAGGAGGGTTTTGCTCTTCTTGTTTTATTTTGTGGCACCTCATTATGTGTTTTATATTGGGGTTTTTAAAAAAAAATATTGTATTTTATATTGTTTTTTATGGTTACGTTAGCTGCTCCAAACTGCTATTAGCAGGATGGGGTGGGATAAACATGTAATTAAATAAATAAATATGTGGTGTATACAATGCAGAATGGGAGGGCAAGGGAAAGTCCAACCCTGCAGACACTCACCACCTGAATCTCGAGCCCTATTATAATAATCAGTAGAGTCAGGAGACAAGACCTTTGTTCCTCTGGGACGAGGTCCTTGGATTTAGGAAGTCTCCCCAGCTTTGGGCGGCTGTTTTTCAGTTGATCATGTTTATTTGGCAGACTAGAGAATCCAGTTCTCTGATCTTACAAATTGCCCAGTGAGTTCATAGAAAGCCTTTCACATTTGCAAAAACCTCTTCACATAAGAAAAACTTGATCCAACTTCATCAAAATGTTGCCTTGACCTTTTTATTTTTTCCCCCCAGGACTAATTTTCTTTATGAGATCAATATGTTTTGCTTAGTTTAATTGCAGGCTCCAGTGCTTGTGTTGGAGGAGTTGTAAAATTATACAAAACCATTAGATCACCAAGTTGAGAACTTCTCATAGAGATGGGTAAAAATAATTTAAAAGAAACATTTCTTTTATGACCCAAAGGTCTTAAAAATGAGTTGAAAAGTTCCTTTCAAGTATTTTCATTAAAGTTTTTCAGAAATTTTCTCCCACTATTTTTCAAGACTCTCCCATTATTTTTTTCATGAATTCCCCCTACTGTGAACTTTTCCTTATTTTTATTATTTTTAAACCTTTTCACCCACTCAGTTTTGAGAAAAGATTTTCATAAAATGTAGACAATTTGTTTTGTAGGTCTAGTGTTCAAAGGGAAAAGTATAATAAAAATGTTAGTATTATCACTATTTATTATTCATGTAGTACCAGCAATGTGCTTGGCACTGAACATTCATTATTAGAAACAGGTCTCTACCCTGAGGCATTTACAGTTTAGGAGGGACAAGAGAGAGGAGACAACAAGGAGGGAAGCATAGGGAAAAACAGTGGGTGCCTTTAGACATAATGGAAAGAGGTGGCTGGATGTGTGTTGATACCATCGTATAGCCACGCATGCTTTTTTGTAGTACTTAGACACAACAGCTGCCTCCCCTTGTCCAGGAGCTAATCGGGGTCCTGCCTTTCCCTTGCTCTGGAAGCGCTCCTTACAGAAGCACTCCTCTGGGATTATGGGAGTTGTAGTCCATGCAGGAGAGCGGTCTGCCCCAAATCCTCTGATCTGTGCTGCAGCAGTAGGGATGGGTGAACGCAGTTCAGAAGTTCGGAATTCGAACCGAATTCAACCAGTTCGGTTGACCGAACCAAACTTCCAAACCGAACTCAATTTTCGAACCGAACCAAACCAAATTTCTGAACTCAGCTCTGTTCGCCTAAAAGATAATATTCCATTTAGTTCAATGGGGTTTGAATTTCCGAACTTTGTTTGGAAGTTCGGAGTTCAGACTGAACTCAAATTGTTCAGTCGACCGAATTGAACTTCCGAACCAAACTGAATTTCCGAACCGAACCGAATTTCCGAACTCGGTTCTGTTCGCCCATCCCTACTAAGCAGCTCATTCTTCACTGTTCAGTGTTCACCCAACCAAGTGCTTCAGAAGAGCACAAAGACAGTGTGCTGTAAAAGGAACCAGATGTCAGTGTGCAGCAAGGAACCAGCTGTTTGGCAGCAGTGTTGAGTGGAGGATACAGGGCAGACAGGGAGGAATCGGGACATACAGACTGGAAATGGCTTTGAATACACCACCNTACATGAATATATATAATCTCAGCAAGCACCGATGTATTTTTGAAACTGTTTTATTAAACCTAAAGTGCCAGGTACATTGGTGTTTGGTGTCTATGTGATCTTTACCACATATTTCACTTCTTAGAATGGTTCAATATTATTTGTAGGAAGTAAGTAAAGGTTAGCATAAAAATATATAAAATTGTATTAGAAGTTAATTCAAGATGCCAGAGTGCCAGATAAAGCTATCAGGCCTAATACGTCATCGATAAAAAACAATAAAGAACAATGGGCAAATTGAAATAGCCTGCACAAGACATGAAGGGGGAAAGTATGGCACTGAACATGTTTCAGTGAGAAGTTAATGGGACTGAGAACAAAGAAAGAGCCCAAATACTTAAAGGGTACTTGAGCAACATCTGGAGTCATTCTACAGCTTGTTTTTGCCAGCATGTGAAGAACATCAGACAGCCTGCCATGGGCGAGAAGGTCTTTGCTGCTTTGCTTGACCAACTGTCCAAGAATCATGAACTCAGAACTTATGATGATTTGGTTAAGGATTTAAGCACCAACCATGCTACATCCTCCAGCCAGGTCTTCTCTTTCCTCTGCTTAAGGCACTAGGATGATGCCATTAATTAAGCTATTCTCATTTAACTGAAAGAGTTGCCTGGAGTAGTGCTGAATCAAATAGCAGGTTCTGTATTTGAGCATATAATTAATATTTTCAGAGAGGGCAGGGGCTGGGGGGAGGGGATCTCTCTCGACATCCAGGTGGAGCAGCCATGGGGGGAGGGGAGTCCATGGTGCAGGCTGGCCAGGAAGAGGGCTGTGGCCATCAATGTCGTGATGGTGCGGAGCATTTATAGTCCCTTGGGGAGACATGTTCAATCTGCAAGACAGGGCAGATACTTGGTGCCTTTTCCCCTTGCTGTCCCCCAGGCAAGAGGTGAGGTGATTTTTGATCATAGACCCCCTGGCCTGAAGCTGATGCTGTTGAACGTGAGGTTGGTCATAAATAAAGCAATAACCATCCAGAAATTAAACCTGCACCAAACAGTCGACTTCATGTGTATTATGGAGACCTGGCTGGACACTGAATCAGGGCCTATTTTGACTGATCTTGTTCCAGTTGGGTACTCTGTACAGCATCAACCATGGCCAGAGGGATGGGGGGGAGGGGGCAGTGTAGCCATTTTTTCCCGGGATCCCTGGTCTGTTAGGAGGTTTCCAGTGCAGTCTATGTTGAGTATGGAGGGTATCCATCTTGTGTTTGATTTGGTGGGGAACAGATTAGGGGTACTGCTAGTATACCATGCACCTACCTGTACGGCAGCATTGCTGCATTCTCTGGCAGAGCTGGTGTTTGAGGTGGTACTGTGGTACCCAAAGTTATTAGTCTTGGGGGACTTAAAATTTCATGCTGATGCCAGTCTTGGGGAGACAAAGCATGAGTTCATGGCCACCATGGCAACCATGGGCCTTTCTGAAATGGTCATCGGCCCGACACATGATGGGGGGCATACCCTGGACCTTTTTCTGCACCGGCCTTGAGGCGGGGGTAGGGCTGAAGTAGCAACTCCTTTTTCCATGCCGATATTTCATTCCACCATTTCAGAATTGCCTTCAACTTACCACAGTTTTTCTGTTGGCATTACACTAATTCCATGCCCTTTGATTTGCATCATGTGAATGATCGGAATGTGTTGGAAATAATCTCAGAAAGTGTCAGAAGAAACATTGTTCCACTACTATTGCACCATTACTGCATGTCAGAAAGTGCTGTTGGAAACTGTGGAAGATCACAGACAAAAGTAGCACAATGAATGTCTCTATCATACCATGTTGCTCACTGCGGAAGAGCTCTTTCTGTCAGAAACAGCTACCATGGCGGATCTCTGTTTCAGCCCTATGAGGGGAATCTGTTAGTGGGGGAGGTGTCAGCAGTGCCCTTGTTATGGACGGATTACCTTCTACAGACCAGTCTCCCAGCGCATGTCTGTCCCCGGAGAGGTGTGGAACCAGTTGGGTTGGCTCACCCCCAGAGACTAATGGAAACAGAGAGGTTCCAGAATGCTCTTGGGGAGGTTCCAGAATGCTCTGATCTTGATTATTGTTTGCTTGATGACCTCGTGGCACTTTGGAACACCTTGCTAACGGAGGCCATTGACTAAATGGCACCAAGGAGTCCGCTCCCTTGGCATCAGTACTGCAGGGCTCCTTGGTGTAAGATCTGCGGAGACTGAAGCAGGAAGGGCAGCAGCTGGAGTGATGGTGGCACCATTCGCATGCTGAAGCCGACGGATTGCAGCATAAAGCTAGTTTAAAAGCCTATGCTGTGGCTGTGCAAGCAGCAAAGGAGTTCTTTGCTGCCCTCATAGCATCTGAAAAGTCTCATCCAGCAGAGTTTTTCCGGGTGGTGAGGGGGCTGGTCAGTCCAGCCTCCCTCCACTTAGAACTGGGACCCTCCAGTGTTCACTGTGACATGCTTGTTGATTACTTTGTGGATAAAGTTGCTTGGATTCACCATGACTTCAATGCTACAATTAATTCAATAGGTTATTCAACGAGAGGTTATGTAAGTCCTGCCTTGCCCGGTTTTATGGGATCAGTTTCAGTGGGTATCGCCCACTGATGCAGGGGATCTTCTTGGGGCTGTCAGAGCCACCTTTTGTGAATTGGACCCATGCCCATCCTGGCTAGTCAAGACCAGCTGGAAGATGCTGGGGCCGCTGCTGGCGGTAGCAGTCAATGCCTCCCTTCAGGAGAGCAGAGTGCCAACCTGTCTCAAAGAGATGGTGGTGCGACCTCTGCTCAAGAAACCATCACTTGACATTGACTCCCTCACCAGTTACTGGCCAGTCTCTAACCTGCCCTTTTTAGAGAACGTTATTGAGAGGGTAGTGGTTCAGCAACTGCAGGAGCATCTGGACATCATCAGTTTTCTAGATCCTTCACAGTCCAGCTTTCAATCATGTTATAGCACTGAAACCATGTTTGTGGCCCTGGTCAATGACCTCTGCCACAAAATGGATCGGGGTTGATCGACCCTGTTCATTTTGTTAGATCTTTTAGCTGCGTGTGATACTGTTGAACATGAGATGTTGGTGATTCACCTGCGGGACCAAGTCTGGGTAGGCAGGACTATTCTTGAATGGTTCCATTCTTTCCTGAATGGAAGAACTCAGCGGGTGGTGCTGGGGGATTGTTTTTTGTTCCCCTGTGACCTCTTGTGTGGAGTCCTGCAGGGTTCTATTCTGTCCCATCTCCTGTTCAATGTGTATGTGCAGCCATTGGGCGAGGTCGTGAGAAGGTTTGGTGTCATCAATATACTGATGATACCCAACACTCTCTCTCTTTTTCATCAGAACCAGATCTGGCAGTCTCAGTGCTTACCCAGTGTCTGGTGGCTGTGGGGGAATGGTTGTGGATGTGTTGTCCGAAGCGGAATCCTGACAAGATGCTGGTGGGTACAGCAGTTAGGGATGGGCAAATGCGGTTCAGAAGTTCAGAGTTTGGATCGAACTCGACCAGTTCGGTTGACCAAACCGAACTTCCGAACCGAACTCGATTTTCAAACTGAACTGAACTGAACTGAATTTCCGAACTCGGTTCTGTTCACCCATCCCTATAAGATAATATTCCATTTAGTTCAATGGGGTTTATTTCCAAACTCTGTTCGGAAGTTTGGAGTTTGGACCGAACTCGAATAGTTCGGTCGACTGAACCAAACTTCCAAACCGAACTCAATCTTTGAACCGAACTGAACCAAATTTCTGAACTCGGTTCTGTTCGCCCATCCCAAACAGCAGTAGTCGATTTGGCATCCCCCATCATTCATGGGGTGTGTCCTCCACTGTTTCCTCAGGTCCCTAGTCTGGGGGTGCTTCTCAGCTCTGCCTAGATGCTCAGGTGGGGGCTGTAGCGAGGAGTACATTTCATCAAATACATCTGATATGGTGGCTTCAGCCATATATCTCAGACTCCAACCTGGCCACCTTCATCCATGCTTTCATCACCTCAAGTCTGGATTGTTGTAACACGCTGTACGTGGGGCTCCCATGGTGACGGTCCGGAGGCTGCGGCTGGTGCAGAATGCAGCGGCCTGCTTCGTTATGGGGATGGGTCGCTGTGAGCACATTACACTTGTACTTTGTTCTCTGAACTGACTGCCCATAGTCTTCTGGGCCCGATTCAAAGTGTTGGTGCTTTCCTATAAAGCCCTAAACTATTTGGGCCCTACCTGTTTGTGGAGTCACCTCACTCCCCAGACTCTGGATCAGCCCTTACAATCTGCCAGGGGCATCTTTCTCGAACTCCCCCAGGTGCTTGCATGGGGAAACTATGGGTAATTTCAGACGTTACGATACTACGGTCAACCACAGCGAACTCCCTGTGGTGGCCATGGTACCATAACGTCTGTAGCAAACCTCCAGTGGGAAACACATTGACCATGGTTCTGGACCTCCGGTAACCCAGAGGTCCAGAACCATGGTTAGTTGGACCACAGTCCGGAATCGGCGGAAAGTAACATCTGTTACCTCTGCCGATTCTGGACCATGGCCCAGATCCCAATCAGGATCGGGCGCAGCGGCTGGATTGGCCGCTGTGCCCGCCCATCTTCTGGAGGGCGGGTGGCCAGGGGAGCAAGGTGGGGGGCTGGGCTGTGTGGCCGCATGTTGCACCACACAGCCCCTCCCAGATTCCCTGTAGGAATCAGCTGGCATGTCGAAAGGATGGCTGGACTAATTCCTCACCAGGATCCGAAATGGATCCCGGTGCATGGTTGGAACTTGATGATTGCACGCCTGAAATTACCCTATGGAGAGAGCGTTCTCGGTGGCAACACCAAGGCTGTAGAACTCCCTTCCGGTGAAGGTCCATGTGGTCCCGGACCGCTCCTCCTTCTGACGTTTTTGTAAGACCTGGCTGTTCTGCTAGGCTTTCAACAAGGGAGATGGGTTGGGTGAGGGTTAGGGAGGAGGGTTTTGCTCTTCTTGTTTTATTTTGTGGCACCTCATTATGTGTTTTATATTGGGGTTTTTAAAAAAAAATATTGTATTTTATATTGTTTTTTATGGTTACGTTAGCTGCTCCAAACTGCTATTAGCAGGATGGGGTGGGATAAACATGTAATTAAATAAATAAATATGTGGTGTATACAATGCAGAATGGGAGGGCAAGGGAAAGTCCAACCCTGCAGACACTCACCACCTGAATCTCGAGCCCTATTATAATAATCAGTAGAGTCAGGAGACAAGACCTTTGTTCCTCTGGGACGAGGTCCTTGGATTTAGGAAGTCTCCCCAGCTTTGGGCGGCTGTTTTTCAGTTGATCATGTTTATTTGGCAGACTAGAGAATCCAGTTCTCTGATCTTACAAATTGCCCAGTGAGTTCATAGAAAGCCTTTCACATTTGCAAAAACCTCTTCACATAAGAAAAACTTGATCCAACTTCATCAAAATGTTGCCTTGACCTTTTTATTTTTTCCCCCCAGGACTAATTTTCTTTATGAGATCAATATGTTTTGCTTAGTTTAATTGCAGGCTCCAGTGCTTGTGTTGGAGGAGTTGTAAAATTATACAAAACCATTAGATCACCAAGTTGAGAACTTCTCATAGAGATGGGTAAAAATAATTTAAAAGAAACATTTCTTTTATGACCCAAAGGTCTTAAAAATGAGTTGAAAAGTTCCTTTCAAGTATTTTCATTAAAGTTTTTCAGAAATTTTCTCCCACTATTTTTCAAGACTCTCCCATTATTTTTTTCATGAATTCCCCCTACTGTGAACTTTTCCTTATTTTTATTATTTTTAAACCTTTTCACCCACTCAGTTTTGAGAAAAGATTTTCATAAAATGTAGACAATTTGTTTTGTAGGTCTAGTGTTCAAAGGGAAAAGTATAATAAAAATGTTAGTATTATCACTATTTATTATTCATGTAGTACCAGCAATGTGCTTGGCACTGAACATTCATTATTAGAAACAGGTCTCTACCCTGAGGCATTTACAGTTTAGGAGGGACAAGAGAGAGGAGACAACAAGGAGGGAAGCATAGGGAAAAACAGTGGGTGCCTTTAGACATAATGGAAAGAGGTGGCTGGATGTGTGTTGATACCATCGTATAGCCACGCATGCTTTTTTGTAGTACTTAGACACAACAGCTGCCTCCCCTTGTCCAGGAGCTAATCGGGGTCCTGCCTTTCCCTTGCTCTGGAAGCGCTCCTTACAGAAGCACTCCTCTGGGATTATGGGAGTTGTAGTCCATGCAGGAGAGCGGTCTGCCCCAAATCCTCTGATCTGTGCTGCAGCAGTAGGGATGGGTGAACGCAGTTCAGAAGTTCGGAATTCGAACCGAATTCAACCAGTTCGGTTGACCGAACCAAACTTCCAAACCGAACTCAATTTTCGAACCGAACCAAACCAAATTTCTGAACTCAGCTCTGTTCGCCTAAAAGATAATATTCCATTTAGTTCAATGGGGTTTGAATTTCCGAACTTTGTTTGGAAGTTCGGAGTTCAGACTGAACTCAAATTGTTCAGTCGACCGAATTGAACTTCCGAACCAAACTGAATTTCCGAACCGAACCGAATTTCCGAACTCGGTTCTGTTCGCCCATCCCTACTAAGCAGCTCATTCTTCACTGTTCAGTGTTCACCCAACCAAGTGCTTCAGAAGAGCACAAAGACAGTGTGCTGTAAAAGGAACCAGATGTCAGTGTGCAGCAAGGAACCAGCTGTTTGGCAGCAGTGTTGAGTGGAGGATACAGGGCAGACAGGGAGGAATCGGGACATACAGACTGGAAATGGCTTTGAATACACCACCTGAAGTTTTTAGACACAACGTTAGCCACGTGGAGAGGGAAAACACTCAACTGCTGCACCCGAGACATCTGTTCAACTAACGAGGAGTTAATAGGAGGCAAAGCAGCAGACCACTGGCCAAAATTCTGATGGTGCTTAGACACAGCACACAATCACGTGACAAACATCTTAAGCATTCAGTCCCCATTGCATCTAAAGACACCCAGGGTGAAAACAGACATGACGCTAACTCCACGTTAACACCCTTTTAACATTTCTTATGCATGTTGCAGGGCTGTATTGATGCCCTATGCACCCTCAGTGTTGCAGTCATGAAGTTAAGAGGATGCAGGTGTACATACTTAATTTAGTTACAAGGAAAGGAGTGGGATCCTGAAGGAAACGATTATATAGGGAAAAGCATAAATGTAATATGAAACGAAAATCTTCATCTTGACCGTTGCCTTATTCATGAGCTGGGGAGGGGAAAGGGAGAAGGATCAATGGCACAAGAACACACACACACACACACACGCACACACCACATTACACTGACTGGCTATACAGGCCCTGATATCAACAGTCCCATTTTACAGATGAGGAACTGGTTGAGAGAAAGCAACTTCTCTTGTGATACCAGGGTGGGATTCCTTGCACTATGTTCATCACACTATATAGCAGTTCACGCTGCCCCCACTCATAATGAGAAATGAAAATATGGGTCTGAATTCGGAATTTTTCCACCAAAAAAATTAGTGAGCTCTAACCTCTTCTTCAGAGTTTCTTTGAACACCAGAACTTGACCCAGATTCATCTTGTACATAGATGAAATCCCACTGAAACATTTTGCAAACAGCAGTGGAATAAAGCAAGTGGTCCTCTAGTAGATCAATATTTTTCTGTTCCCCGACAGAAGTGAAACAAGATAGTGTGATGATGTCCTTGGCAGTGAACTGGTAAGTATTTTCCTGGGCAAACTGCATACCAAGTTGCATACCTGTCTGTGGCAAAATCAATACTGTCTTGTGATTACAGAGCAGTAGTTAGTTAATACTTTAGGAATGTATTTCCAATTGTTGTGGACTAATCATCTGAGGAAAATGAAACAGCAGTTAATTAACTCCTAGGTAGGAGAAGCCACATAAAACAGCTTAACCCATAGACTGCCCTGGTTTTTATTTGTCTCTGGATAAGCCATATTTTGTATGAACGTGACCTTTTTCAGAAAAGATGGAACACTATTTGTATATTTGTGACCCATGTGTTACACACAGTGAAATATATTAGTAAATAAGTGGACCCTTTGGACAGGCACCTAAAAATTAATATATCCCAAATCAACAGTAGAAAGAAAGAAAGAAAGAAAGAAAGAAAGAAAGAAAGCTAATGCTCTGCCTGGTAGAAAATGAGCAAACAAAAGGATTTTAAATATTCTGAAATTCCCTGTACTTGCTTATATATTTTATGTTTCCCCCCCACCCCATAACTGATTACATTCTTTTCCTTGAGTCAAAGTTTCCAGATACTTTCCTTTGGGTACATCTCTTTCTTTAGGCATTTAGTGATTAAAATGATCCAGACAAGTATAGGCATGTGAAAAATGGCCTACCAAATGGAGCAGTAAATAAGCGCCAAATCTCCCGGCAGGGAATCTTACAACGCATGCACGTGGGTGCTTGATTGAAATCAGAATCAGCTGCACCATGTGGCTTCTTTTCTTCTGATTGTCAGGGCTGGATGTTTACATGGTGACACTTGATCCTGACTTGACTAGCTAGTTAAGACTAGCTAGTCAAGTCAGGACCAAGTGTCACCATGTAAACATTTTTGTGAGCACATTTAACTGAAAAATTACTCATGAAAAACAAGTTACTATGGAAGAGATTGTGATATCCTTATTCATGTTGGAAAGGACCTTTTTTCCACAAGTGGAATCACTGACTTCTGTGGAACTATTGGTGAACTAATGCTGATATCCTCCATGTGCCTAGATAATGCAGATACTAACATGTAGCAGGACTCCCATTCACTTCAACAGAACTCACAACCATGCTGGAACAATCTGCTCAAATGATTGCACCTGAAGATCCTACTCAATTATCATAAGGTCATCACAATCTGGTCTATACTTTTGGTTTGTGTAAGGTCATTGACATATCCAAGAAAAAAGCTTCATAGGTCAATGGAAATGATAATTTGGTTGGCAGCATGCCGCAATGGTCTTTGCTATCGCTTCTGGGAGGGACAAGGAGCTGGCTTGCACCATCACATATGTGACAACTGGAAGGCAGACCTCTGTGATGCCTTATGATGCTGGGACATAAATGCTCTCTACACCACATGTTGGTGACTGGTTGGCTATTGTAACATAAGTGTCAGAGTTGTTGTTGGCAGGGGAAGAGTGTCCCCTCTACTACGGGGCAAGGTTAAGAGCTGCAGGTGTTCAGTCTTTGTGAATTAGCCTATGCCAGGTTTATTATGTATTCCAACCCACTGTGGTAACTTGGCCTAAGTTAATTGTTTTCCTTACTGCACTGCACTATTTAATATTTGTGTGAGGAGCAATAAAATGGTGGCCTTTCTAACCACAATTTTGTCTCCAGGTCTCCCTTCTGCTGTTACCCAGCAAAGGGAAAAATTTGCTGTTCGCAATGAATAGTTCCATTGACTCAATTTTTCAACTTCTCTGTCAGACACTACCACTTGCATGACTGCCATTCCTCCTAATCATCTTCTTGGCAGTCAGGAGATAAAAAAGGCAAAACAGAAGAAACTTCTAGTATGCAAAAGGGGGGTGGATTGTCCAGTTACTCTATTAACACAATTACCCAAATAAAATCTTCAAACTAGTATAACTCAAAGCCTATAACATATCAGATCAAACAGGCAAGTCTGCCAAAAGACCAGATGCTCTGGCTGGAAAACAAATATCATTTGTATTGCTTGCCAATATTTTCTTGTTTGCTTTCCAAAGCTGCAAAATATTTTGTTTCTGTTAGAAACAATACTACTTTAAAGCAGACACGTTTAACAACATGGAGCTTTTTAAAAGAGGAAAGTACATGCTTTATTTCATTTTTAATAGCCCTTTCATACTGTCTGTGGGTTAAAACAGACATGATTTGATCCCTTTGGCCTGGGACCTGGTGGCACATGTAAACATGCACCATCAGAAGTTGTCCTGGGATTGCCCCAGGTGGTGTTGGGGACTAGCCAAAACTGTGACCTCCGGACAACCTCTGAGGCCACAGTCCAGGCTAAGGCCCACCCAACTGGGCCAAAGTGGGTCAGAGCAGGTGAACATACGTGTGCAGCCATGGCTTTTCTGGTCCAGACTGGGGGCTGCCATGGCCAACTATGCCTCATTGGCCGCCATGGCTGCCTGTCCAGGTGGGAGGTGGGGTACTGGGAGCACAGCATGGATGGGGCAGGCTGCCTGTACGTTTGTTGTACTCCTGGCCCTACCTTGTCTGTACAGCCAGCAGGACCTGTCCCCAGCCATGGTCATGACAGTTTGGTACTCCAACCTGACCGGGGTCATGTCATCCAGGACTTTCTGCTCAAGGGCTGTCCAGAGAGCTGTCCCACTGGCCGCACATCTATTTTTACCCTGTGACAGATATAGATAAGAGCACCTAGACTGTGTTGCCAGTGGTGCTTTATAGGAAAGGAGCAATTAATTAACAGTGATTGGCTGTAAAAATCCTATAACAAATGTACAACATTGATCTCATCTCCCTTAACAGGCAAGAATTTCATCATAATTTGTGTTGGTTCCAAATACTTATGGTATAGGCGAGGACTCCTACATTAAAGTGAATACTTATTTGAAAAGTATTATAATTTGGCTTGTGTGTTTATGTGAAACTGGCATTTTGCAAACCCAAGTCCTCATTAGATAGGCATGCTGAATGAGAATCCATCAAAACACTTCAATCAAGAGTCATGGTGTCCAAGTACATGGCCAGATTCTGCAATCCTTATTCTTTCCCGTGAGCAAAACACTTATAGGGCCAAATGATGCCCTGAATTTCCCAGCATGTATCCTCATTCCAGAGCCCAGTGGGTGTTCTGCCTCCAGGAATAAAAATCAGTACAGAGTAAAATATATAACAGGAATAGGAAAAAAATCTTACTTGTTCAAAGACACTTTTCTGGTATTGCAAACCCAATTAATCTCAATAGTATGATTATAAATTATTACAATAAATGTGTAAATGGGAATGGAGAAAGAGTTAAATTTGATCATTTAATTGCACCAAATAATCACAGATAGGACACAGTTACAATCAACAAGCTGCAAGTTGCTATGGCAACAAGAAAGAGTTGCTCCTATCCTATACAGGCAAGCTGTACTCCTGGGACTCGTAGCACTACAGGGTGCTTCAAAGTCCTTTTGTGCCTGAGTAAGATACAATTTTGCCATAAGGCACAGCTGATGTTTTTGTTTTGTTTTGTTTTCCAATTTCAGTGGCACCACCATAACATAGGGTGTTTTCAGACATGACGCTAACCACACTTTAACCACACTTGAACATTTCTTATGCATGTTGCAGGGCTGTATTGGTGCTCTATGC
>QEPC01007529.1:364369-384745 GCA_003113815.1 Sphenodon punctatus | reverse complement strand
TCTGTTGCATCTATCTTTTACAACAAAAAGCCAGGCTGGGCAGGGTGGGTGGGGGGTGTCCCCCCTTCCACCCGCGCAGCCTGGACTCGGGGAGGGTTTTTTTAAAAAAAAAACTGTTTGGCTGGGGCTTTAATTTTTTTTACATTGCAGCCATTTAAAAATGGCTGCAATGTAAAAAAACCGGAACACCGAAATCCGGTACCGGGTCGGAATACCGGGGCCGAATCCGATAATGCCGGTACGCCCGATACCGGCATTATCGGATACCGGATTGTACCGGTTTCCCACCCCTACTTGGAGGTAGGGGTGTGAGAGGGTGTTCGGTGAGAATGTGGTATTTATTTTTTCATTTTTTAACATTTTACCCTGCTCTTTCTCGAAGGCTCAGGGTGGCTTGCAAAGAACATAAAATACAATTAAAAAACATTAAAATACAAGTTACGAAAGAAACTCTACCCGCAACAACCCCCTTTCCCCACAGCCTCCCGCACTCCCAGGACCCCAACTGTCCCACAACCCCCACAAAACATTCCCAACACCAGGTCCCCATTCCCCACATCCAAACCCCCTCACACTCCTACCCCAAATCCAACCACAATCCCTCCCCCCCCCAATCCCATATTCCTACCCACCAAATGCCTTTACAAACAGGAAGGTCTTACACTGCCTCTGGAAGGGGCTCAGGCTCAGCTCAAATGAACCTCTGGGGGAAGGGAGTTCCATAGCATTGGGGCAGCAACTGAGAATGCCCCCCTGTGAGCCCTGGTTGCACGAACAAGACTAATGAATGGTACCAACAGGGAGGCTCTCCTAGCTGATCTCAGGGGTCACAATGGGGCATGGAATGACAGGTGGCCTCTCAGATATGTGGGGGCCAGTCTATTTAGGGCTTTAAAGTTCAAAATCAGCACCTTGAATTGTGCCCAGAAAGCTATAGGGAGCCAATGCAGACTTTGGAGCACTGGTGTAATGGGCTCCCAGAAGCTCACTGCCAAGAGGAGGCAAGTCACTGCATTCTGCACCAGCTGCAGCTTCCAAACAGTCATCAAGGACAGCCCCACAAAGAGCACATTGCAGTAATCTAGCTTCGAGGTATTGGGTGGGTTTTTTAGAGGAGTGAGTTTTGTGGGGTTTTTAGGGTTTTCTGTATTAATTTTAAATGTTTTTATGAATTGTAAGCCACCCTGAGCCTCTTGGAAGGGCAGCATATACATTTCAATAAATAAATAAATAAATAAATAAATAAAATAACAGAATGGAAACACCACAATTTAGCAATGATGGTGTGCTCTTTTTGGCTTGACTTGCAATTTCATACAGCAGCAGCACTGCTTAGTTAAGGCTCACTTGTGATGTTTCCATTCTCAACAACAGATTTTGCAAGCTAGTTTAAATTCATGTCATCTATAAACTTGTCAGGTGTTAGGGGCTAAGGGGTGAAGAGTAAATACAGGATCAGGTCCCAGTGAGTTGGTGCAGGATCAGGACCAGTGGAGTTCAGGAACAAACACATGGACCATGGAGGACAAACAAGCAAAAGATCAGATGCAGGTCAGGACCAATGGACTGGACAAACAAATGCAGATCAAGTTGATGGACAAAGATCAGGCTGGACAAACTGGGCTGATGCAGATGCAGATCAGGGCAGATGCAGAATGATGCAGGTCAAATGGGATCAGAAGGACTGCGTGTAAGGGCAAGGATCAGATGTTCTGGCCTCCAGTCAGTCCAAAACACATATAGGGGGCAGGGGGGTGCAGAGCCGGTCCAAGGGAGCATAGAGACATAAGGGAGGAGGCATGCAGTCAATTGGAACAGGAACCAGAAAGTTCCTGTTCCAATCCACCCAGATTCCTGTGGCTACTGACTGGCCTTATATACAAGCCAGAAGACAACTAGGAAGCTGGAAGCATGGAGCAAGGCTCAGGGGTTTGCAGCGGTGTGGCTTGACCAGCATGATTGAAGGTCATCAGCGGTAACCTTGGCCAGAGTGCCTCAGTGGTGTGGAGGTGCCAGGCGCCTCCGTGTTCAGAATCCCAAAGGTGTTGGTTCAAACCCAGGTCCTTACAAAACTTGGCATGGATTTTTATTTTGTAGGCGTGTACCATGTGTAACCAATTTTGTAGTCATATATTTTAAAACTTACTCAGATGTTTCTTGAAAAGCTAAAAATACACAATAACTGACAAAATTATGGCTGGCAATATCCATTTTTTCTCAGTCCTTATGCAGGCAGAACTCCATTACTTCAGCTGTAATCTGTCAATGTAAAGATTAAGTGAAAGCCTCAGGATATCATGACTTTTATTCTAGGTTCAGCTTCTGTTGGTAAGAACATGCAATCTTTCAAGCCATGCTGGAATCTTCCTCAGGCATGTTAGAAGTCAAAACTGTAGACTAAACAAAATGCAGCACAGATTTATATATGAAAATATCAGCTGGGAGGGAGCTGTTATGACAAAAACCTTTAGCATTTAAAACATTTAAATATAACAAGGGGAAACCAAGAATGTCCTTCACACACGGTTTCCCCCCATCCCCTATAAGGGGTCTCGGAGGCCAGGGCATGGCATTTGGGAGTGATCTGGGAGCCCGAACACCCACCCACCCTCTTGGACTGGCACTATGGATTCAGCTGGTCAACACTGTTGGGTCCGGGAAGAAAGTTTTCCTTGTTGGGGCTGATTGACTGGGTTTTGCCCTCCATGTAATGCTGTCATGCTCCAACTTGCATAATTGGTAATAGCAGGATGCATTCAAGGAGAGACATACTTGTCAAAACTGAGAGGTTAAGCTTTTAGCAGAGGTCCAGGGTTAGCATAACCTTTTGAGGTGGTAGAAAGTGGAAATGGAATTAAATTGAGGCACCTCCTAAGAGGTGGGTGTTGGAGGGTTGCTGATCAGGTGATAAGCGACCCACAGTTTCACCTCTAACCCTGGGGCATTTGGCCGCAGCACTGACTAATCAGGATAGCACCGATCTCTAGGTTTCAGGCACTGACCACCCCTCCTTCGGGGCCTCGGTTAGAAAGGGGTCCTGATTGCTTTAATCATTGTGCAATGGTGTCTGCCCAGGAATTGGTAAGATACTGGACCTGGCAATTTTAAGGGGATTTTTGTTGTTTGCTGTTCCTCCCTGACCCCCCTTCTCCAGGCTGAAATTTGTTAATTCTATTTCCAATTTCCACTCAAAAGGTTATGCCAACCCTAGACCTCTGCTAAAACCTTAACTGTAAGTACCTCTCCTTGAATGAACGCATCCTGTTATTACCAATTATGAAAGTCGGAGTGTGACAGCACTACAGGGAAGGCAAAAAAAACCTCATTTGCATGCCCAGCCATGTTGTGGTCATTTTGACTAGAGCAGTAACCCAGTACTCGGTTTTCCTCAATTTTTACCGAGGATCCCAGCACTTGACTTGGTTTACTGAGTAAACCGAGAAATCGGTATGATATTCGGTAAACTGAGGAATCGAGGAATTGTACACAGTGGGCAGGTAGGGGGGCAGGCAGGAAGGGGAGGCAGGGACAGAAAACTCACTGACATGACTGGACATGCCGGTGGAGTCGAAGTGGAGCTGGCTTGTTGGCTGCTGCTGCTGCCGCTGCCGCTGCCATGAAGATCCCCCAGTGCTGTATCCCAGTGAGGTGCCCCAGTGTTGCATGCCTCCTGGCTGCAGGCTGTGAGATCTGGCCACTGTCTTTTCTCTGGGAGCATGCTGGGAAATGGCATCCAGCATGCTCCCAGAGAGCACAAGAATGCGAGTATTTTACTGAGTACCAAGTTTTACCGAGTATTCAACAGTATTACAGAGTAGCTCCCAGAAAATCAGGCCTGGTATTCGGTTACTCGGGAATACTTACAAATATTTTTTTCTTATACTCTGTTCAGCCCTAGTTTTTCCCCCAGACATGTTAACTGTCACCTTTCACGCTGTTGTAAACAGAGTTAATTTGGAATGTTGCGTGCTTTGCATCTGTGTAAACAAATTCTTACATGTCTGAGGTCAGGCATTATACATTAGGAACCATTCTTGAATATTTGGGTCCAAGTGATGTGTTCAGTGCCACACGGAATATTTAGCAAAGTCAGGAATGGAACCCAGGAGTTCTGACCCTTAGTGTTGCAGTCTGGATGAATGTATGTATCAGTTCTCCTACCTAATGGATTAACCTTTATTGTGTTATGATTATATTGGCCACTATAATGTTTTTACTGGAGTGCCCTTTTAGAGGGTTTTTTTGCACAGTGCTGACTTTGTTGCTCCAGACAGGTACACAACTTTCTCAGTGGGCATGCAGAACCCTGTACTTCCCTGCCAATGCTAGGATTGCAGGCAGCAGCAGCCATTCCCAGGTCCCCAAATTACCTGAAGGAGTCTCTTTTTTAAGTGCTTGATTTTAAGACAGATTTTTATTGTTTTTTGTTTTTTTTCTTCTTCCAAAAGTGCAGTCTGCTCCAAGGAGACTCATTTAAGATTTTTTATAGATTACTTCATTTCAAGTGGTCCCCTTAGGGCTACACAGTATTTTATAGAAAGCATCTTGAGCTCCCAACTGTTTCCTAGAATATCCATGGGACTCCTGGCTACCTTGAAGAGTCATCAAAGATTACAGCATGCCTCAGTGACTTCCCCACGGCACTGTTGATCTCATGGTCCCCTGGGGATTGCAGTGTTGAATGCTAGCAGGCAAACTGCTACACTGAGCTTCATTGGAACTGTAGAGGTCCCTGCAAGGTCCTACTGAGAACATAACTTACCAAGACAGGTGCAGCTTCCTTACATTGGTTTGCTAAAGCATCACAGTCCTGATTGGCAACACTTGGCTATTCTTTGCAGTGAGACTGCCATGTGTCTTAGGTTGTCTGCAACCAGTTGCAAAGAACAGCGGAATCATTTCCTTTCTCATCCAAGACAAACATCTTCTGAGTAAAAAAGTGAATAGATTGATCCACTTGGCTTCTCCCTCTGCCCATTCCAGTGAAAGTAGCCTTCACCTGTTGGCTTCCTCCAGGCTATTGTTGGAGCATGAATGCTAAGGATGTGCGAACAGAATGCGGTTTGGACTTTCGGTTGTTCGGTTCGAAATCCGAGTTTGGGTTCGGTTGTTTGGTTTGGTGGAGTTCGGGTCAGCCAAACTTGACTGAACATTAGAAAATAGCGCTATCGATACCGATACTGAATTCGAAGATTTTTTTTTGGCATCTGTATCATTTTGTCCCTGAAACAACCCCTGGTCTCCACCCCTGGTGTCAGGAAGTCTGCTCCTCAGCTGCCTCCCCCTTCCAGTCACTTTTTTCCTGCCCGAAGTCAAGTTTTTCCCATTCCCGAACTCATCCGAACTCACCCGAACATGACCGAACTGTTCAGCCGTTTTCGAGTTCGGTTCGGACATCCGAACCTGTCTCTTATACACATCTAGATGTGTATAAGAGACAGGTTCCGATAAGCAATGTCAGTCTGCAACGTGAGGGAACCTGATTGTTATTCTGGCTGTGGCTGGAGAGCTGCTGTATAATAGTGCAAATGTATTCTCTCCTCTCTAAAGCTTTTGTGTTCTTAGGGAACAAAATACCGGCATTGTGAAATGAAAGTTAGTCATCCCCAGGACAGTATGGAGTAATGCCATTATATGGAATTAAAGCTGATTTTAAAAATCTTTTGGTGACCATTGCATTCCCCCATGGCAGGTGGAGTTACAGTTCCATGCAGTATTCTAGTCTTTTGTGTCACTTACACAAGTTGCATGCTTATTGATAGACACTTTTATTTGCTCATACACATTTACTTTCCAGTTCTGTATAGAATTGTAGAATTGTGGAGTTGGAAGGGGCCTTGAGGGCCATCTAACCCATCCCCATTGCCCTACACCATCACAGCCAGAAGCTTGTCCAGCCAATATAATGTATTCTTCTGGTCCAGATCCACCTGTGCACATAATTTGTTTTGTTTTGCTCTCCTAGCTCTGAGAATATTTTAAGTATGTGCTAGTTCCTTCTTCTGGTTTCCCCCTTCATGTGCTTTTTACTCCCCCTTTTAGCTCTTCTTCTTAAATGGTTTTAAATTGATTTTATCTATAGTAAGTGCCCTCTCCAGGAGAGGCACTGTATAAAAAAACTTATTATTTTATCACCTCCTGGTTAGACTACTGTAACGCGCTCTACGTGGGGCTACCTCTTGTGACGGCTCGGAAGCTGCAGCTGGTGCAGAATGCAGCTGCCAGTAGTCTTCCGGGCCAGATTCAAAGTGTTGGTTTTGACTTATAAAACCTTATACGGTCTGGGCCCTACCTATTTGGGGGATCGCCTCACTCCCCGGGTTCTGGGTCGGCCCCTGCAGTCATCTGGGGGCACCCTGTTGGAGGTCCCCTGGGTTTCCCGGGGGCACACGCAGGACAGGGCGTTCTTGGTGGCTGTGCCGCGCCTTTGGAACTGCCTCCTGGTGCGGACCCGTCTGGCCCCAGACCTCGCGGGTTTCTGCAGGAATTGTAAGACTTGGCTGTTCCGTCAGGCGTTTTGTGAGGGAGGAGAGTGAGGGTGGGGGGTGTTGGGTTGAGGGGGGTTTTCTCTCCTCACTTTTACTTTTACTATTGTTATTATTGCGATGTTTTAATATGTTTTATTGTATTTTATTGATTTTGATATTGTTAGCCACCCTCACTCTCCTCCCTCACAAAACGCCTGACGGAACAGCCAAGTCTTACAATTCCTGCAGAAACCCGCGAGGTCTGGGGCCAGACGGGTCCTGCCTGGCAGGAGGGGCGGGGTATACATTTTAAAAAATAAATAAATAAATAAATAAAATAATACGTGTGAATCATTACAGTGATGTTTTTGTTGTTGTTTTATGGATACGTTTAGTGAAACCTGCTGCTCACCATGAGTAAAATAATAAGCACAGGGTATGTAATAACATATAGTGGCATTCTCTCTGTGGTGACTGTCCTATTGGACTGAATTTCTTTAAAAAAAATTTTTTTTCAAGGGATCACACTGGTTTATGAAAATGCCTAGGGCAGCTCAATGTGTTGAGACCCTCTTTGGACTATTACCCTGTTAAAAAATAATTTAAAAAAAGATTTCCTACTACTATTAGTGTAGTCCTTTGGAGCATGATTTGGGGAGTTTATCATTCATTTACTGAAGAAGTTACCTGCTTCCCCCCTTGCTTCTGTCCCACTACTTTCAGCCTGAAGCTATGTCATTAGTGTTGCCTGCATATCAGCTAGTGGTGATGGATTTTTAAGAGTGTTATTTTGGCTACAGAAAAGCAGCAGGATATGCAATCTAAAAGTAATAGATTAGGGAAGTGCTATGGGGGCTGGTGGCAGTTTAACAATATGATTAACAAGGAATAAAGATGAACATTTGCCATAGTCTTAGCCATTCTTTTATATTAATATTCTATATAAATTTAGTAAGAATCCTCCACAGTTTGTAAACCATTAAAATACCTACACTTTTGCTAATTATGGGTAACAGATGTACAATGCTGAACCCTGGACCGGGATCAGTCTTGGATCCTGATCCGTGATCAGACCAGGCCGTCCTTTAGATGCGCCGGCCTGATCGTGGAGGGGAATCAGGGAGGGGATGGGGCTGTGTGGCACGATGTGTGGCTGATCAGCCCCACCCCCCTGCGCTCCTCCAGCTACCCCTCCTTGGGTAGACGAGCGGGCACAGCGGCCAATCAGGCTGCTGCACCCGATCCCATACCGAGGTCGGAACCATGGTCCGGAACGGGGCATGGTAACAGATGTTACCTTCGCCCCATTCCTGATCGTGGTTCAGCTAATCACGATTCTAGCGGTGAGGCTGGCTTCATCTCCAGAATCGCGGTTAGCTTTGAACCCCACCAGGAATTCACTGTGGTGAACATCTGGTGGGGCTCAAACAGACATTCGCGTGATCACAGCCACCACCCTGAATCCACTGTGATTCAGGGTGGTTGACTGTGATCCCGTAACATCTGAAATTACCCATTGAGTAATTGTCCGAATTTTTGACATTAATTCCCAATTCCAGAAAGCAAAAAGTTCAAGGGAGACAACCTTTCCCTTACAGGAAGAAACTGACTGTTCTCATTAGTGTTTTTTAGGAAGTAACTGCCTTCTAACTCACTTTAACCTCCCCATGTTATAAGGGTTACATGACTACAAGGGTTAAAGTGAGGATAAAGGAGTGTGTGCGGGGTGGGGGAGATGTCTTTATATTTGCAAACAAGTAGACTTAAAGTGAGGAGGGAAGTTCCTACTGCTGTGGTCAGGGTTTTCTGTGGGTGTTTTTTAAACACGCGCCTCCCCATACATTACCCACCCATCATGCATGTTTAAGGGCTGCATAGGGCACCAATGCAGCTCTGCAACATGCCTTTGGCGGGAATGACAGGGTAAAAATTAAAATAAAATAATAATAAATAATAATAATAATAATTAATAATAAATAATGATGGGTTCAAAGGCTTGTCTAAAAACACCCAGTGCCGGAGGGAGGTAATTACCCTGACCTGATTATCCCCCTGTTGTCTCAGCAAACCTCAGCACTTTCTCTTTTGTTATTTTTCCCTTCATACATCTCTGCCTGAGTGTTTGTTATTCCATCTGCTCATTCTGGCAGTTCCCTGAAAGTTCCCAAAGCAAGATATCTAGAGAAGTGAAGAGCTACTTAGCCCTGGTTCCCCCTGCTCATGGGAACAGAGGCAGAGAGAGGTAGTAACTCCAACGTAACTACCTTGTTTCAGAAATAATCATGAGAACAAGCCCTGAGTAGTAGTGCTAGAAAAAATAATTAATATAGCAAGTATTTATATGGTATAGTAGATTATTCATTCTTACCCACACTGCCAAACTTTGTGGAATGAGCATACAGCTGAACTTCCTGTATTTTTGCACACTTACTGGTGAATATAGAACCCATGTCAAGGCTTCTTTCCTGATTTTTGAATGCTTCCCAGGGGAGTAAACCTGCTGCAACTACAGTAGCCGGCAGATCACTGCTCCCTCTGTGACCATGACTTCCACAATAGCTACATTGGGTGTTTTAGACAGCCGTGGGACTGGCTACTCCTGGAGCATCTCCAGGAGTGCATCCCGAGTCTGCTCGTATCTAGCCCCACCTGGGTTGGGTTTAAACTGACCCGGTGGGTTCCCCAGCCCGTGGTCCAGCTGTACAACAGCCTCACACCACCATAGAGTTGCAGGCTAGAGTGGCCACAATGCTATGATGTTGCCCAGGGCAGTAGGGGATGGGTGAACAGAACGCGGTTCGGATGTTCGGTCATTCGGTTCGAAACTCTAGTTTGGGTTCGATGCTTCGGTTCAGCCGAGTTCGGTTTAGCCAAACTTGGCCGAACATGCAAAAATAATGAAATTGAAACCAAAATCTAATATTTGGCCCTGGAAAGACGTTTTTCCTGCCCCTGAACTCATCCAAATATGACCGAACTGTTCGGTCATTCGAGAGTTCGGTTTGGACGTTTGGTTCGGACGTCCAAACAGACCGAGTTTGGTTCAAACTCCGAACATCCGAACCGCGTTCGCTCATCCCTACAGGGCAGCGGCCGGCTGGAAGCAGAGCAGCAGCGTGGGTCCACGCATTAGACAGATGGCTGCTCCGCTTCAGGCCAGTGCCCTGGATTTGGGCTACCCACTCTGCCAGCAGTGCCCTGGGATGTTTCAGAGTGCTGGCAGCAGGGTTGTCCCTTGCTCCGCTTCAGCTAGGTTGACAAACTGTCCCAAAACTCCCAGGACTGCCCCCCAAATGGGGTGTCTTTCCCATGCTCCTGCCAGCAACTTAAATGTCCCTGAAACCCCACTGTGTGCTAGTTGTAGCCAGCCAGCACCTCTTGCCTCCCTCCCCTGCCAAAAGGAGAGGAGCTGGGGACAGGGCCTCACTCTCTTCACTTCCTCCGGCTTTTCTGGTGCAGGAAGGGCGTGACATCCACAGCAACAGCATGCTAGGGTGTGGTCTAGCTTTGTGCTGCAGATCTCTTTTTCTCCAGCCAGTGCAGCCATGATTCAACCCAGAGAAGTCGCCATGACGAGTAGGTAACTGAGAACATGGAGCCTGGGACTCGGTGGCTGGCTGCTGTGGGGGTTGGTGGGAAGAGAGCCACCAGCAGACAGGGAGCCATTTCCAGGCACATGACTCATAGGTGGGGTAGAAGGGGACTTGGTGGCCGGGGACACAAGTACCACTTCCTCTTTGCGTCCAGGGATTGGGTGATTGTCTATCAAGTTATACTGGAGGTGAGAAAATGTCCCTGATTCCTCTGTATGTGACTCCCCTTAGCGCTCTTGGGCTTTGCCCTCAGTGCTGTTTTACTTTTGTGTTAGCTCACAGAAAAAGTCTGTCTGCACTTTAAAGACGGGGAAGCAATGTCAGATCCACCGTAGATGCAAGCTGTCAAAAACCTGGAGATGGGCTAGTGAAAGGGAGAGGAGACAAGAATGTTACGTAGGTAGTTTAATTTAAGCATATTTGTCTGTAGGTGCGATTCAACTAAATGTCAACTACAACCCTGTTTATTAGGTTTCTCCTATTTCTGTCATTTGGATTTTGATTGGGAAAGTGCTGTTTCCTTTTCTCCACCCTCACTCCAAATCATTAGTCTTGCAGCATTTCTCTCTCTTTCCCTGACTGTGTGGTCACTGGTCGGTGTCAAATCATATTATAATACATTAAAACTCCCAGAAATACAAAGCATTCCAAAGTGCTCTTTGGCATCTCCATACATGTGTTCTCTCACTCTAAGTGTCTGTATCAGCATCAGCTCTCACTCACAAAACAACCCCAAGCTCCTGACACTTGAGAGGGAAAGAGAGAGAGAAATTGCTGCCAAGCGAATTCACAGAGTTGACTGCTCATGTTGCCACAGCTGGCAAAACTTTGAATCTCCCACTGCCTCTGGTGAAGAAAAGTTGCAGTCTCTTTTTAGTATTTAGAGCACCAGTTTTCAAGGGTTTTGACTTTCGTGTTCATTCTAAGTGTGCCCTTCAAATGTCTCTCAGGTGCACTCTCAGTGTCCCTCAAATGAAAAGTACGCATCCTGCAAAATACTTTCCTTGAGCTGATCACCCTAGCTTCAACATCTGGATGTTAGATGTACTTCAGATGGACAGGCCACCCGGGGGAGAAGCAGAGCAGAAGCAGGGCTACTGTCCATCTGAAAACACCCATTGAGCTGGAGCAATGAAACTCCCAGCCAATTGAGGATGACACATGAGTTTAAGAGAGAGATTTATACAGGAACTGGACCTAGAACATGTAACTTGCTCTCACAAGATATAAGAATGACTAAAGAACTCATTACTTTCTGAACTAAGGGCAGCACTTGTTTTTCTTTTCAGCTTTCACTAAGTAAATTTATTTTTTGCACCTTCTCACATATTTGCACCAAGTCTAGAAACCAGCCATGCAATTTTGCATGAGGAAGAAAGAGTTATTTTCTTTTTTCAATACATTCTTGGTGGTTCAGTGTGACTGGAATGGGTGCCATGTATAAATAGCAATCAAAACTGTAGCCTGCCATCTATCTTCCCTTAATCCTGCAGTGAAGTTCTGTTGGTATGTTTGTGTGAGAATAGGTATTTTCAGACGTTACGAGATCATGCCCAACCACGGTGAATTCCCTGTGGGGGAGCATGATCCCGTAATGTCTGGTTAGTGTTACGCCAGATGTTCACCCCCGTGAATCATGGGGGGAAATCAGATTTACCATGCTTCCGTCCATGGAAGCGTGGTAAATCTGATTCCCCCCCATGATTCACATGGAATTCCCTGTGGTTGAGCGTGTCAACATCACTCACGTCTGGCTGCTGACCACGGCCCGGAATTGGCAGCCGTGCTCGCCGTCGATTCCAGACTGTGGTCAATTTCCCGGGGGGTGGGCAGGCGCAATGGCCGTATTGGCCACAGCGCCCGCCTGTCTCCGGGAGGGCGGGCTGCTGGGGGAGCATTGGGAGGGGCTGTGTGGCTGTACGTAGCACCGCACAGCCCCGCCCCCTTCCCAGCTTCCCCACCAGGATCAGCTAGCACTTCTGTTGACATGCCAGTATTGATCCCAGCGGGGAATCAATAGGGTGATTCCGTGACGGGGCGAATGCCACCCCGTCACGTCTGAAATCACCCAGTGTTTAGTTTTGTACCAAAATCATAAGCAGGATTTAGGCTTTTTTGAAGAACCAAAAAGAGGAAGAAAGTACATTGTGAAGGAGAGAATTCCTGTTTACAGACAAATATTTCTAACAATCATAAGAAATATGTAACCTATAATTGTAAAAATAAATGTACAATTAGCTCTTTATTCTGATATTTTCTCCATTAGGACAGTCCATCTTTAAGGGACTTAATAATATGTAAAAGCTTTTTAATAATGTGAGACTTAATTCTGCTATGTGTTGAGTGATATCTCTTTATTGATTTAGCAGACGCTTAAGCACAGGCTTTCCTATTAAGGGATGTGATTAAAGGGCTTCCCCCTCTGAGCAGTTGACAGAGTAGAATGATTTGCCCCCTTGAAACTGGGGGTAGCATAATGGGGGGGCTCCCAAAAGTCATTATGGCTCTTGCCTTTCGTAGGCGCCTCCATAATTTGCACAGTCATCAGTAGCATAATTATTGGATATCGGCACAGAACTGGCACTCCAGATACCTAGCAGCTGTGGCGGTCACAGGCAGGGGTTAGTGGGTGGAGCTTACTGTTAGGGGCTGGAGTCTGGGAAGGGCCAAGGCAGGGCTAGAAAGGGTAACAATCAGGTACGGGAAACTTCTCAGCTGTTCTGTAATATCAGGGAGACTTAATGCTCAGTATGTGAGCCAGACAAGCCAGCCTAAGAGAGCTTATGGCTCATCATTGAGGTCAAGGAAAGGGAACAAGGAATCAGAGCTTGGGGGGACAGGGAGTTGGGAACCAGAGCATGGAGGGACAAAGAGCTGGGAACCAGAAGAGTATGCAGGGTCAGGGAGGGGGTATCAGGGAAAGAGACACAGGACTTGGCAGGATACTGGGCTGTAGGAGGATTGGCAGGGGGTAACAAGGATCAGACACAGGGTTCGACGGGACACAAGCTATATATGAATTAGGGGATAATAGGGCAACGACCCAGGGCTTGACAAGGCATAGAGCAAAGGGGAATTAGAGGGTAACGGGGAGCAAACACTGGACTTGGCAAACACAGGAAGTAGGAGGATGGGGCAATAGGGAACAAGACACAGGGCTAGCAAGACGTAGAGCTTAGGAGGATAGCAGCAGTGGAGGATGGGGCACACAGGCAACAAGGTACAAGGTGAGGAACTCAAGACATGAATGAAGACAAAACCAGCATGGAGAAGTGAGGGAGTTCCATAAATTAACACAAAAGTTCCACAAATTACCAGAAATTACCCAAAAGCAAGAGGTAAACTTTTCCGCACACATACCCAGTCCCCAGGCAGCACACATGACCCTGTCACACATGACCTGTGTGTCCTGATGACTCACTTCTGGCCCCGAGAACTTCAGATGGAACCAGACTTCGCACTGCCTCCTGTTGTTAGTAACTGCGGGAGTGGGGAATGGATGAGGAGCAGGCAGGGGGTGGTGAAGCAGGCAACATGAGTCCTGCCATGAGGTGCCTGCATGGGCAGTGGGGCACAGGCTTGAAGTAGGCTATCGGGAAACTGCTGCAAGAGCCGGAAACTCATGAATTGTCAGAAACTACTGCAAAATGCCGTAAAGTGTCGAGATGCGATCAGCGAGAGGGGCGGTATAAAAGTCCAATGTAATAATAATAAAATAATTAATAATAATAAACCATCAGAAAGTGCCGGTGGCTCGGTGGCAAGAATGCCAAAACGTTGGCAGCAAATAGCGAAGTGGCAAACAATGCTGCTGCTTCAGCCCTCTCACACTTACAAGGAGGGGTAAGCATACACACCACCACTACGGGGAAAGGCTACGGGGAAAGAGAACCAGGGACGGGGAAGTGCTACACAAACAAAGGAAGGAGGAGGGGCTGAGCAGAATAGTGAAGGAGACTCAACAATACAACTGACACAGGAGTACAAGGAAGAGTACAGCTGACATAATAAACACAGGAAGATTGAATGTGTTCCTGAGCAAGAGCCAGAGGGGAATTATTTATTTATTTATTTTACAAGTTTGTATCCCACCCCTCCTGCCACAGGCAGCCCGGGGCAGCTTAACAACAATGATAAATATACAATACAGTAACACAATTAAAATATATCCCCTCAATATAATAACAATAATAATAAAACACAGAAAAAACCCACCCCACCCTCTCCAATCCCACCCCATCCAACCCATCACCCCTCTCCCTCGCCAAATGCCTGATGGAACAGCCAGGTCTTACAATTCCTATGAAAGGTCGGGAGGTCCGGGGCCAGACAAGCCCCCACCGGGAGGGAATTCCAGACGCATGACACGACCACCGAGAACGCCCTATCCTGCATGGCAACAGAAACTCCACCAACTTCCTACAGCTCCCAGCATGCCTTATATAAGGCTGGGAGCCAATCAGGAAGTTGGTGTCCACACCCTGTACTAGGTGCGGGAGGAAAAGAGAGATAAGACACACAAATAGGGAAACACTGCTCTAGCACAAGCCAAGCAGTCATGCAGGGGCAACAGCAGCCGCCAACCAGACCCTGAGGCTGTGGGTTCATGAATGACCCCTGACAGACCATCCCCTATCCAGACACCCCACCAATCCAGAGAAAAAGCATGTCTCCCAAGATACCTGGATATGGATGGGGACAACAGCTGTATATTAGAGAGAGAGAGAGTACAAACCCTAAATAGACAGGTAGGAAAGCTTTCTGACGCATGTCACTCTTATCTTGACATTCTCCCTTTAATTAGTATTAAAGACTGCAGTTCTGTACTTTTGTTAGTAATAGTTTAAATGTATCAACTTGAAGAGAGGTCAGCATGACTGAGAAGTGGTGTAAAAGGGTTGGAGAGCCTGGGGGATATAGTGTCCTATTTATCATATACTGAAGGCTTAACTGTGGCATTAAGACAAAGGCTACTGCAACCTCTAAAGCAATGTACTTCAGGCAGACGCATTGCCATGAGGAGCACCATAACCTCAGCTGGCTGATGCAGAAGAGCAAGAATAATGATAGTAAAAGGACTGAGCTGAGAGATGGCCTTGCATTATGGGTGGGATAGTGACCATATTCTGTCCAGATTTATTCATATTATTATTTTGCAAAGAAGGTGGTTTATACCATGAAATAGTCCTCAAACAGGTACTAAAGTTACATCCCACTCAAACTGCACTGGCAAGGCACAAAAGTACAGTACTTCAAAGAACCAAGGACAAAGTAAGACCAGCAGTGTTAGGAAGTCCCTCTGACAGGAAGCCTCTCTGGATTAAACTGTTTGAATTTCCTTTGGTGGGATTAAGCCAGAGCTTTAATGCTATTTTAAGGGATTCTCTCTCTCCCCCCCCCCCCCAACAAGTCTTTTTCCATTTACAGCAACAAGGAATAAATGTTTGTGCTTGGCTGATTTGTTAGATATTTATTTTTCCAAAATCTAAAAGCAAATATATTTGATGTATGGTTTTCCAGTGCATTTATTACTTTCACGGTAATGTTTGCAGCAAAATGCACTTTGGGAACTAATAGGTGAAGCCCACAAACAAAAGAAAAATATACTTAGAAAATCAAAACCAAGTAGAATGAAGTGCATTATTTTAAGTAGTGATTCATCCTGCTTTGTCCTTTTTGGAAGTTTATAGTTACCTAATATGCTGTTTGAGTGTGTCCTGCTATGACATTTTGGTCCAGAAGCATACACCTCCTTTCCCATTTTATTATTATTTGATTTGATTTAAAGCATATGTAATTGGTTTACTGAAGTTTCTGGCAGCATTAGCTGGTGTTGAGGAAAGAAGTTCTGGGTAAACTGTTTGCCTGAAGGAACTATGGATCTATCATCTGCCATCTGAGTAGTAGTCAGAGTAACCTGAGAAGAGCAAGGCAGAATACTAACCAGGGGTGGCTGGTGGGTTTTGAGGTTGGAGGAGCAGTAAGGCCGGCAAGCCTAGGGGTGGAGCCAGGACAACGGTAGGCGGCATAACCCAGCAGCAAGGAGTTCCCAGGGTTAACATTGGATGTACATTACATTACTTAATCCAGCAATTTCAGTTAGGCAGGTTATATTCACCTCCTCTGCCAGGTTTAAAAAGCAGGCAGACAACCTTAAACCTCACTTACAAGCAGTTTTAGCAGAAATCCACAGGACACAAAGCTTTCCCCAGGGCCCTATCATCATGCACAGATATATAAGATCCAGAAAACCACACGTAAACCAAACCATTCCCACAAGCCCCCAAAGGCATCCCCAGCAGCCAAACGCCTGTGCAAGCACACAGGCTTTTAAAAAAAAAATTGTCCAGTTTCAGGGATGCATTGCCACCAAATCAGACACATAGAGACTACAGACCAGCATCCCTAGTTGCTTCACCAACAAACTGCCTGTTCAAGCACAAAGGCCCCTTTTAAAAACAGTTTGGCCCCTTTTGGGGCTGCATTCCCACCAAAGCAGGCCTCGAGTCTAGACCAGCATCCCCAGCAGCCACACCTTATCCCCGGCAGCCAAATGCCTGTCCACACAAACTACATTCCAGCAGCAGGGAGCAGCAGTGAGACAGTGAAGGGACCATTTAAAAAAAAGAGTAGCCACAAACAGTGGAACCACAAATTTACAAAATGGCCTCTCTACTCATGATGGGAGGGGAGAAGGAAAGCAGCAATGCATTCATTGATGCATTTCTGCTGCTATCCTTCTCCCTTCCCAAGCTTCCCCAGTCTGTCCCCATGCATACGCTCCCCCCCATTCCCCAATCTGTCCCCATGCACACGCTCCACCCCTATTCCCCAGCCTGTCCCCATGCACCACCTCCCCCATTCCATCTCCAGTCTCTCCCCATGCACCCCCTTCCCCCATTCCATCCCATCTGTTCCCCCCAACAATCCATCCTGTCTGTTTCCCCCCCCCCATTTACTCATCAGAGGCAGCACAGCAGGATCCCAGGATGGCGCGCTGGCTTCTCTTCTTGGGCCTGGAGCTGCCACGCAGGCTGCTAGGCTCCCCCTCCCTCCCAGAGTCGAGTCAAAGTTTAACTCAACTTGGAGAGAGGACTTGGAGGGAGAGAGGTGGAGAGCCTAAGAGCAGCCTGCGCGGCAGCTCCCAACCCCCCTCCCCCCCGCACAGCCAAGTAGTCTGGCCTGGTTGCCTGTGTGCAGTGCCCAGGTAGGACTTTTAGCCCTGGGCTATCCCTGCAATGAAATAGTGCCCCCTGTGGCACTATTTCATTGCAGGGTTCCCTTTATACAGGATGGATGGCGCTTCTAGCCGCCCATTCCGCATAAAGGGAGAACGCATCCCTTTTGTCCTCCCAAGGCTTCCTTAGGAAGTCTTCGGGGGTGTGTGTGAGTCACCGGTTGTATGCGCACACGCACACACAACCGGTCATGTCGGAGCCATCTTGAAGAACCTTGTTTGGAGGCACTGACCTTGAAGGTTGCTACCTCTAAACAAGGTTCTTTGAGCTGGCTCCGCACATTCACTGTGGCGCGTTTTTTTTTGTTTTTTTTTAAAGTGTCGGGGCTCGGGGGACCGAGGCCGACTCCTGGGGGGCCAGGAGGGGCATTGCCCCATATGGTCTAGGGGGCGCACCGCACTGATACTAACTTAGGTGGAGGGTTTTGAGTAAAGGTTTTACTTTCCCTGATATTTATTTTAGTCTAATTCTTTACATAGAGCAGAGAAGAGAGTGTGCTCTGGAGGTGGAAGTGCAGATCCAAGTAGGGAAGGGAATTCATTTGTGCATAGTTGCTTATAAGAATTATAGTATTTATTAATTAGGGCTAATGTTCTCCTCTCTTTAAGCTGTAAGGTTAATGAACAAATGAATTACATATATAGAGAAAGGAAGGGGAAATGGGACAATCTCGAAACTCCCTGTAGCAGGGCAAGCTGGCCCTGTGAGTGATATTAATAGATTCAGTTTTCCTGCACCTGGGTAGCACTACACTTCCCAGCTGAAATGCAGGGAGGGAGGCTGACTGTGGACAGCTGTGGTTGGGAGGAGTTAGCTGACCAGTTAAGGATATCCCCATTCCATAGCTCATGGAGTAAGGAGGAGATCTCATGGGCTACTGGTAGGGATGGGAATTTTGGATTCGGATAGAACTGAATCATCCCGAAAATGGCTGATTCGGTTCTATCTGAAAATTTGGATCTTTTTCGGTTTCATGTGATTCAGATCTTTTACACTGATTTTTTTATTCAGATCTTTAACATTGTGGTTTGTCCCCACTGACTTCAGTGGGGGAAAAGGCATACAAAAAAATTTGAATCTGAATCGAGATCCGAAATTGTTAAAGAACCAAAACAGAAAAATCTGAATCTGAAATTTCCCCTTGGAGTCTCACCCCTACCTGCTAGGAAAGAAGGTCAAGCCAAGCCTTCAGATCAGGAAAGGGTCTTGAAGGTGATCCCTGGAGTAAGGGATTTGGACTTGTTTATGTGCATGATTTGCAAAGACAGAATCCATTGCCTGGAAGAGCCCTGGGAGGAGCCCTGAAGTAAATGGGGGCATTGTGGAGAAGACTAACTAAACTGTGTATTTCTAAAGAAAACAGTGTGTGTTGGTGCTGCATCAGGGGGGGAAACTGAGGCACAGATCCACAGCCAGGGAGCAAGCTGGGTGAATCTGTTACACTCCCCCCTTTTAAAATAATTGGAATTGGATAAGTAAAGGTCAGTTCTGAATTTAATCCCCCATGGTCTTGCCCTGTTGTAACTGAGAACAAAATGTAGCCCTTTATTTTTTTATTTTTTTTTATTTAAATTTCTATCCCACCCTTCCCTAAAAAAGGCTCAGGGTGGTTCACAACATAAATAAAAGCATATGGGATTCTGTAAGGGAGTGGCGACATTAGACCATATTTTTGTGTTGAGTCAGCTTGTATCTAAGTATGTTCTTCTTAGGGATAGGTCTTCTTTGTATATTTGTTTTGTTAACCTGAAGACGGCTTTTGATTCCATAAATAGGTAACGTCTTTGGTTAAAACTGGCACAGAAAAATCTGGACCATAGGCTCCTTTATCTGGTAATTTCACTACATCAGGGAACCTCCCTGCAGATTAGGCTGGGCCCCCAAGAGCGGTTATCTAAACCTGCCCCAGTGACTAAGGATGTGCATCAAGGATGCCTACCGGTTCCCCTTTTGTTTAGTTTGTACATCAATGACGTGGTGGCTTTTCTGAGGGAT
The DNA here is from genome assembly GCA_003113815.1 of Sphenodon punctatus. Lineage (NCBI taxonomy): Eukaryota > Metazoa > Chordata > Lepidosauria > Sphenodontia > Sphenodontidae > Sphenodon > Sphenodon punctatus. The sequence goes on along the minus strand of QEPC01007529.1, from coordinate 365,452 downwards.
TCGGCCTTCCATCCAGTCTCTTTGGGGAATATGAACATATTGGTATTACTCTATGCAGTCAATATTGTGTTGATTTACCAGAAGCAAGTGGGCTTGAGGCACCTGATGGGCAAGTTTTGTAAATTATGGTCAGAGGAGATGCTGGTAGTGAATTTCACAAATACCAAGGTTTTGGTGGTGGGGAGAGCCTTTTCCCAGCACCAATGGTTTATGAACACGTATGTCATTGAACAGGTAAAACCTTGATATTGTCTTTTCATCCTATTCATTATGGCGTCCGCAGTTTAAGACCGCTCATTCCCAAACTAAAATAGTGTGCAAAGGTATAATCAGTTTTTACTGGTTCAAAGGTGGGAAGCAGATCATTCCAGCCCTCAAGTTGTATAGCCTTTCTTTTTTGAATGCACTAGAAACAGAACAAAATGTCTCTTTGAGAGCAGTTCTACATGCCCCAAAGACTACTCCTGTAGCCCTCCTCAGAGTGGAAATTGGCATGTGTTAAATTGCTTCTCTTGCTAAAAAGGCTGTCTTGAAATTTTGGTTGAGACTGAATTTACTTGAACTTGGGACTCTTTCCCTAATTGCCCATTTTTCTATTTCAGGTCAGTGGGAAGAGGGGATTGCTGCCTTGTTGTCCTCCCTGGGGTTTTCAAAAGATTATTTACTTTCTATGAATTATGGAAAGGCTTTGGCACTAGTTAAATCCAGGATAAAGGATCAAGAATTACAGGCAAATAGAGAGACAATCTCAACGCAAAGGTTCCCACTATGTATGACTCTTTTTCTGTCCCTCCTCGGAGGGCCTTCCATTTAGACAGGCTTCCACAATGGGGGCACAGAGTGGCTTTCTTATTAGCAAGATTTAATCGTATGCCTTCTGTGGTTGTAGAGGGCAGATATGTGGGGATCCCTTACAGGGAGAGACTCTGGGTGAAAACAGACATGACGCTAATCACCCTTTAACCACCCTTAGTGGTCATTTATGCATGTTTCAGGGCTGCATAAGGCACCAATACAGCCCTGCAACATGCATAAATAACCACCACGAGTGGTTAAAGGGTGGTTAGCATCATGTCTGTTTTC